>CM070616.1:12020906-12561410 GCA_036346395.1 Hsuehochloa calcarea | reverse complement strand
GAAGGGATTTTTAAGGATTTTTGATTTTCAGAAATTCAAACAAATGAAAAGATATTTTATCAAATATTAAATAGAGTCAAAATATTCTAGAAAAATTCACAGAAATTCCTTGAATTATTCTGGACTTAATAAAAATACTTTCAACTTTAATTTTTCTTTTTCTTTTACAATTAATTTAATTTTCCATTTCGGGTAAAATGAAAATCAATTTCTAAAATCCAAGAAAACACCTAAAATAATAATTTTGATTTTAAATTCCAGAAAACTCAATCAAACCAACTTTAATTTGATTAAAGTTTGATTAATTCGTATTAAACTGCAAATGGATTCTGAAATTTTAAAATTAAGCTTTTCGCAAAAAGAAGCAAATGGTTCTCTTTTAAAATTTTCAAAAACTCCGAAAAAGCGGGACGCTACAATTCAAACCCTACCAAACCAAACTGAAAACACCCATTTTAGATTTCATTTGAATTTTTTTTATGCAATTTGAATCCTTATGTGCTTATTCAAACTTTGGTTATTTTGCGTATATAGAAGTCAAAGTTCCTGAAGAACTTCAAGTTGATCAAGATCAAGATCTGCAAATACCTAGAGTAAGTGTTGAGGAACGCGGCAAGGCTACTATAGAACAAACAAAATTTTACCGCACAACCAAGGAACCACCGCAAGTAATAGATCACGAGATTACCGCTAGACGCGTCGACTCGTAGCGGAAGTAGAGTCGTTGTAGCAAGTTGATGCAGTCGTAGTCGTACTCACGACGCGTCTCCTCCTTCGAGTGGTTGTACTCGAAGCGCGTCTGCTCCTCCAAGTGGTCGTACTCGTCGCGAGACTTCTCCTCCGACTCCGATGAACGTCACAAGTTGTGGATCGTCCCAGTGCTGATGCTTCGCAACAACACCTCCGAGGTATCCACACGTACGGGGCAGGATCACCACGCGCTGGAGTGCTAGCACCGGCAGCGTGGTTGAGAAGGCGTGGCTATTAGGGTTTCGGGAGTTCTTCCAAAGATCATCCTCGCCCTTTCACCCCATGCCACCGCCCCTCTTTATATAGGCATCCATGATGGGTCTCGACCTGGAGACCCATTAGGAACTCGTGGCCTATACGAATTCGGATCACCATCCAAAACAGATCATTGCCCTTTAAGTGTGCGACCCCACAGGTTCATGTGTAATTGGTTATGACTCGGAAACTTTTTTCCGACCACTAGTTGTTAGTGGTACCTAGCAGCACATAACGATTCCCAAAGACACATAGAATATATCTGACGAACCTTGATGTAATATGATATATGATCAGGTACTCATCACTCACGACCAGTTCGTATCTCTATACGACCAGGTTGCAATTGGTCATGACCAGTTCGTAACTCCTTACGACCAGGTCCTTACCATTCTGTGATTACGTTCGACGAATCTACGACCAGCTCGTATCTCCATACGACTAGTCCGTAATTGATCGAACTAAGCAACCTACTTATGCATTCTCCCTTTGCCTCACGATGTCTGGTTGAACTCCAGGTGAGATGATGTGTCAACCATAGACTGTTCAATACTTTCTCGATCAAGTGTCGAATAACATCATGTGGTCGACACTTCGACCACTAGTGGTATGGCCATGCACTTTCTTTATCCGATCACCACGAGGGACCCAGAGACATCTCTCTTGTTATGTTAGGAGGGGCAAATCCCATCTCGACCAATCACATCCCTCCGTATGTTTCATAGCATACCCGAAAGCTACCTTTATAACTACTCAGTTACGAGTAGCGTTTGGCAACCCCTAAGAGTGCTATTACACATGTAGGGGACCATGCTGATCTCAGATCTAAGGATTATACATCATCATTACTTGAGACCAACTAATGACACAAAGATTCATAACAATCTCAATAGTGTCTCAATGATGGGTCTATCCAACACCATGTTCTCTAACATGTGCTCACATTATTGATTCGATATCTCCATATCCATGACCGGTGAAACCATGTTATCAATCAATACATGTGCTAGTCATAGAGTCACTGGTGTTCCAACCATTGACCTTCGACTAGGGATACATTTAGAATGACATCATATAAGTTAAAGAGTTTCACCAACAAGTCACATACTTATTGATCTATAACAAATGATTCATTCAAGGAACACAATAACATATTATCAAAATCATGAACATAATGAAATATCATCATCTCTATGATTGCTTCTAGGGCATATTTCCAACAGTAAGGTGAGTCAACATTTTGATCATTTTACTCCTAAGTTTTAATGCAATTTATATTGTGATCTAATTATGAAAGTGCATTGCTATGTTTTATACATGTATGTTGCTTTATCTCCTAGATAATACCTTAACTAATACTGAGTATAAAGTTCCAACCATTGAATTTGGATATTATCCTTTGTCACCCTAGAATAATGGAATACTTGATAGCTACTAAATACATACTTAAGAGTCATGCTTAGTTTGGCATAGTGACATTGACATACGGGCAATAAATTGCCCTGACATCATTAAACCTTTGAAAATGAGATTGGGTAGTAGAGGTTGGAGCTTGGCTGATATGTTGAACTAGAAAAGTATTTTAAAATAAAAGAAAACCAAAAACAGATTTCAACTCGGATGGCTAGAAAGAGTGGTGGGTGACGGGGGCACGATAGAGTGGGTATGGGGAAGTATCGCCCGAGTCAATTAAGGATCCGGATCTTGTGATGATCTCTTGTGTAAAAACAGTGCAACTACACGTCTATAATGGGTACGACTGAATGGTTAATTTGTTCGCCTCAGCATTGCTTTCATCATTCCACTCATGTGGCATGTATTATAGTCTTAATGGGCAACCACTTCGAGGTGGCGTGGCTATGATACATTAGGAAATCACTACGATGCAAAGGGGGGCTATGGGGTGTGGCATACACTACAACCTGAGTGGACAACCAACCGGAGGATGAAGGTCCAAAGGGTGGCGCGACTGTATTACATTAGGAAACAACCTTTGTAGAGAAGCTTAGTGGATGAGATTGCGTTGGGTAGGGCAATGTAAAGGCGTTGTGGTAATTAACTTAGTCGCACACCTTTGGAAGTGTGTCAAGGACATTAAAAGTTGACTGTCTCTTATGAGTAAAGTGTACAAACTCTACAAAGTAAAAAAACTATCTGGATAGCCGTACTCACGGTCATGAGCAGTGCCGACAACTTACTTGAAGTAGCTTTCGTTTTTACAAAACAATTTGTGGGTGGTATGAAAAGATGAGTTGGAACACAAAGATTTAAGATGGCCTGATCGAGAACCAGTGAGAAGTACGAGATGTGACACGAGAAAGAATATGAGATGGTATAGGAGGTTGGAACCTCTACTAGTACTTTACAACAAAACTTAGTTTATGAAAACTTATGTTAGTTAAAATACTAAGTCGCAGTAATTTCTACTATATAACCTAATTCAAACTTAGCTTTATGTAAGTAAAAGAACTATGCGAGTACAGTTGTATACTCAGGCTCGCTTGATATTATCTTCCAGGGTCGTTTGATCAAGACCCGTATGCCTACTATATGGCATCTGGACCTGATGGTGGAAAAGATAGAGAAGCTTAGGCCGGGACCTCTAGTCATTTGCCTATGGGCAGAGTGAATGGATCCACCTCTTTTTTTTTACTTCCGCTCTTATCCATTCTTTCTGTATTATAGAACTATGTGTATTGTGGTGGTCTGTTTGGCCCTTTTGTAAGATAGTTGGTGTGGATATCATGGGGATATGCCCATGATCTTAGGATGATGTTACAATTAGCAATGTCGTTGAAGGTTTGTCGATTCACGCATTTTTATAATATTTGATTCTGTTGGGCGATGGCCGTCGGCCGGCGAGGCGCGCCCGATCGGCCATGGCGGCGGTTAGACCAGCCAAATGCAAAAAGAGGATTTTGGAGCTGGTCCAAAAATAGAGGGTGTAGGCAAGAGAGGAGATCCTACTACACTTGGTCTCATATTTTTTGGAGTCTCTAGGCAAAAGTTCTATTGGTTTGAAAATTCCAGTAGGTTTCGGATTTACAGGGAGGAAATTCGGCTAAGTCCCAACTGGGCAGATGATCGGCCAATAAATGGCGGTCTGACCAGCCAGGGGGCGGTCAGACCTGCCATGGTGGTGGTCTGACCGGTGTTGGCCTGTTTCATCATCCTTCGTGGCGGCGATGTTTGGTTGTTAGGTCAAAGTCATGAGTTTCAGTGCATATGTATTGCATGATGCATGTTTTGACTAACGTGAGTCAAGTTGTGAAGAACTTATTCCCGGATTCGATTTACTTGTCTATTGTTGTGCAGGTTGCTTGGTGGTCAACGACGGTCAATGGCGAGGATGATCAGGACTAGGCTTGGAGAGCTGAGGTCCAGAGCGATCGACGATGCCGGGTGAGGTCAATGAACTCAAGCGTGGTGCAGAATGGACAAGGGTGACCGAACAGATAGTTCGGTGCGACTGGTTTGATCAAGCGGCGCGGGGGTCGGTGCAAGTACCATGGTGGTTTCGGTGGGAGCCGGATGGGAGAGACTTGCCAACATGGAGAGAGTCGTTGATCAACCTACACGTGGCGAAGAAGGCGAGTGCTTCGCGCAGATGGACTCGGTCTTCGGAGAATGACCGAGAAGGGGTATCTTGGTAATCTTACCAAATACTGTCTTGGTGACCTTTTACCAACCCGCGGCGCAAGGCAGCGCAAGGTAAAGCTGATTAGGTCAAGAGGCGATGAAGACGGCGCTTTAAAATGCGTGCGTGTGTGACCCATTTGTGTTGGGCCTTAACGGGAGCCCATTTGGATCAATCTTCTAGAAGGTTTAAGCCTCCACTATAAATAGAGGAGGGAGGTGGCTGCACCCCCTCAACCCTTTCATTGTGTTTGAAACCCTAGTTTGCTTAGGGAGAGGATTAGTGGAGGTTAGGGTTCTAGAGAGTTTTAATTTGATTTGGTTTTCTTGGATTGAGCTTTGTCTTCCATTGATGGAGTGGTTGTAAAATCAAACCATATCAAATGAATCCAAGAAAAGTTTGCTCAAAGATGTGTCTCTTTGCTTTCATTCTCTCTATTTGGTGATTTTGAGTCTTTCTTTGATCCGCGAGTTTTTGCTTGATTCCTTCACATGATCTAGCTTGCTGTGATATGTGGGAACACATCTAGGATCATCTTGATCATCAATCACCCATGAGCAAGATTTTGGATCTAGTTTTCGTTTTGACTCGGTTTTGAACCATCCTCCTCTCAAACGGAAAAAGGTCATAACTTTTTCAAGGATCTTTATGATCTTCGATTGGAATAGGTTCCTGACATCCTATAGAAGGTATGTTCTAAGTTTCATCGAGTTTGGAGTTGTAGATCAAAAGTTAGACCTATTTGCAACTTCATTTTTCGGGCTGATTTCACTGTTCATCAAGCTAGAGGTCAGACCGCCATTGACATGGAGGTCAGATCGCCCAACAATTTGAAATTGAGTTTTGGTTGATTTTGGCTGTTTTGCTTCGAGGGTTAGATTGGATTCAATACTAGTCTTCCGTTATACTGGTATTGTGGATATCGTGAGGATATGTGCATGATCTTAGGATGATGAGTCAATTGGCAATGGCATTGTTGGTTTGCAAAATCTCGCGTTTTTGGGTTTTGCTTGATCTGTCGGACCACGTGATCTCGGCCGGTGGCTTAGTGGTCGACCGCCGTGGAGAGGTCCGACCGGTCGTGCTTGCCGATCTGATCGGGTTTGGTTCAAAGTGGATTTTGAAGCTAAGCCAAAAATAGGATGTGTAGGCAAGTGAGGGGAGTCTCCTGGATGTGGTCACATAATTTTTGGAGCTCCCAGTCGAAAGTTCTATTCGTTTGAAAATTCCAGAAGGTTTCGGATTTTCAATATGAAATTTTGGCTAAGTCATTTCGGGCGGTCCGACCGCCGTTATGTAATCGGTCCGACCTGCCTGAAATCGGTCGGACCGGCTGTGTGGGGCGGTCAAACTGCCGATCGCTTGGAGGTTAGCCTTTTTGGCATTGTTGTGTTTTGAATGTGGTTAATGTATGAATGTCAATGCTTTATTGTTGCATATTGCATTGTTGAACTGACGTGGGTCAAGTTGTGAAGAACTTGTTCCCGGAGACGATTTGTTTGTCTATTGCTGTGCAATTGGCTTGCAGGTCAACGACGCGTCTGAGGTGGATCGGGACTACGCTTGGAGAGCCGAGGTCCGTAAGCGATCATGGATGCCGGGTGAGGTCGTGTGACTCAAGCATGGTGCAGAATGGGCAAGATGGATCGAACGGGTAGTTCGGTGCAGCTGGTTGGATCAAGCGGTGCGGAAGTCGGTGCAATTCTATGGGAGGTTCCGATGGGATTCGGACGGGAGAGACTTGCCGACGTGATGAGAGCCGCTGATCAACCTACACGTGGTGAAGCAGGCGATTACTTCAACAGATGTGTGTGAGTGGGTCCCATGTGTGTGTGGGTCCCATGTGTGAAACCCTAGCTCTCCTATAAATAGAAAGTGCGGAGATGTAAAACCTCTTGAAGCACTCATTTAGGAACTCCAAGTCTTTTTCTAGGGTTTGGAGAGAAGAGGAGAGGAGAGGCTAGGGTTTGGAGAGATTGTGTGTGCTCTTTGGTTTGAGCTCTTGTCCTCCTTAAAGGAGTGGCTTTGTAAGCAACATCTTGAATCAATCAATCTGTTGATGTTTGCTCAAGGGTGAAGTCTCTCTTGTGTTCTTCCCTCTTTTGTTGATTTTGGTGCTTCCTTGATCCGGTTGATTTTGGTTGGTCTCTTGACCTCATATATCTTGCTTTGATGTGTGGGAATACTCCTAGAACCATCTAGATCTTCAATCCCCCACAAGCAAGTTTTGGATCAAGTTTTTCATATTTCTAGGGTTTGAGCACTTCTTGGGTAAAACCTAAAGAGATCGTTTATTTGAAGTGGATCTGAACGATCGTCACTAGAAATAGGACTCAGATATCCTCAGGGAGGTGTGCTCTAAATTTGGTCAAGTTTCATTGGTTGAATCAAAAGTTAGACCAATTTTCGTTTTTGGATTTGGACGTTGTGTTTTGGTACTGGACTAAATCGGTCTGACCGATTTAGCAACGGCGGTCCGACCGTCCGTTTTTCAGACCGCCCGGTAGCGGCCGGTCGAACCGATTCCCAACGGTCCGAAGAAGGTCACCGCGATCCGACCGCTACCATCCACGGCCCGACCGCCTTGAGCTGGGATCGATCTTACGAGATCATATCTCCTGTTTGGGTCTTGTGGTTAAGGGGGTTATCAAATTCAGCACAAGGCTTCCTCTGTGCGTTTACTGATCTTCTTAGCTTTCATAGCAAAAGGAGAAAAGTTCGTGTTGAACTTGATTAAGGCGAAAAATTTGAGAAAGCGCCTATTCACCCCCCTCTAGTCGCCTTTACGGTCCTACAGGTATATTGATCTTCATAGCTATTGGAGTGAAATTTATGTTGAATCTATTAGTTGTGAAAAAGTGAGCGTGCTTCTATTCACCCCCCTCTAGTCGCCTTTTCGGTCCAACAGTTGGTCGTACGGCCCGTGTTGTGATATAATATGTTATTGTAATATGAATGTGATATATGTGAATGATCCGATGATATATTTGTTTGTGCTATCTACCAATCCAGAGAATGGTACGAGTTTACACAGTGGGTCCTAAGTTACAAATTTGGAGTCTGATATTTCTCCTCTCTATTTGTTTTTGTTTTTTTTACGCGACTAGCGCTCCGACGTACGTTTTGAGCGCCAGCGCCATACGCTATGCTACGACGTCTGATTTCACGCAATATTGCTTAGTTGTTCATCTCGTGCGTTAATCAAACTCCTATCGACACAAACTTGCAACATCATGCGCTCCCATACTCCTCCCCGCAACACAAATGCAAGAAAAATACTTGGATCTCAAAAAATGGAGAGGGGTTCCATAACCTTGTCAAAATTCACTTAAAAATCTAAAAAATCTCGTTAGTATACATAGATACACTTGAAAAATTAGCACAAAAGTTTAGAAAAACCTTTGCAGTATTTTGAAAACACATATGCAACAATTTTGGGGTGGGGCACTTGCAACATTTTGAAAATACATATGCAACACATTAGACGCCTCAAGCAACATCAATTTGCAACAAAAAAAAATTGGACGATCGGGGCGTTGCAACATTTGAGTATAACTTAAGAAACATTATGATTTCACTCGTGCTACAATGAACAACACCAGATGCAACATGCAAATTGTTGCAATATTAAAAATTGTAGTTCCAACATCTCAAATCATATATCGCAAAAAAAACATATGGCTGCAGCAGACTACCAACTTAGCCTCAAGCACCCTTATATGAGGACACAACATTTTGGATAGTGACATACATCTCAAGAATCTATACTACAACATTAATAAAACATAGTCCCAAACACCTGATGCAACAAAAAACTCAATCAATTCACTTGCCTTGGCCTCGCCCTCAGTGGCGGCGGCACGCTAGCCCTCAACTCCTGAATGTCATTGTAGGCTCTCCGTGTGTCGCCCCCTCTCCTCCTCCAACGCTCTGTCGCAGAACTTACTCCCCAACGACAACGGAGCTAGGCCGTGTGTGGAGAGAGAGGGGAGGAAGGAGCTCGCGTGCTAGCGTGTGACGCTTAGCCGTAGCTTACCGGAGAGCTCAACGGTGGTGACTTGGCCGGAGCAGCAGTAGAGAGAGATCCATGGGTTGGGAATGACAAATGACTCTAGTTGGAAAAGCACAAAAGAGAGAGAGATGATAAGGTTCAACTGGATTTAGTATGGCATCAACTCGTGTGTATGTTGGTGAAGAAACAAAGCTTCACGTCCGCGATCGTGTGGGGTGTTGGCTTTCGTCCAATCGAGACAAATGGATGACGGATGAAGCGTCCGAGTGGGGAGATGCATCGGACGACCAAGCGGTATCATTACTTTTTTTTGCCTTTTTTTCGTTTTCCAATGGGGTTACGAGTAACAACGGCTTGGTGTATAGTAGTACGTATTTGCTGACAAGTAGGGGTCGCACTGTCAGAGCAATCCGATTCAGCGAAAGTCTCCTTCCTTTTATTTTTTTCCCCCTACGGCACCTTCCTAAAAACCGCAAATACCTACGAAGAATTAGATATTTTTTCATTAACAATAAAACGGCCACCAAATTCATACAAAGGACTTAACTTAGGTGGTGAGAGTTACACTCACACTTCCCACTAACTTAGGCTCAGTTCCAGCCGAACCTGCCTATTACTCTTAACAATACGAGCCACCAGCATGCCAGCAATCAAGTACTTGGTTTTTTTCTCCTAAATCGTAGATACTTTCTGGACCGTTGATCACACCTTGGGATTCATGTTGTGGTTACATCTCCAAGATTGACCAATTCCAAATCTAAAATTGACCATGCAGCAATAGGCAGCGGCCCTAGGTAGGGGTAGCTATCAACCGTGGTACGGTGATCGACATCACGATGACGACAACTTTGGTGGCAACAGTTGGTAGGACACCGCGACGAGGCAGGCTGGTTAGGGATGGGAAATGGTGGAGGATAATTTATTTTATTCGATATTTATATCCGAGCAAACGTAAATGTGATAAGTAAAATCAGTATTTGAATGAAAAGTGAATACTATTTGAAAAAATCGGATAATATTCGTATCTATATTTGGTGTTATTCGTATCCGAGAAAAAAAAATCCGGATAGTATCCAGAAAAATGAATACTATTCAGAAAAAATGAATACGAACACTATCCATTTTTTCGGATACGGAATACTAGTATCGAATATAAATACTATGAATACTATTGACGGGTCTTGAAATATATGAATGTTCAAGATGTAGTCATGTTACATAAATTTATTCTACCAAGATTTGTCGTAAGAGTTGTATTATTCGCATTCGACCGAATTGAGTACGCATTCGATTTGTATTCATATTCGAGAATATTCAAATTCGTTTTAAAAATATGAATTCGTATTCGTACATGAGACTACTCGATTCCATCCTAGCGGTGGTGACACTAGCCATAGGATTCATCGTCGAGGTCGATAGCGGTGGCGAGGAAGGAGAACAAATCGGTGAGGTGGTGAGTGGCGGTGGAGTGAGCGCGCAGCACCGATGGAAGTGGGCGGTTCCGGTGAGCAATTTCTAATTTATATGCATTGTATGTTCTCTTTGTTATTCACTGAACCTCTAATATCTAGTGCTGTGGTGTTCACAAGACTGCAGTTCCTACTTCAGTTAATAAGACACCATCTGACTATAAAAAATGTTCTGTTTGATAAACAAAGGAAAAAAAAAGTGTCCATGAAAGCTATTGTCCATTAAATTTAATGGGCCGCTACGAAAGAAGATATCCTACGAATAGAAGTGCTTGGTACAACAATTTTGTTTCCAGTTGTAACTGCAATTTGAGGATAGAAATATGCAGTTTACTCTAGCTTCTGTTCATGCTGCAATCATAATGCCCATTTCCAAGCGAAACCAAGGTAATAAAACAAACTCTCTTTGCTGATGATAAAATCATCAATGCTTTCCGTTGGAATTCAAAGGCAATTACTACAGAATTTGCAATACCAGTTGATTCTCTTAACAGAATAAATAAGTTTCTTGACAAGCAAGGTGTGGCACATTTGGATGCAGGAATTTCCCAGATTCCCGTGAAATTCCTGGTACGCAGGTATCACCTTTTGAATTATTTAGTCATAGTCCAGATCACTGTAACATCACCATCCTTGGCATTACTAACAAAGATGAAATTGGACTCGGAATTCACTTTGTTTCATGTAATGTGTATGAACTGTTTGGACTTCAACCAGATGAAACTATATATATATATAGAGAGAGAATGTGACGTATGATAATTTAAACATGGCCTAAGCTACATGATGCCTGTGCAAGCATTTCCCAAGCAATCTTCTTGAATGTGTTTTGCTTAAAAGGCAGATTAATTTTGTTTCATAATACTATATTGTAGCCTGACAGAATCAGTTTGGCCGGATGCAAATGATCACATTTGTTATTGTGTCTGATTTCAACAAAAACAGCATCGTGAACGAACACCGCGAAGGGTTTAAAATGAGCAGCATATCAGCCTATTTGCAACGCGTTTGACACACGACACATGGCATCCGTACCAGTGACATTTCATGCATGGGGACACGTCAAGGTTTAGTCGTTTGAGAGTGTCACACAGTACCAGAAATTCAGAATTGAAAATCCCATTGTTGTTCTAGGCTTAGAACCAAAAAACGTTGATGTATTTAGCCAGGATCCTGTCAAAAGATATTAAAACATTCCTATGAATATCACAAACGCCCCCAGCATGTATTGAAAATTATGTAAATGTTCCTAATCCATAATCTACCACCCACAAAGGGTCCAAATGAGGCCTGTTGATCTATATGGAATACAGCTTTTCATTCTTCACTGTACAATAGTCTTCCTGAGGTTGTCTGTACAGTCATGTAAACCCCATGTTTCTAGGGGTGAACAAGACTTCAGTTTCAGTTTGACATCAAAGAACATCTTCTGTACAGTCATGTAAACCCCATGTTTCTAGGGGTGAACAAGACTTCAGTTTCAGTTTGACATCAAAGAACATCTTCTGCAACCTCACAAAATTACACATGCTTGCTTCTTGATGCTTGCATTTGCGTGCGGGGCTGCAGAAGGAACAAGCAGGATACAGGCATTAAAAATTGGGAAAAATAGAACGAAGGGGTAGTTTTGGGGATAATATGCACTTTTCCTTAAAAATACACGACTATCTAAACAGTAGCTATTAAGAGAACTTAAGACATCTTGACATAGGAAAAAAAGGACACATGAAAATATAAAATACCACAGGGTAGCTAATCTCTATCATGAGCAAAATGGTGACTAGATCTTTTAGGATGCTTGGGTACAGGGAGGAAACTTACAACTAGGATGGCTTTTTCTTGTGCCCAATTTTTGAAATCCGTCTTAAATCTTGAACACCTTTCCTCATTTCCCTGCACAACAAAATATGAGAACAATCCTGGAAATGTTCAAAGTAGGAAAAATGTTATTATTCACAAAGTAAATGGCACAAACCTCTGTTGCAAGAATACTATGAGATAGAACAGGGGCAAAAGTAGCACTGTCAAGACGCACAGAGCCAAGTAGAATCTATTTGTTTGTTTCTGCACAAAGGGGTAAAAAGTAACAATACGATGAAAGGAGATTTTATTTCTTTTATCAAATAAACAGTCTATAGTTCCAGAACGAAATTTTCTAGGTAAAGAGAGTTGCAAGGCGTTTTGTTCAAATGCTAATGGTTATTTTCATTGATCATGGAATATCTGTATCCGCCAGTATGTACTGCAGTTGCACAACTGACATGTTAAAATGTAATGCCACGTGATTATTTGAAAATATCAAATTGCAATACGTAGCAATGTAGATTCTAGTCATTCACAAGGATTTACAACTGTAATGACATCTTAAATTGCAATAAGGCCCAAAAGGGCTGATATACAGTGGGTACACAGGTGTGGTAAATATGCATAGAAGACCCTGTACAAGAGACTAATAGCAAAGCATATCCAGAAGTACTGTAACCCCCTTCAAACTCATGGTGGGTCTGAAACAATGACTTTGGAGAGGTAAAAAACATGTTGCACTCGGTCTGCGGCTTTGAAAAAGTCAGCAAGCTGCAACTCCAAGGGCACATACTTTAGGGAGATAACACGTTCTTGTACTTGAAAGTGCGTGTAGGAAGCATCCACACCAAGGTGTTTGGTGGAGCTCAAGCTTCATTGGATCACGAACAATGCTAATCGCACCTGTGCTGTCTGACAGCATGGTAGTTGGACCCTGAACCATAACACCAAATCAGCAAGCAGCCACCGTAACCAGGTAACCTCAGCACTCACCGAAGCCATAGCTCTCAACTCTGCCTCATCACTCGAGTGGGACACTACAGTCTTCTTGATATTCCAAACAATAAGAGGGAGACCAGGGAAAACACAAAAAACAAAGAGAGATCGACGATCAGTGGGATCACTAGCTCAGGTCGCATCAAAATACGCCTGAAGTTGCCGTGAGCTGGAGCGAAGAAAGAACAGACGACGAGAGATAGTTCCACGCAAATAGCAAAGAACTCGAAGGAGATGACTTTAGTGTATCTCGTAGGAGAATAAACAAACTGACTTAGGATGTGAACAACATGAGAGATATACGAATGAGTGATGGCAAGGTATACAAGGCTCCCAATAAGGTGGCAATACCGAGTGGCATCCGGGAGAGGATCACTGTAATATCCCAATTTTCTGAGCTTTAAAAATCTTTTGAATATTTAGTAGTTAGAAAATTCACCCTTGAGATTTTATTTGAATTTTAATAAAGCTTAACATGGACTTTCAGTATCAAACAATTTAATATGATTAATGCCAACATCAACAATTGTCAAAACTATTTTATTTTGGGTTCTATGTGCTTGGATATATTTTCTAGATTTTTCTAGAACTTTTCCGAGCTCATTTGCTATTTTCCATTTGCCATTTGCATTTTCTGTATTTTCTACAAAGAAAAACTAATTAATAATCTCATAAAATATCTGGGCCGAATCTTCTTCTCAGCCCATTCCTATTCCTCGTCCCTGATGGAGAAGTCTCTGTGTTTTGTCTGGTGCTTGTGGGGCTACAAAGACATGGTCAAGGATAAAGACATCTTGATTGTCATAGGACAATGAGCTTTAAGGCGAGATCTTGTTTGTCATAGGACAAGAGCTTTAAGGACAGCATCTTGGTGTCATAAGACAAGATCTTGTGTCATAGGACAGCAGACTTTTAGGACAAAGATCTTGATCATCATAGACAGCAGCTTTAAGGACGACATCTTGATCGCCCTCCTGTACAAAGATCTTAGCATATGCTTGGTGGTTGGCGACCTATAAATATGTATCCCCAACCCTCAAAGTTGGCATGGCATTGTGTTAGAAATAAACAAAGAAAATTGCCTCATCTCCAAGTGTCATCCTCTCCATGAGAGTAAGGATCTTGCTAACACCAACAAAGAAGAGTCCGGCGAGTAACAAGTGGTATCGAGCTATACTATCTCAGAGCTTTGAGCATCTCTTGCTCATCTCCTCCCGACCTAGCGGCGGCTCCGGCCAGAAGAAGACTAGCTCCATTGCCCCCGCCACTCCTCTCCGGAGACAGTAAAGCGGCTGTCGAAGCAACCTCTCTCCACGCGACAATTTCAAGAGCAGCGCCATGTCCGCAGGCGATCTCGCCTTCGGTCGCCTCGAGCACTCGGCGTCGTGAGACGGCCGAGCTCGCCGCAACGAGCAGCAACGAGCGAAGCGGCAGCAGAGATCACGCGCAGTGGCGGAAAGGCGTCAAGGTGGTAATGCAATGGTAGCGGCGGCAGAGCGGAGGTGAAGCGGCGGAATGGCGGTCAGATGTAGCGTGTGTAAAGCAGAGAGGTCAAGGCTGCTGCGGCAGAATAAAGAGCTCCATATCCGCCGATGATAAAGGCCGACGCGACCTTGAGCGGCGGAGAGGGAGGCAGCATGAGATGAAGCGAATGGCGGCGCCGCAAGACGCCCACGGCGCTGGCAGCCTTCAGACGGCGGACGCGCCGGTGGCGCTCTGGAGGCGCGACGGCGGCGACGTGACGGTCGGCGAGAGCGCGGCCTTCACGAGCGACGCGGCTCTCTCCCCAGACGGTACCACGGTCACCACGGTACAGTGTCGTCGGGACGTCGGCCCCGGCGGCGGGTGGCCTACCCACCAAGACCAACTATGTCGAGTGGGTTGCGGTGATGAGGTAAAGCTCCAGCGCGGCATATGTGGGATGCGGTCCGGTGACGGCGACGTCGACCACGACCGGGGATCGACGGCGCCGATGCTCTCATCTGCCGAGCCCCGCCCGAGATGCGCTTCGCTACCAACAAGCGGATCGCCAAAGAGGCTTGGGACGCCATCCGCAAAGACGACGGCATCGGCGGCCGCGCCGCAAGTCTACATTGCGTGCACTTCGCGCGGAGTGGGAGCACCGCCTTCAAGCCGGTGAGGACGCGATGACTTTGCTCTCCGCCTCAACACTCTGCGCGGTAGTGCGATTCGGCGGCGACACCTACGGCGAGAGAGGCGTGGAAAAGCTCTTCGTGCGGCCCAGAAGTACAAGCGCGGCGGCTCGCTCGATCGAAGTCTCTGCTGGATCTCTCCACGATGACAATCGAGGAAGCGTTAGGTCGCCTCAAGGTTGTTGTGATGATGAGCCACATCGCCTCTCGGGACCGTCTCCATTGGCGGAAGCTCTCCTCACTCGGAACGGTGGGTCGCGGCCAAGGTGACAGGAAGAAGGGAGCCTTCTTCCACGACAGCGGACGCAAGCATAAGCGCAGCAAGCAGCGCAAAGACGCCTGCATGGCGCCGGGACGCCCGAGGGTAATGATCGTGGGCGCCAGCGGCGCGCCCGGCAAGCAAAAGCAAGACGAGGCGACTCTTGCCACAACTGCGGCAAGCTTGGTCATTGGGCCAAGGAGTGTCGACAGCCACGACGCGGCCAGCCCACGTCAGCAGCGAGAGGAGGAGGAGCGGCCGGGCCGCTCATTGCTCATGCGAGCATCGAACTACCTCCTGCGGCACCGGCCGCAGTGGCTCTCTCTCCACCTTGACGAGCCAAAAGCACACGCCCTCCTCGGCGACAGTCCCGACAACGACAAGACCGACGGGTGGTGCCTCGACACCGGCGCCACCCACCACATGACCGGCGGCGGGAGTTCTTCTCCGAGCTCGACCCAGCGCTCGAGGCACCGTCTGTTCGGCGACGCCCGCCGTGGAGATCAAAGGCGTCGGCTCTGTCGTCTTCGCCGCTAAGATCGGGCGAGCACCGCCGCTTCACGGTGTCTACTACATCCCCGCGTTGAGGAACTCCATCATCAGCTTGGGACAGCTGGATGAGAACGGATCGCGCGTGGAGATCGAGCACGGGGTGCTGCGCATCTGGGATCATCGCCGCCGGCTCCTCGTCAAGGTCAACAGGAGCAACCGCCTCTACGTCCTTCACGCGCAGGTGGCGCAACCTCTGTGTCTTGCAGCCCGCCGCGACGACGACGCTTGGAGGTGGCACGAGCGTTTTGGGCACCTCAACTTTGAGGCCCTAAGGCAGCTCGGCAGCAAGGAGATGGTGCGGGGGCTTGCCGCACGTCGACCACGTGGAGCGATTCGCGACACTGCGCCCTCACCAAGCTGCGCGGCGCCTCTTCTCGCCAAAGAAGCCGCGCCAAGGAGAAGCTGGGCTCGACACGGTGACCTCTGTGGCCCGTGACACCGGCTACACACGAGGCGGCGCTACTTCCTCCTCCTCGTCGACGATGTGTCCCGCTACATGTGGACTGTCCTGCTCGACGTCAAGGCAGCCGCTGCGGACGCCATCAAGCGTCTTCAAGTTGCTGCGGAGGCGGAGTGCGGCCACAAGCTTCGGGTCCTACGACGGACAACGGCGTGAGTTCACGCGGCCGAGTTTGCGGCGTCATCAAGGCCGACGAGGGGATCCATCGTCACTTCTCCGCTCAGACACCCCGGCAGCAGTAACGACGTCGTCGAACGCAGCGCAACGAGACGGTGGTGGCCACCGCCGCGCCCTCCTCAGCGAGAGGATCGGCACTCATCGGGCGAGGCGGTAATGATCGCCGTCTACCGCTCAACCGCCTCACCAAGGCCCTCGACGGCAAGACGCCATACGAGGGCACGCGGCGCAAGCTCGCGGTGAACCACCTCCGTGTCTTACCGCTCGCCTTCGCATCGAGCTCAACCACGCCGGCAAGCTCGACGACCGAGCACGCCAGGTCTTCATCGGCCACGCGCGGGCGCCAAGGCCTACGCGTCCTCGACCTGCGACACGGGCGCATGCGATCACGCGTGACGTCGTGTTCGACGGAAGCGGCGAGGCCGGACGTGGGCAAGATGGTGGATGACGGCTCGACTCGATGACCGGCGATTTCATCGTCGACCACGTCCGCCGAGGAGGCGGGAGCGGCTCATCTTCACCGAAATGGCCTACCCCACCGCCTCGTTCGCCACCATCTCCGCGAGTCTTCACCACCGCCAAGCCTGCCGGCCACGCCGCTCTCCTACACCGCACCTACTCCTTCGAGCTCTGACCGGCAGCCGACCCACAACGAGCAACAGACGGTGGAGTTCGCCACTCCCGTCCAACGACGAGATCGTGATCGACGCTACCACGGCGGCGAGCCTCTGCGCTTCTGCATCGTGGGCGACCTCCTTGGCGTAGCCGGCTCTCGAATGGCTGGCGCTTGGCGCGACCTCAAGCGGAGTGCACCTTGCACGCAGGGCGACGCGAGCCTTGTTCCTTCGCGAGCGGAGAGACGCGGCATGGCGTGCCGCGATGCAGAGAGAGATGGACGCCGTGCGAAACAAGACGTGGGAGCCGGCCGATCTTCCAAACGCCACCACGCCATCTCTCTCAAGTGGGTCTTCAAGCTCAAGAAAGACGAGGTGGAGAGGTGATCAAACACAAGGCGCGCCTCGTGGCACGTGGCCGCCCGGCGAGGAGGAGTCGACGACGATGCCTTCGCGCTGTTGACGGATGGAGTCCGACGTCTCCTCCTTGCCTCGCAGCCCGTGAGGTCTGTGCGTTCATCACATGGACGTCAAGTCCGCTTTTCTCAACGGCGACTTGAAGGAGGAGGTCTACGTCGCCGCCACCGCCAGATTCATCATCCCCGCAAGGAGAGCAAGGTCCTCCGCTGCGCGAAGGCCCCCTACGGCTGCGGCGCAGCATCATGAGCTTGAACGCCAAGTCGACTCCACCCTCAAGAAAATGGGATTCCAGCAGAGAGGCCACGAGGCCGCGGTCTGGCCGAACAAGGGAGGCAATGTCCTGGCGATAGGCGTCTCGCCGGCGACCTTGTGATCACCGGTACCAAGGAGAGGAGATCGAGGCATTCAAGGCGGAGATGAAGGCCACCTTCCGGATGAGCGACCTCTGCCCTCTCCTTCTACCTCGGGATCGAGGTCCACCAGACAGCTCCAGATCTCTTCGCCAGACCGCCACGCCAAGCGCATCGTGGAGTGGCGGCCTCACCGATCGCAACCCACCCCACGCTCCTATGGAGGAGAGGTCAAGTCGAGTCGTGAGAGTACGGCGAGGAGGTAGACGCGACGCAAAGATCGCGGCAAGATTGTGGGCGCCTTCGCTACCTTGTCCACACGCGAGCCGGACTTGGCGTCGCCATCGGCGCCACGCCACCGGCTCATGGAGCGACCGACGACGAACACCGGCAGTCGTGAAAGGATCCTCCGCTACGTCGCGGGCACCTCCGACCACGGCCAGCACTACCCAAGGTGCCCAAGACGGTGCACTTCATCGGTCATATGACAATGACCACGCCGGCGACATCGACACGAGCAAGAGCACCACGGACGTCAGACTTTCAAGTGTCCGATCACCGGCAATGATCGGTCAAGCAAAAGTGGTGGCTTTGTCTAGTCAGTGAGGCGAGTACATTGCGCCCACTACCGCTTCTACCTGTGCTCGTGGTGGCTCGGGCCGCTGGCGATCTCCTTGGCGAGATGCGGAGGCGATAGAACTCGAGGTGGACATGCAAGTCCGCCTTTGGCCTTGGCGAAGAACCCGTCTTCCATGAGCGCAGCTAGCACATCGGGCGAGGTATCACTTCATCAAGTCGCCGGATGAAGGAGTATCCGCCAACTACATCAACACCCAAGACCACCACGACTTCCGACCAAGTCTCTTGGGCGGATCAAGTTCCGTGAACTTCGCGCCAGATCGGGATGGCTCAGATTCTCACAAGGAGACACACAAGACTTAGGGAGAATGATGGAGAAGTCTCTGTGTTTTGTCCGGTGCTTGTGGGGCTACAAAGACATGGTCAAGGGCAAGATCTTGATTGTCATAGGACAAGAGCCTTTAAGGATAAAGATCTTGATCATCATAGACAAAGATCTTGACTGCCATAGGACGGCAGACTTTAAGGACAAGATCTTGATGTCATAGGACAATGACTTTAAGGGAAGATCTTGGTGTCTTGTATAAAGATCTTAGACAAAGATCTTAGCATATGCTTGGGTGGTTGGCGACTTATAAATATATATCCCCAACCCTCAAAGTTGGCATGACATTGTGTTAGAAATAAACAAAGAAAAATTGCCTCATCTCCAAGTGTCATCCTCTCCATGAGAGTAAGGATCTTGCTAACACCAACAAAGAAGAGTCCAATGAGTATGTCCCATCTTCCCGCCGGCCCCTTTCGCCGCGTCGTGTCAGCTCCGTCTCTCTGCCAAAGTGGGCCTCACTGTCAGTGATCATTGTCCCCCTCCCGTCATCTTCCTCGCGCCGCGTCTCGCCCGTGTTCGCCATTGCAGGGGCTTCGAGCCCGTATCGGCAAGATTGAATCTCCAACAAAAAGATCTCGGATTAGTGTGTCAAATCTTATCTCTTTTCCTCCCACACCCGAATCCAGCCAAATCGTATCCCATATCCCCTTCAAACTTGGGATTTGACTCGTATTCGTCTCGGACTCGATTTGGGGATTTTCAAATCTGGTACACCAGAGGCCTATAAATACGACCCCTAGGTTCGCCTTCTCGCCCTGATCCCAAACCCTAAGCCACCGCACCCCTCAAGCTCCATCACCTCCGCATTGGAAGTTTTAGGATCCCGTCGTCGCCGCTTGTTTTCTTCAGATTGTGTTGTCTTTGTAGCCTCGTCGTCATCGACCACGCCGTCAATTCTCCTTATGTATTTCCTTATCTGTATATGCCAACCCTCTTTGTACTCCCTATATATATATTGCCCATTGGGCCCTCTTGAATATTACACACAATATTCATAACATGGTATCAGAGCTGCTAAAGTATAGCCTGACAGAACTGCTGAACAGAGTTACCTCGCTGAGAAGATCCTGACATGCTGGTTTGTCCTCCAGTCGAGGAAGGGCCTCTCTGCCCTCGGAGCGTGGACCTCCACGCGCTTGTTCTGCTTTTTTCGCACCGCACAACGCTGATAGTTGTGCCCGAAGTTCTTGCAATAATTGCACTAAACCCCAGTTGGTGCAAAAACAGGAGCAGAAATATACATCTGAGGAGGGACTGTAGTCGAAGCAGAAACCGTTGGTTTAGTCAAAGAAAAAGAGGTAGCAAGCACGGCTGAATAAATCAGGCTTTGCTAACTCGCAGCGAAACTCCTCAAAGACGAAGCGTCGAAGAGTTTGGTGGATCGCTTCGCCGGTGAGCGGCTCAGCAGTTGAGCCCTAATAGGCTCAAACTCTGGGCGAAAACGGCAGACGAAGTCATAAAGCGCGGCGATCACGATCCGTATCTCGCACTTTATGACACTCCCGCGTAATGCAGAAGTTAGCTCATCCAATGGCGCCGAGAGGCGCCGGGCTCAAAAGAAATCGTCGACGAAGGAGTCCTCCTGGTGGCGTCTCCAACTCACGCTGAAGCGAGAAGAACCCAGCATCAATATTCTGCTGGTATCGCTCGCTCAAGTACTCCTAGATCTGACGAGTGGTACGTAGACCAACAATATATGGTTAGATAGAGTCGTCGACGCTGACCACCAGGATGGCTCGAACACGGGCCTCATCAGCACACCAGCGCTCAAAAGCGTCTATGGCATACTGAAAGGCCTCATCAGCAGCGTCAGCAGCAGCAATAGCGGCCTTTGCCTCCTTGGTAGCCTCATCTTCTGCAGGAGGTGCAGAGGTAGGCCAACTGGGAGAAGGCTGAACCGGTGACGGCAGATAAGGTCGAGTACCAGTAACATGTCCCCAGAGGCGGAGACCATCGAGTGTGAACTCCATGAGGGAAGACCACAACCTGTAGTTCGTCCCATTAAGCTTCGTTCCCAGAAATGGGATCGCAACTGATAGAACAGAAACCATTGGTAGGCGGCACTGGACGGCGCGGCGACCAAGACAACGAAGTCTAACAGGCAGCGTTGGACGGCACGGCGGTTAGATCGATGTACTCTTTTTTTTCTCAGGCGCCTTTTTGTTCTTTCTTTAGCGGTAGGCAAAAAAAACCACGCAACCAACACACACGCAGCGGGGGCCTAGCTCCTCATCGGGCGGCGAGCGATGTCGATGCGGTGGCGGGTCGAGCAAGGCGCATTCGGCGTACGGATCGAAGCTTGGCAGAGGTACGACGTGATGGCGAAGCGTTTCAAGCGGCGGTGGCGGGTGGGCGTCGTCCGGTGTGCTACGGCAGCGTCGGCGAGACTTGCGACTCACGGCGGTCCTCGCCTCGGGCTCCCGAGCGGAAGCGCCGGCGGCCGTCTGGCGGCGTTGCGGCTCTTCAGGAGCGACAACTCGCGGCAGCAACGCGGCTCTTCAGGAGCAGCGATTCGCAATGGCGCTCAGGTCGGACGGCGACCGGGTGGGCGACGGTGTCAGAAGGAACGGCGGCGGCGACCGAGGATGGCAGCGGAAGGGAACGAGCTAGGTTAGTACCTTATGCCCTGATACCATGTTAAGAAAGCTTTTCTTAATGGTGTTTTGCATGAGAAGGTCTACATGCAGCCACCACCTGGGTATTCTATTCCTGATGGGCATGTCTGTTGTCTTCGTCGTGCTCTTTATAGCCTCAAATAGGCTCCTCGTGCCTAGTTTGTGCGATTTACCTCAGTGATTACTGTTGTCGGTTTCACTGTCAGTTTCCACGATCCTGCTCTTTTTGTCCATGTCTCATCTCGGGGTAAGACACTGCTTCTTCTATATGTTGATGACATGCTCATCACTTGTAATGATTCCTCCATCACATATGTGAAAAAGCATATCAGTGAGTGGTTTTTGATGACTGATCTTGGCTCTCTTACATACTTCCTTGGGATTGAGGTCTCTTCCATACCTGAGGGCTACTACCTCTCCCAACAGAAGTATGTCCAGGATCTTCTTGACCGGTCTGGTCTGACTGACACTCACACTGCTGAGACTCCCATGTTGCTATCCCTCTAGCTTCGTTCCACTGATGGTGACCTTCTTGAGGATTCTACTCGATATCGTTATCTTGTTGGGAGTTTGGTGTACCTTGTGAGCATTCGTCCTGATATTGCTTATGCTGTTCATATCTTGAGTCAGTTCATGGCTCGTCCTACCCATCTTCACTACAGTCACCTTATTTGTGTTCTTCGCTACTTGTGTGGGACTATCTCTTGTCGTTTGTTTTTCCCTAGCTCCACCTCACTACAGCTTCAAGCGTACTCCGATGCGACTTGGACTAGTAATCATTCTAATCGTCGTTCTCTTTCTGCTTACTGTGTTTTTCTTGGCTCCTCCCTGATTGTCTGGAAGGCTAAGAAGCAGACTGCAGTTTCCCGTTCGAATGCAGAGGCTGAGTTGAGAGTTGTGGCAGCAGTGACAGCAGAAGTTACTTGATTGAGGTGACTACTTGCAGATTTTGGAGTGCCTGTGATGAGACCTACGACTTTTTTATCTGATAGTACATGTGCTATCAGTATTGCCCGGGACCCACTGAAGCAAGAGCTCACCAAGCACATTGGTGTGGATGCTTCATACACTCGCTCACAGGTGCAGGAGGGAGTACTTGCTTTACAGTTTGTTCCATCGGAATTACAGGTTGCTGATTTCTTCACGAAGCAACAGACTAGAGCACAACATTGTCATTTTCTCTCCAAACTCAGTGTGTGTGATCCACCATGAGTTTGAGGAGGGGGAGGGGTATTAGAATAGGACTCTCCTTATGTATTTCCTTATCTGTAAGTGGCAACTCCCTATATATATTGCCCATTGGGCCCTCTTGAATATTACACACAATATTCATAACAGTCTTCGCCGTCACTAGAGCTACCTCCAGGACCCCTTCACAACCACGAGACACTGCTGGTGTTCGTCGCCGACAACAGCCGCACCTACTCCGCCGCTTGGTCGTTGCTTCTGGCCAACCCTGACGACCTTCCGTGCCAATATCAATACCAGTATGTTCACAATAACCTGTTCTACCCAGTGCGCGCATCCGCCGGTGATTCGCCGTTGCCGAACGGTCCCGAGCCTCGCCGTCGTCTTGTCGACATGTCGTGCCACCTCATCGGCCACATCTACTCGTGAGCACATGTGTCGTGCCACATCTACTACGTGGCACACGTGTCGTGCCACGTATACTAGTGGGCACACGTGTCTACCACCTCACCTGCCACATATACTCGTAGGCGCACGTGTCTGCCACCTCACCTGCCACATACTCATGGGCGTATGTGTCTGCCCGGTCACGACAGTGTCTACGCCATGTGGGTCCCTCTGTCAGACCACTATTTCGTGAACCCGTAGACTCGATCCATAGATTGTGGGTCCCACTGTCAGCCATTATAGCTTTTTCCCCATATTTATTTTAATTCGGAAAATCCTTGCTGACGTCGTGCTGATGTCATAATCTGATTTTTCAATAGAAAAGTAATTCGAAAATTCGAGGAAATACAATTTTTGGTATTTTCTTAGGTTTAGATCTTTCAGAAGCCATATATTTTTCATCCGAACTCTGATTGAACTCATTCAAATTTCTAAATTCATCTAAATTCGAGCTCTATTTTTATGAGATTTTTATTTAATTTTTGGAGTTTGTTTTCCTCACTGTTTTTATTTATTTTGTTTGTTTACTTTATTTGCGAGTAAACGTTGATACTTCAGAGAATTTCGAGGAAAAAGGAGTTCACCAAGACCAAGATCAGTGCCAAGATCTATTCCAAGGCAAGTTATACCTTTGATCATGTTGAACCCAGTTTTAAAACTAATTTGATTCCAAATACTACATTCTACTTTAAGTATTTATTTCAATGCTTTTGGATGTAGTTATTAATCCTAATTGTTTATATCCACCTTGCTTATTGTAATATCATGATCTTTTGTCACCCTAGCTTGGTTAATTATTAGTTGGTATTATCATAGCACCAACGTGGGTTGGTTAGACGAATAGTATTGCTTAACCATGCTACGAGTCACACATCATTTGAGTTTCAATTATAAATTTGACTAAGTAACTATGGAACTTTGTGTAAAACTGTGTGCTATGTGTTATTACTTTGTGATAGCATGTGTTGCACTGAACCAACAGGGTGGGAAAGCATTTGGACTGAGGCAAGTTGTGGATACTACGTGATATGGTGGAACTTTGTGAATGGGAATGATAATCTTTGCAGCATAGTTAGAAATTGGAAATCTTGCTTTGGTCAATTAACGACTTAACTTTGTGCGCCATTGAACTGGGCCTTTCGTACAACCACACGTCTGATGGGACGGGCCTAACTTAGTAAGTTAGTCTTGACATTGACTACTCAGTAGAGATGGCAATTGTGCCCGATTACCCGTGTGCCCGCGGGCGAATACCCTAATGGAGGCGGGTATGGGCGTCTTTCTTTGCCCATGGGCATGAAAACGGGCACAAAACGAGCACAATTCCTTGCCCATCAGGTAAACGGGCATGGGCATGGGTAAGCTCCACCCGTACCCGCTTCGTCCGATTACCCGTAATCTACCCACATGTGTAAGAAACTATGTCAATTTGTATTTGTATTTTATTTGTTGAACTTGATTAGTTGTCTTGTCGAACATGATATGTGAATTGTGATAAACTTTATTAGTTGTTGAATGTGTGATGCACCATTGATGTGTGAATTATGATAAACTTGATGTATGCATTGCTCGCGGGTAACGAGCATGTCCGCGAGCGATGGGTACCCACAGGCGGCGATGCATTATTCGCGGTAAACCGCATGCTCATGGGCGACGGCACCATGCGCATGTGTACGGGCGAGGTTTTTCGCCCATCGTCCTTCGCGGGTATGCCCGTGGGGGAAATTTGGGATCGTGGGTATAGGTATGGGTGAGCACTACCCGTACCCGTCGTGCCCGATTGCCATCCCTACTACTCAGGCAGTAGGTTAAGCTTAATGCTAGGGTGGTGGTGTGTTTCAGTCTCAGTGGTGACTCACATCGCGAGACGGTTCACCGCTTCTATATCCAACGGTGTGCGATGGACTAATTTCCTTAGTGAGCGTTAGTACTGTCAATAAAACACATCGAGAGTGTCAATACTTGAGATGAAGTTTCTGAAAGATTTTGTTATGATTAATGCTAGCTACACTGATTGTATCGTGTGGGTAAAGTGTACAACCTCTACAAAGTGTTAAACAATCTATTCGAATAGCCTCGTCCGCGGTCATGGACATACTTTGAGATTTTGCACGAGGGTTAGATTTGCAGAAAAACATTTGAAATGGGATAGCTGTATGATCTAAGTCAAATGGCTATGTGAAATAATTTGATTAGGCTTTGTGTCTTTGTGAAAACAACTGTTAAATTATTACTATTTATTTGTTTTAAACAAGTTTTTAATCTATTATTTGTATTCAATTGCAAATATTGCTTTATGCAAAATAACCACAATCCATTCTTTTAGAATAAGCCATCATCTATAAATTGCATTCTGTGGTATAACTTGCTAGTACGGTTGTGCACTCATGCTTGCTATAATCAATCAACAGAAGTGTAGTAGTCTTCGCCTGCCGAGGAGGAGCTCTACGAAGATGATGATCGTTAGGTCTTGATCCCATCGGTTGCCTATGGTGAATTGATATAATTCCACTAGAGTTTATTTTGTTTCGCTTCTTATTTATTTATTGCCAGTCCTGCGAGGCTTAATAAGTGTAAACTCGACCTTAAGGTCAAAACCCTTATTTGTTATTCAAATTAATATTTATGCTACTATTCGTCTCTCGTGTGAACCGTCATTTATGTTGATACTTTGTGCACTAGCGTGATCCTGAACTAGTGCAGAATTCACAGATGGTCCAGAATTGCATTTTTAGGTCCCGACAGTCACCATCAGTGGCACGAAGCTGAAGGTGAAGCTCCATGGGAGTCTCAACAGTGCGATAGTCAGTGAGACCAGAACAATCCAAGAGGTCCTGAACATACTTCTATTGGGAGAGATAGCAGCCATCAGGCATACAGGTGACCTCACTTCCCAAGAAGTAGCGGAGAGACCTAGATAGACATCATAAACTACTCACGACATTTCTTCACAAAGGCAATATACTAAGAATCATCACCAGTGATGATCATATCATCAACATTTAGAAGGAGCGTTCAACCACAAGGAGAGGTGTTAACAAACAGAGCAGGATCATGAGTGTTGGAATGAACCCTTGATCTATTCCAATAGGCCAAAGGCCAAAAATATACATGTTCTTAGGTGTAGGTAAATATGAAAAAAAACACCCTATACAGGAGACATATCTAACACCCCCTAAAACTCATGGTGGATCAACAACACTGAGTTTGGTGAGGTAGAAACTGTGTTGAGCTCTAGTATGTGCATTGGTGAAGAAATTTGTTAACTGAAGTTCCGAAGGCACACATTGAAGAGCAACACCTTGGTCCTACACCTGCGAACTCATGTATGAAGCATCTACTCTAATGTGCTTGGTGAGCTCATGCTTCACTGGATCTCGAGCAATGCTGATTGCACTAGTACTGTCTGATAAGAAAGGAGTCCGTGTAGAAATTGAAACACCGAAATCCTCAAGTAGCCACTGAAGACAAGTGATCTCAGCTGTCAACGTCGCCATGGTTCACGACTCAGCCTCAACACTCAAACGGGAAACAACAGTCTGCTTCTTGATCTTCCAAACAATCATAGAGGAACCAAGGAAAACACAGTAGCCAGAAAGAGATCAGCAATCATAAGGATCACTAGCCCAAGTCGCATCCGAGTACGCTTGAAGCTGCAAAGAGCTGGAACGAGAAAAAAGACGACGATTGATGGTCCCACGAAGATAGCACAGAACACGAAAAAGTGATGTAGTGGAGTTGAGTAGGAGCATAAACGAACCGACACCGAATGTGAACTGGGTGAGAAATGTTAGGTCGAGTGGTCCCAAGGTAGACGAGGCTCCCGACAAGATGGCGGTAGCAAGTGCGATCCTCAAGAAGCTCCCTATTAGTGGGCCGAAGGTGAACACTAAGCTCCATAGGAGTGTCCACCATGCGCTGATTAGTGAGACAAGCACGAGCAATGATATCCTGAATGTACTTCTCCTAAGAAAGGTAGTAGCCCTCAAGCATACAAGTGACATCAATCCCAAGGAAGTAACAAAGAGGACCCAAATCAAACATCAAGAACTGCTCACTGAGATGCTCCTTCACAAAATCAATGTACTACGAGTCATCCCCAGTAATGATCATATCATCCACATGGAGGAGCATCCGATCTCGAGGTGTGTACAAAGAGAGTAGGGTTGTGATCACTAGCAGAGAAGCCGATAGCACTGACTATAGAGGAAAAACGGTCAAACCAAGCACAAGGGGCTTGCTTGAGCACATAGAGAGCGGCGAAGGAGGCAAACCACACCATCAGGGGCAAAATGCCCAAGGGACAGCTGCATGTAAATCTCCTTACGCAACTCGTTATTGAGAAAAGCATTCTTGACATCCAACTGAGAGATGGACTACTGTCGAACAGAGACCACAACAAGGAGAGTGCGAATAAAGGTCAGGTGAGCGACATGAGCGAAGGACTCATCATAGTTACAACCACACTCCTGCTGAAAACCACACGCTACAAGACGAGCCTTGTAGCGCACAAGAGAACCATCCGAGCGGGTCTTGATCTTATAGACCCACTTGCACGTGATAGGAGTGACGCGTAGGTAGAGGCACAAGATCCCAAGTGCCCGTACGCTACAAAGTAACAATCTCAGACATCGCGAGCTGCCACTCAGGGTGAGCAGCAGCCTCACGGTAGGTCGTAAACTCAGAAAGAACAGCGACTCGAAGCCTAGCACTCAGGAGGCCTGACAGTGTGACGATCACGAAGGTCGTATCTGGGAGAAGGTGGAGCGGGATCCAGCAAGGACGGAGAAGAAGAGCTGGGAACTGCGGCAACATAGGAGAGAGCACCGGTGGCTGGCGGTGTTAGCTCGGTGCAGGGCTGCTCAGCTCGTTGAAGAGCAGAGCACGGGCGAAGGCGATGGCGGCTCAATGGAGACACAACTCGAGGTGGCGATATTCGGTTTTGGAGAACCAAAGGCGAGGCAGCTTGGGGCAGTGGTGCTCGGTGGAGCGTAGCTCAGGGTGGCAACGCTCGGTGGAGATCCGGAGCAGAGAGGCTCGGAGCGGTGCTGATTTGGAGCAGGGAGCTCAAGGCGGTGGTGCGAGCTCTGAGGCAAGGGAGCGGTAGTCCGAGGCGATGGAGCGGCGGTGGCGACCCGAGGCGGTGGTGGGATCCAAGAGCCAAGGCGGCGGGATCTGGCGATGCAGATCTAGAGACGGGCGGAGCTCGCGCGACCGACGGTGGGGTCAAGCTCAGTGATGCCCCAACAACAACACCAGGGCAGAAGCAGAGGATCCAAATGACGGCGGCAGCAACGTAGGAAGAAGAGGCTAGGGTTAGGGATTTTGGGAAGGAGAGAGCCATGGGCTCTGATACCATGTTGGAATGAACCCTTGATCTATTCCAATGGGCCAAAGGCCAAAATATACATGTTACAGGTGTAGGTAAATATGCAAAGAACACCTTATAAAAGAGACATCTAACAATGAGATTGAGAAACCAGCAGCAGTGATGACAGAGGTGAAATGCTCAAATCAGGCACGAGGGTCTTGTTTGAGACCATAGAGAGCACGACAAAGACGACAGACATGCCCATCAGCAGCTGAATACCCAGGGGTGGCTGCATATAGACCTCATACAAGTCACCATTAAGGCATTCTTGACGTCTAATTCAGAGATAGACCACTAGCGAATAGAAGCAACAACAATAAGAGTGAGAACAGTAGTCATGTGAGCAACAGAGGCAAAAGTCTCATCATAAGCGCGACCATACTCATGCTGAAAAGCACGAGTTACAAGATGAGCCTTGTAACGCTCAGCGGTACCATCAGACCTGGTTTTGATCTTATAAACCCACTTGCACATGGTAGGAGTAGCACGAGTAGGAAGGGGAACAAGATTCACGGTGTTAGTACGCTGAAGAGCATCAAGCTCTTCTGCCCAGTGTTCTAAATAACGGCCGTTAAGGCCTTGTAAATGGTCGTTAAAACGGTAAAGGTATGGACATTTCAAGGTTTGTCCGTTTTATTGTGTTGTTTACTCGGTTTATTGGGTAAAGTTTCAAGATTGCCATATGACATGGAACATTATGACATACATGAGATGAATGCTAGCTTTGCTTTTCATTGCCAGTTGAGATGTTCATTCATTCAATTATGATTCTTTAATTACATTCACATCATGTCATCTTTTTTCTTCATGTTACCGCTGTGGACAAATGTTGATAGCCTGGTAGTTCCATTCTATATGCATGAAAGAAGATGAATTATATGCTTATTTTGTTAATACAAACACATATATATATTTCTCTGAATTTTAAATAGTAAAACCATTTACAAGGCCGTTTACAAGGCTGCTTACCGTATAGACACTAAAAGGTGGGGTGACCGTTCATTAACCGTTTACCATTATTTAGAACATTGCTTCTGCCATAGTAAGGTGCAACTCACAATGAGAGGTAGCCTCACGATATGAACTCGGCTTAGCAACAACCACCCTTAGAACGACCACCCTTGCGGTTGTTCTTGTTCCTCTTCTTCCTAATGGAGCAGGTCCGTAGTCGTGGCCAAAGTTCATGCAGCGATTGCACTGAACACCGGCGGTCAAAGAAGTAGTAGCAGGGGAAGCCACTTGGATAGTTATTGGAGCCGGTGTCGAGGTAGCCGGTACAGGAATCGCATGAGTAGCAAGAACCAACGGCGAGGACTGCTCAGTCATAGTATGAAGCCTAAGCTCCTCAGCACTAAGGGTAGCAAGGGCCTCAACCATGGTTGATCGAGGAAAGCGGTTCAACAAGTGAGACCTAACAAACTCAAAACTCTGGACTTAGGCACATGACAAAGTTGTAAAGACTACGCTTGTCAGTGCGTGCTCGCTAGGCCTCATGTCAAGCACATAGTTGACAAGCAGTAGGGGCAAAGGAGTTAAGCTGACGCCAGAGAGCGATGAACTGGCGGTAGAAGACCTCAATAGAAGCATCGTTCTGATGAAGTGCCTGAAGTTACTGCAGCAGAGAGTAGTAAAGAGCATCACTACTTGGCTGATAGTGTTGTTGAAGGTGCTCCCACAGTAGCCATCAGCAGGTCAATGATGTCCATCAAGATGGAAGCATCCACACTTTGGACAAGGTAGGACATGACACAAGCGTTATCGGTACGCCAACGCTCATAGGTGTCAAGGGCATATTTATATGCTTCGGTAGCCTCATTAGCGACAGCGGCAGCCTCAATTACCTCCTTGGCGGCCACCTCAATGGCAACCCTGATAGACTCATCATTGGAGGGGGCTGCAGAAAGAGACAGTCGAGGGGCAGCGGGCGGCGGAGGAACGGGAACCGGAGGACAAGGCCTCTCACTCATGACGATCTCCCATAGACGCTAGCTATCTAGAGTGACTCACGTAAATGATGCCCACCCCCTGTAGTTGGTCCCATCCAACTTGATGACCAATGTGGGGATCAAACTTGGACCAGAGAAAGCCATCAATGATCCAGGGTCAGCAACTCAACGACAGGGCTGTGATTGCTTGAAGTTGAGAGGCGGCTGCAGCAGCAGCAGTAGAGGAAACGGCAGCCTCCAGCAGCAGCAGCAGAGGAAGCAACGACCTCCAGCAGCAGCAGCAGCAGAGGTAGAGCAGCAGGGGCGGCGATGCCCTCCGGAAGTAGAGGCAGCGGCCTCTGGCAGCAGGGGCAGCGACAACCTCCAGCAGCAAGGGCGGCGGCGGCGCCCTCCGGAAGCAGAGGTGGAGCAAGAGGGAGTGGTGGCCGCCCGATCTGGAGGGAGCAGCAGTAGCACTGAAACTGGGCGGCGACTTGAGCACAGGAGCAACGGCGGTGACCAGATCTGTGCGGCAGAGATGAGTGGTGGCTCTACAAGGAAAAGAAAAGGAGGGAGCAGCGGCAGTGGAGGTTCCTAGGAAGGGTTGTAGTTGCCGACGCCTCGGCGGTGATCGCCAGAAGCTTGACGACAGCGGCTAGGGTTTGGATCGAGCACCATGCTCTGATACCATTAATGAGAGAGCTTAAATTGAAATAAGGCCCAAAGGGGCGGATATACAATGGGTACACAGGTGTGGTAAATATGCATAGAAGACCCTATACAAGAGACATAGCAAACATATACAAGTATTCTAACAACATACTAAATCTCAAATTGCAACGCGTAACAATGTAGATTCTAGTCATCCACAAAGATTTACAACATACTAAAATGAAAGATCTTATGTTACAAAAAAAACAATCATAAAGCTCCAACTGATCAGAATAATAAACAAATGATGTTAACTCACTTAAAATGTTATCATCTGCCTTAAAAGGTCATGTTTTTCAAATGTACCTTTATTATTGGTTAATAATAACACATCAATAAGTTAAGAATCAGTACTTGAAAGCAAATGTTTTCTAGGTAAAAATTTCCTCACCCTGCCACCTTTGGGGAAAGGTTTGGATCCCCCACTGCAAGTGTGAGCGTCACAGAATTGGCGCAAGAAAAATTCTGCAAAACAAGCTGCATCAGCAAGAATCCTACATGAGAGAAATATGAGCATATGATCATACAATCAAGCAGCACTCGCTTACCATGAAGACGGCTGGCGGAATGCCCTTGATTAATAGGAAAGCAACTGTCTGCAAGGCTCTATTAGCAGAAGCAAAAGGGAGTTCAATATGGCCATCACAAATACACCAGAAAATGCTAGCTATATAGCACATCTATTGATTGACCATATGAACTAAAGTACCAAACTAAATTAATATGCAGCAATCTTTGAAAATTCTCCAATAATAAATCAAGAAATCTCAATTGTGCTTATATACAAGCAGGTACAACAACCAGAGTCTACTAGTCTATTCGGAGCTAGACAAACATGTAAATATATATACCAAGTTCACACAATTGCATGTAATTAACAAACCAAGCATACCAGCATGCATGAACTGATGATGCTTATCAATATCACAGTGCAGAACAACAGTTTTAAAGAACAAAATGATAATATCAGAATAGCTACCACCAGATAAAAGGAGTGATAAAATATGTCTACCTTAAGTCTACTGCAAACCTAGATATGTTACACAAACAGTACAAGCTAAAAATTGCAGGATAGGAATATTAGCTTAGGGACATGTATTTTACATGCCACAAGAATAGCACAAAACCAAACAAAGAAATTTAGAGCAGTTAAAACAAAATGATAAGAACCTCACAAAGATGGCGGTTCCTTGCGGCCACAGCTGCATTGCATTTACTCTTTGGCTTCTTGAACTCCACCGTCAGATCACAGTGGAGTGCTCCACATAGATCTGCCAAGCATCTTCCTTGACTCTGAGGAAATAGTATAAGATATATCATTCCATGGCATGGTAAATGATTTTTAATGAAAAGAATAATACCCCCCCACCCACCCACACAGGCACTGTTGTGGGCTAGGGTTTGGTGGCGAAGGAAATAGGCGTGAGAGGTGGGAGGCGAGACGGCAAGCGGTCGGTGGCGGCACAGGGGAGAGAGGCAAGGTAAGACTTCTTAATTCTTGCTTGCCCTTATTCAATATCTTCTCTCTTTAAATAGAGATTACAAACTAAAGATAGAAACTTATCTATGGAAACTTGATATGGAAATCAACTAATAGACTGAAACAATCTCTAACATGATATTCCTAATTAAGAGTCCTAATGTAATGGGCAAGGAAACCGCCAAGAGCTGGCCGGCGGCTATGCTGCTGCGCCCTCCCCTTGCGCCTGGATATCGTGTCATGGTCGGACTCTGCGATGGTATTGTAATCCGACCATAACAGGCACACAAAGAAAAAGGAAAAACATGGAAGTTGAATAGACCAAGATAAATCAAACTAGTCAACTTGGAACTTGGAAGTGAATAACCAAGAAAGTGCCCTAAACCATCTTATGTAAATAGTTAGTATTGGAACTTGAAGTGCATAACCAAGAAAATGCCATAAAAATCATCTTATTTAACATTGCCTGTGTTTTCTCAATAAATGGAAGGAACAGACAAGAAAAGAAGAAGAAACCACTTGTGGTGAGAACTGCCAAACTATATCAAATTAGTATTAAGTAAACATATATGAAACAAATATAATTGTTTAAGGAACTGATGAATGAAACAAATCATGAAATATAGTAAGAAGCATACATTATCCACAAGATTATTGTGCCGATTTGCAAAATGCTTATCAATGAACTTCTCTGCTCGAAAGGCTTTCTTGCAGAAGCCACAACGCCACTCATTTACATCAAAATGAATCTTATGTTGCTCTTGTTCCCGAAACATGTCATTATCAGGATGAAGCCTACATTTGCTTGGGAGTTCATATTTCTCTTTTTCCACGAAGGACATCAAATACTGCATAAAAAACTTAACCTGTAATATTGTTATGGATGCACCAATGCAGTGAGCAGTCATATTGCATGTCCTACTCCTACCTCATCGATAGCTTTCCAAGCTGCACGGCTCCTTTCCTCGAGCAATGCACCTCATGTGTGTGTGGATTTGTTTGAAGAAGAATTCTGGCATCAAGTGAAAACACAAAACTCTTAAGTATTGTCTTAAACTCGACACAAAAATCTTTAGCATTTTGTTTGGGCAAGTCCATTTCCAGCTTTCCTTTTGTTAAGACTACAGCTATAAGTAATGAGCTACTTTAGGAAGATTTAGGCGAGGACCTTATTTGTAGTGCCATGCACAGAACAAAAAATAGTACAACTTTAGGAGGATCTTATTTTGTGTGAGCATAAATTAAGTACCTGGATCCAGCAACTTCATGGAACTCCTAGAGCATTAAAAAAAAGAATGTCCAAATTAGCCAGACTGAGGAAATAAGGTGATCTTAACATCAGACAAAAATCAAGCAAGCTTAACAGTAAAGTGAAAGTTACACTGCGAAAAAAAATTAAGGTTATTTTATGCAGCTCACAACATGCTTACATAATTAATATCTGAATATTTGCAAAAACTGATGAAATAAGCTGAAAACCATAGTACAAAAAAAAACAGACCGAACCAGCGGTCCGACCAAAAAAACCGAGAACGGAGCCAGGTCCGGTCCTGTTTGCCCCCTGGATTGTTTACCCAAAAAAAAAGGGTGAATTTTTTTAAACGCGTTGCGCTGACGAGGAATCGAACTGGCGCCCTCTGCCTCACAAGCCTAGGAGCCAACCAACTGGTCTGTGCTCATTATTTGGCTATAACAAGCATAGTGAGCAATATTAGGTTACATTATCTGGCAAATAACACAGGCAACAATTGCTTTCCCAATTAATTTTATGCCAAATATTAATATATTATTATTATTGAACCGTGGTCTAACAGGAAAAAACCAACGGTTAGACCAGTGAACCGATCACGCAAGCGGTTCGTTTACCGGTCCGGCTTTTCAACTATGCTGAAAACACATTTACTCATTCAGTTAATACATATACCCCCCCCCAAGTGTGCAACATTCTTCTAGAAAGTACTAATAGGAAGCATAAAAAAGATAGCTGTTAGTGCGGCAAGATCAAGGAAAGTGATGATCAATACACAATATGGTATTTCTAATAATTAACGGCAGTACGGCTACCATAAGAACTTTGCAAACAAGCCAACTCAACATGCGCAGCAATTAGAATTCAGGAACATTTTGCTGAAGGTTTGGGCCATGGATTGCACCAAAACAACACACCCCCATGCACAACAGAATTTACTTTTGCCTTGCATAAGATTTAGATCACCACGACTGGTTTAGCAAACTGTCAACTTGCAATCGATCCTAGTAAGCATGGGCAGAGCCAGATGGGGTGCCCGGTATGCATGGGCACCCCCATTTTTTTTAAAAAAAATTATCTATATACCTTTTCTTGCTATAGTTTCAATTGAATTTGGACTTGATTAAAATTTTATAACACTTGAGAAAATTAGATGCAAATTGTATTCCATGCCCTCTATTCATATTTTGTAGACAGTCGGACACCTTTTTTTCCCTACCTACGTGGCTCCATGGGAATGATACGAATGTGTTTTATTTTATTTTAACTCATGAACTTCTTTAGTTCCTAACTAAAAAATCAAGTGTCCAATTCTCTTTGTTTGCGCCATTGCTGCCATCACAATGAGTGCAATGATTCAAAACTAATATTGGGTGTCTTATATGAGACATTTCGCTTACAAAATTTGAAGACATATGTGACGTAAATAGGCCGCATTAATGACAGCACACTAAGTATAGATGTACTCAGGGGCGGAGCCAGCCTGGCCCGACGGCTCGGGCCGGCCCAAGCATTTCGGCCCAAAATGCTTGTTTTTGATGTTGAATTTTTTTATTTTTAACAGGTGTTTTTTTGCTGGGCCTCGGGCCATTGCCCGGGAGGCCCAAGGCCCAGCTCCGCCCCTGGATGTACTAAAACCATCCGTGTTTTTCGAGTGGTAGGATACTAGGACTGTCATGCGGGTTATATGCTATACATTTTTAATGATATGTTTACACATATTTAAATTTTATTTATCAATGTTAGTAATTGTTATCATCGTCACTCCATAAATTTAAGTTGTTTTCACAACTAAATGTGCAAAGTAGACAATTGATTGGGAAAAAGCCTAACTGATTATATAGGAACGTTAAGTACCAAGTGAATACAATATTCATAATGCATGTTTACCCCGCGCTAACATTTGATCAACCGATAATTGTTTAATAGCCCCATCTTTCATCATCAATGGTGCACCTCAAAACAAAATTTCTAGCTCCGCCACTGCTAGTAAGAAACCACACACATTGCAGAGAAAATTATACATGCAAAACAAGTCAGATAAGCGTGTGCATGTCGATACAATCATCATTGAGCCAAACCCTAAAACTTGCAAAGATTATTGCAAGAAACAACACAAGAATCACTCTGAAGATACACCAAAATGGAACATTTGTTGATGTAGACCCAGAGTCAATCACAGGCCTCCCACAACTCACATAATCTCTAGTAAGAAACACTAGGATTCGCACGAAAACTACCCACAAACCCTGCTCAAGCAATAAATTAGCAATTGATTTTTTCTCCAGTTACCAAATATAATCAATCAAAAGCTTAATTATACAAGAAAATAAGTAGCCATGTGCATCGTAATAACTGGACAAAGCAAGAATTGCGCGTACGAATCTAGAATCCAGCAAGAGGAAAAGGGGGAAATACTAGAACGGATGTACTTGATGCGATCCAGCCACGAGAAGGCAGGAGGCGGCGAGAAGTGGGGCGAGGCGGCCAGCCCAGCCCGGCATCCTCGAAGCTTCTAGAACCTTCTGGAGAGCGGGATTCCTTGCCAACCAAAGAGACCGTCAACCCCGGATGGATCTGCGCTCCGCCCCAGTCGAGCAGAGGGGAGGAGGAGGATGACGGCGACCACAAGGGGAAGAGCTTCAAGATTTTGGTAGGTGAATTTGGGGATGAGAAGGGGAGGAGGAACATGGGGATGAGACGAGGAACATGTTCGAAATTTGGGATTTGCAGCTACTTAATTGTTTGGCACATTAGCCTAGCTGTAAAAGAAAAGTTTTTTTTTTCTCTGAAAAGCACGGTTCATGCGGGAAAAAAAAAAAACAAATCTAGCTGCCCGCGCATCAAAGGTAAAATTAGTACCGCGAAATCACCGGATACGACACATGGTTTTATTCGCACCTAAGGGGTCTGAAACGTCTCATCCGCGACCCTAAATCCGATGCAGCCTCGTTTGTGCCCTAGGGACGGATTTCCCCTCGATCATGCCCTCCGGGCTCAGTCTTCCCCCTCCTTCGTGCTCTTATGGTCTGGTCTTTCCTTCTTCTCATTTTTTTATCTCACACTTTGACCTTGGGATGACAATCGAGCGCGGTGGACACAGGTAGTACTCGTCTATACTCATGCCTGCGGCCCCGATTTTCCTCCACAGGCATGCCCGCGAAGGACGACGGGCGAAAAACCTCACACATGCCCGCGCTCATGGTACTCGTCACCCGCGGTATGCCCGTTACATGAACAATGCATCACGCCTGTGGTACCCATCGCCACGGTACCCACCACCACGGCATACTCATCACACACGAACAATGCACACATCAAGTTCATTTCAATTCACATCAATAGTACATCACACATTCAACAACTAATAAAGTTCAACAAATAAAAGAAAATATTTCAATTCCCTAGTCTCACCGACAAACAAATTTCACAGTCCAACAACATATTTCAATTTGACACACACATCGACACATATTTCAATTCTAAGTAACATCTCCTAAAATAAAAAATTTGACACACACACTGATACACATCAATTTGACCTCAACTCCCTAGTCTCACCAACAAACAAATTTCACATCCCAACAACATATATACAATTCACAGTCCACTGGAGAGCATCAATTGTTATTTACAAACAATTACAATGGAAGTTGACATATATATATATATATATGGATATCCCAGTCTCACAATTCTTCTCAATTTGGCCATACACACACACACACACACACCAGTAGGAACAAACCAGTGAAAAACCAGTAGGAACATACAATTCACAGTCCACTGGAGAGCATCAGTAGGAACAAACCAGTGAAAAAAATGGATATCCCAATCTCACAATTCTTCCCATTTTGGCCATACACACACACTGACACACGCTACTGTCGGTCGGAACAAACCAGTCCAACATACATATCCCAGTCTCACAAACCAGATCTCTGGATCGTTTAAACTAGATCAGTAGGAACAAACCAGTCCAACATACATATCCCAGTCTCACAATTCACAAACCAGATCTCTGGATCGTTTAAACCAGATATGCAACAAGACTCAATTTTGAAACTGCATCAAGAACTAGAGAGCATTAGTAGGAACAAAAACTTCACGCACCTGAGTTCAGGAGGAAGCCGAGCTGGGACTACCGGGAGGAGGGGACAATCGGGAGGGGACGGCGGGAGGAGGTGGACACCTGGGGGGCGTCCGGGAAGAGATCTGGAGATAGGGGAGACGGGAGGTGCGGTGGCCGGTGGGCGATGGGAGGGAGACGGCCGAGAGGAGGACGACCATGGCAGGCGCGGTGGCCGGTGGGCGATGGGAGGGTGACGGCCAGGAGGCGAACGACCGAGAGGGGGGCAGGAGGAGGGGGAGAGACGGGAGGGGGCGGCGGGAGGGGACGACGACGGAGGCGCGATGGCGGAGGGGCGATGGGAGGCGGCTACCGGGAGGGGAACGGCCGGGAGGAGGACGGCCAGGAGGAGGGCGGCCGGCCGGGAGGAGATCTCGGAACTTCGGACTTCGGAGGCGGTCTGGCGGTCGGAGGCGATTTGGCGGAGGGATAGTGGGAGACGAGTCTAGGAGAGTGGGAGGGAGACGAGTAGACGACCGAGAGGGAGACTGGGAGACTGGGAGGCGGCTGAAGTGGGCGTGGGAGGTGGGAGACTGTGGGAGGCGGTGGGAAGTTAGGGTTTTAGTGTTTTTATATGGTGGGGATGTCTATGGTCCCACCTGTCAGTGTATATGACGGGTAAACGGGAGAAGCGGGCACGTGTGGAGCTTACCTATGCCCGCGCCTGTTTACCTGATGGGTAAATTTTTGTGCCTGTTTTTATACCCGTGGGCAAATAAAAACACCCACACCCACCTCCGTTAGGGTATTCGCCCGCGGGCACACGGGTAATCGGGCACAATTGCCATCCCTACTTGGACCTGTGCAAACACATCAAACAAGTCCACAAATCGAGTGATCAGGCCGGATAAAACCAAAAATCCTAGATAGTAAAAGTAGTAGTATGATTAATACTACTCAGAGCACAAATAAAAATAGTATTGGTACCCAGAGTCGACCAGGACGTAGAGAAAATCGTACTCTGACTTCACGGCAACCATTACCCTATTCTCACCGCAGTCTTCGTAAAGAAGATAAAAATCGTATCAAGGAAGTAAATATTATCACTTGTACCAAAAAAATTCATCGCACAAAAAATTTCACATGGTCGCCCGCCTGGCCCGCCCCTACCGATCATATCAAACTTTCATTATCGCATACCAGCCAAGATGTGACAAAATCATATAAACCAATTTTTTAAGATGAAATCACGTAATTCCATTCCAAAAATATATTATCACATGTACTAAATATATTTCACAAATTTTAACACATGAAATCACGGCGCAGCACATCCGGGGAGAGGGTATTATCACATGTACCCCAATCAAATTAGACATTCTTCGTTAATTTGTTAGTTTATGTGGATAACATTCTTTATATATGTTGGACCGAAAAGGCGACTAGAGGGGGGTGAATAGGAGAACACTCACTTTTTCATAAATAATTGATTCAATAGTATTTTACTCCAGTAGCTATGGAAGCTACGAAGATCAATGTACCAGTACAGCGGAAGACTAGTATTGAAACCAATTTAACCCCTTAAGCAATACGATGAAAAACAACACAAGATAAAGCACAGCAATGCACTGGCGGTTGGACCGTTGGGACAATGGCGGTCTGACCGATTCTGGCTACCGACACCGCCTCCGCATGCATCAAACAACCGATGACGAAGTTGCAAATAGATGAAACTTGTGATCTACAACTCCAAACTTGATGAAACTTGGAACACCCCTTCTCTATGATATCAGGAACCTATTCCAATCGAAGATTATGATAATTCTTGGAAGAATAGCAATCCTTTTTAGTTTGATCAAAGAAGGGTTCAAAACCGGGTCAAAACGAAAACTTGATCTAAAATCTTGTTCGTGGGTGATTGATGATCAAGATGATCCTAGATAGGTTCCCACATGTCACAGCAAGCTATATCACGTGGAGAATTCAATCAAAAACTCGCTGATCAAAGAAATACTCAAAATCATCAAATATAGAGAAAGAACGCAATGAGACAAAACATTGATCAAACTTTCCTTTGATTGATTGATATGATATGGGCTTACAGCCTCTCCATCAATGAAGGACAATGCTCAATTCAAGAGCACGAAAATCACATCAAACTATCAAGGACCCTAACATCCACAAAAGCCATCCCTAAGAAAATTAGGGTTTACAAAAATAGCAAAAGAGACGAAGAGGAGGTGCAGCCACCTCCCTCTCCTATTTATAGTGGAGGCTTAGACCTTCTAGAATTTTGACTCAATTGGGCTCCCGTTAAGGCCCAAAACAAATAGGACACTTATACACGCATTTTAATACGCCGTCTTTAACACCCCTTGACATAACTAGCTACACCTTGCGCTATCTTGCGTCTCGGATTAGCCAATAGGTCACCCTTGTCCATCTTGCACCACGCTTGATACATTGACTCACCCGCATCGTTGATCGCTCGACATCGCCTCCAAGCCTAGTCCCGATCATCCTCGCCGCTGACCATGGTTGACCACCGCGACCGCACAACAATAGACAAGTAAACCGAATTTGGGAACAAGTTCTTCACAACTTGACCCATGTTAGTCAAAACATGCATCATGCAACATATATGCGCCAAACTCACGACTTTGACCTAACAACCGAATATCGCCGCCACGACGGGCGATTTAACCAGTGAAAATCGGCCGACCGCCTGTGGTCGGCCTCGATCGCCATACACGGCCGGCCGATCGCCACCTATGGGCCGGCCGATCGCTAACCGACTTAGTCATTTTTCCTCTCTTAGAAAATCGAAAACTACTGGAATTTTCAATCCAATAGAACTTTTGACTGGAGACTCCAAAAATTATGAGACCAAGTGCAAAAGAATCCCCTCTGTTGCCTGCTACCTCTATTTTTGGCCCAGCTCAATCCACCACTTTCTGACATTACCGGTCCGATCGCCATTAGGGCCGGTCAGACCGATCTTGGACCGGCCTCGATCACGCTTCTAGCCTGGCCGATCGTTAGGGCCTCGACAAGATCAGAATCGTGTCGAAAACACGTGAAACGACAAACCGTTAACAAAGACTTATCTGTATATATGAAAATATGATAATTCTAGCAAGTCAAAGAACTAGATATGGCATTGAGCAAGAATTGAAATACAAAAGCTCCAAAGGGTAATAGGCAAAGCTTCATCAATTTTAAAAGATAAGCATAAAAACTTATATTACAATGCATCTTTTTTTATACCACTTGATGGATTTTTCATATCACTTGTTGGATTTTTCATATGAATGCAATATGATACAATGAGATGCAATAAAAGCCTAAAATCCTGAAAAGTTCAAAAAGATCAATAAGTTCATAAAGGAACAAGAAAAGATCAAAAGAACAAGGTAAGATCAGAAAAGATCGAACTCCCCCTCAAACCAACCCATAGGGATAAATTACCCCTAACTCGCTTCTCAAGGTGGCAAACCTAGTTGGGTCTAAATGCTTGGTGAGGATATCAGCCAGTTGAGCCTCGGACTCCACAAAGTGTAGTACAATATCACCTTTCTCGACATGATCTCTAAGGAAGTGATAGCGAATATCTATGTGCTTGGTTCTAGAGTGTTGCACAGGGTTCTTAACAATATTAATGGTAGAAGTGTTATCACAGAAAAGAGGAATACTAGCAAGATTTAACTCATAATTCTTAAGAGTGGTTACCATCCACTGAATTTGACTACAAAGAACTAGCAAAGAGCCTACATATTCAATTTTTAGATGGATTGTGCAATGTAAGACCGCTTCTAGAAGACCAAGATACAAGAGAAGTACCTAGGAAGTGACAAGTGCCTGAGGTACTCTTCCTATCTAACCGACAGCTAGCAAAATCAGAATCAGAAAACCCCCGAATGGACAAAGATGAAGAACATGAATACCAAATGCCATACAAAAGGGTAGAGTGTAAATACCTAAATATGCGCTTAACGGCTTGGCGATGGGAAGTCCTCGAAGATGCCTGAAACCTCGCACAGAGGTAGACCGTGAAATGGATGTCCGGTCTCGAGGCCGTTAGGTATAGAAAGGAACCGATCATGCTGCGGTACTCGCGTTGATCCACGGCTTCTCCTTCCTAGTCTAGATCCAAAACAGTCGAAGTTGCGATGGGAGTGGAGATTGGCTTGCAGTCACACATGTCGAAACGTTTGAGTAAGTCCTTAGTGTACTTCGTCTGATGGATGAATATCGCTTCCTTGCATTGCTTAATTTGAAGCCCCAAAAAGTAATTGAGCTCTTCCATCATACTCATCTCAAATTCCCTTGATATAGTCTCAGAAAAGCTGGAAACAAGAGCATTATAAGAACCACCAAAGATAATATCATCAACGTAAATTTGAGCAAGCAGGAAGTTATTACCACGCCTAAGAATGAACAAAGTCTTGTCTACCTTACCCATCTCAAAGTCATTCTTAAGCAGGAAGGTCTTAAGTCTATCATACTAGGCTCAAGGTGCTTGCTTAAGACCATACAAGGCTTTGGATAGCTTAAACACATGATTTGGGTACTTGGGATTCTTAAAGCCTGGAGGTTGCCTAACATAAACTTCCTCATCTATGAAACCATTTAAAAATGCAATTTTAACATCCATCTAATATAATCTAAAGCCCTTAGATGCAGCAAATGCAAGCAGAATGCGAATTGCTTCTCATCAAAATCTCATCAAAATCCAACCCCTCAACTTGGCTAAAACCCTGAGCTACCAACCTAGTCTTGTTTGTAATTACAGAACCATCCTCATTTTGTTTGTTTTTGAAAACCCAGCGGGTTCCTATAACATTATGACCACTAGGAGGTTCTACTAGATTCCAAACTTTATTCCTCTCAAAATTCTCTAACTCCTTATGCATGGCATTAACCCAGCTAGAATCCGATAAGGCATGTAAAATATCACGGGGTTCAAAAGAAGCAACAAAAGCAGAATGAGAGTAGAGATTTGGATCGTGATACTTGGAGCGAGTGACTCGCTCATGAAAATTACCAATTATCTGATCCGGAGGGTGCTGCCTTTGAATGTGAAGTGGTGCACCCAGAGAGGAAAGCATCTCTTCAACCTCCGCAGGTACTGCCGATGATGAAGATGCAGCAGGAGCCTCAACTAAAGGTGAAGTAGTCATATCAGGTTCTTGTGCTGGAATAGGAGTGTCAACAGTAACAGGTGGAAGAACATCAAATCCTTCATCATCTTCCTCTATGAATATGCTCTATGTCACTGTGTATCACCGAAATATCCGATCTAGCCTGTGGCTAGTCTCATCAAAAGTGACATTGATGTCTCCGAACAAGGTTAGTTTCAAAGATTAAAACCCAAAACCCTCGAGTGTGCCGGATAACCCGTAAATAAACCATCAAAAGTTCTTGACTCAAATTTATCTAGATTTCTGCCTTCGAATAAAACATTTAGATCCAAATACTCGAAAGTGCGAGACAGAGGGTTTTCTACAAAATCAAGCTCATAAGGCCTTGCCCAAAGAAGGTCTCACAAAGACACGATTAGCAATATGGCAAGCAAGAGCAACAACTTCGCCCAAAACCTCCCTGTGCTATACTCATTTAGCATCGCCCTAGCTATCTCGACTGTGGTCCTGTTCTTCCTTTCCACAACGCCATTTTGTTGAGGGACGTGTGGAGAAGAGAATTGATGCTCAATTCCACGCCAAAGACAAAAGAAGCAAATGAGGCATTCTAGAACTCCGTGCTATTGTTACCGCGGATCGCACTCAAAGCACCCGGAAGTTCAGAAGCCAAACGCAAAACAACATCATGATAATAATCAAAAGCTTCATCCTTCGAAGCAAGAAAGAACACCCAAGTGTATCTAGAAAAATCATCGACTATGACAAGAATGTATCATTTTCACCAACTGACCGAACCCTAGCAGGACCAACAGTATCCATATGAAGCAACTGTCCCGGTCCGTCAGCCATGACCATAGTCACTGAAGGGTGTGAGGCGGCAACTTGCTTGCCATGCCTACAGAGCGCACAAACATCATCTTTGACAGCTTTGAGTTTGGGCAAACCTCCCGTAAGCTCAAGGTTGCTAACTCGCGTCAGATGGTCAAAACCAATGTGCCCCAAACGACGATGCCAAAACCAGAAGAAGAAGAAGAAGATGAAATCAAGTATTTTAGAGAACCGGCTAGAGATTCAGAAAAGTCAGCTCTAAAAATCCCAGCAACTCTAGTAATTCCAAAAATAAGCTCACTAGTTGAATCAAGCACCTGACAAATATTTTTCTTAAATATAGTCTCATATCCATCATCAAGAAGTTGAGAGACAGAAAGCAAATTAAACCTTAGCTTGTCCACAAGGGCGACGTCCTTGAGGATGAAACTGTCGTTCACCCTGATCGATCCTGTTCCTTCAACCCGCCCTTGTTTATCATCTCCAAAGGATATGAAATCATCACCTGTCGACCGCGTGAAAGAGGTGAACCATCTTGAGTCTCCGGTCATGTGGTGTGAATAGCCGGAGTCGACGAACCATGTGCCCTTCCTCTTTCCGCGGTTATCCTGAAAATCAAGGAATAGAAGAACGATGTGTCTCAATACTGGGTTAGTTAAACAAGACTTAGGAACCCAGTACTGAGACACACGTCTGCGAGTAGTATGCAAAGCAAAAGTGCTATTCTTGATTTTATTTGAAGTTCTGTCACGAGCAATGGTTAAAGTAACATGAGAGTTATCCTGTCTAGGAAGATGATGATGAGCATGTGACACAAATCCTAAACCAGGTTTATTCTTTTTTATGTTACCCTGTCTCATAGAAGTTCTATGTTGATTAGATGAAGTTATAGTAAAATTTTTCTTATCATTTTTCAACCTACGCCAACAGAACTCAATCAAATGCCGATCCCTTTTACAATAGGAGCAATGATACTTAATACCACTGGGAGAAGCACCCTTAGACTTAACAGATGGTTGAGCAATACCTGCAGATTTAAATATAGTTTTTGTAGGTTGTGTTTTGAATTCAATTAACCTATTTTTCAAGTTGAGTAACTTTTGGGTTAGAATTATTTTGAACATGATTGTATCCTAATCCTTGCTTCTTATAAGGAGTTTTAGACTTGTCCAGAATTATGTTTAATTGTTTCTTACCTTTAGAGAATTTTTCTAAGGTATCCTTAAGATAAGCATTTTCTTATTTAAGATTAACACATGATTCACAGGTTTTACCCTTAATGGCTCTAGCATATTTTTCCTTATATAAAGCAGTTTCAAGTTTAAGAGTTGGACATGAAGCACATGTAGAATACTCAATACTGTCCTTAAGCTTTGCATATTTAGCTCTAGTTGCTTCTAAGATATCTTTAACTTCATGTTCGCATTCTAAGCAAAAAGTGCAAAGGCTAGAATCAACCGCAGCAGAAACAGCTAACTTGCTAGACTATAAGCATTTTTCACATGGAGCATATTTAACCTCAACAAGTTCAGTCTTAGCATTTTCAAGTTGTTGCAAAGCAATATTATGAGCAGATTGCAGTTTAGCAAATTCAGAGTGCAAGGCATGGTAGGATGAATATTCATCAGATTCAAGAGACTTAGCATTTTCAAGTTCTAAAATCAAATTATCTACTTGTGACTCTAAATCCTTATTCTTGGCTATGACAAACTCTAAAGCTTTATCCTGACTCATGAGTTGCTCAAACAAGTTTCACATCTATCAGAAAGAACATCATAGGAAGGAGGTACCTCATTGTTGTTGTCGTCAACAGAGTCGGCCATGAAACACAAGCCGGTGAAGTCCTTGGCCTTCCCTTTCTTCTTACTTTGAGAGATCTCCTCCTCCTTGTCCTCCTCACTTACGGAGTCAACATCGCTTAAGAATTGATCCTTAAAAGCGGTAAGCACCCAGTGAGAGACCTTTGTTAGGTTGGCAGTATCAAACCTTGATTTGTTCCATTGAGGTTTCTTCCAAGCTGGCTTTTCCTCCTTGTGGTTGCTCTTACCTTTCAGCTTGGGGCAATTTGCCTGGATATGATTAAACTCGCCACACTCATAGCAAGTCACGGGACCTCCTTGATTTCTGTTTCTCATATTATTGTAGGCCCGTGTGACCATTTTGACTTTGAGGGCCAACTCTGCCTCAGGAAGACTCTCAAGCTCTTCTTCATGAATTACAGATAAACCAGCAAGCGAAAATTCAGAAGAAGACTCGAAAGACCCATCAGAAGCTCTCTTGAGCGGGTCTGCTACCAAATCCATATTTTCCTTTTTGGGGTGATCAATCCTCTTAATCGCATGAGTCTTAAGCTTGCTATAGAGCAGCTCCAAAGTTAGATAAGAAAGATTGACATTCTCCTCAATGGCAGTAGCCTTTATCTCCCACTCCTTGGTGTTGATTGCAGCCAAGAGGTGGGTGGCATTTTTAGACTGAGAATATTCAAAACCAACAGTTTTCATCTGATTAGTCACTTTATTAAAGCGACTGAAAATGTCATCGATGCTCTCTCTAGGACGCATCTCGAATTTGTTATATTCACGCTTATAGACTGTTTGGCGTACTTTATTGACTTGGGACGAACCCTCATAATAGGTTTCGAGAGTGTTTCAAATCTCATGCGCAGTCTCAAGATTGCAAATCTGATCATACTCCTGTCTCCTAAGCCCACCAAATAAGAGGTTTTTAGCCTTATTGTTGTTAGCCAAAAGGACTTCTGAAGCCAGTGTAGCAACTGCGGGCACAACGAGAGGGACTCGAACAACCTCCCATATAGCGTGTCCTTCGCTCTCAAGGAAGACTCGCGTGCGATTCTTCTAATAGGCACAGTCGTGCCCATCGAAGATATGCGGCTGTGGAGTATCTATCCATCGCCAAGTTCAGTGACCGGTTAAGATCAAGATTGAACTAACCGTGCTCTGATACCACTTGTTGGACAGAAAAGGCGACTAGAGGGGGGTGAATAAGAGCACGCTCACTTTTTCACAAATACTGGATTCAACATAATTTTACTCCAGTAGCTATAGAAGCTATGAAGATCAGTATATCAGTACAGCGGAAGACTAATATTGAATCCAATAAACACCCCTAAGCAATACTACAAAAGATCAAGCACAAGATAACAAATCACAATGCACTGCCGGTCAGACCGCTAGCTCAAGGGCGGTCGGACCGATTTCCACGGCCTCGATCGGTGACTACGGCGGTTCGATCACGGCCTCGTAACGTAATGATCGGCCCGATGATTTAAGATGAAATTAGATGAAACTTTTGATCTACAAATTCAAACTTGATGAAACTTGGAACACACATTCTCTATGATACCAGGAACCTATTCCAATCGAATATTATGATAATTCTTGGAAGAATAGCGATCCTTTTCTATTTGATTGAAGAAGGGTGCAAAACCGGGTCAAAACGAAAACTCTACCAAAATTCTTGCTCTTGGGTGATTGATGATCAAGATGATCCTAGATAGATTCCCACACATCACAGCAAGCTAGATCACGTGAAGAAACCAAGCAAAAACTCACGGATCAAAGAAAGGCCCAAAATCATCAAATAGATAGAAAGAACGCAATGAGATAAAACATTGATAAAACATTCCTTTAATTGATTGATATGATATGGGCTTACAGCCTCTCCATCAACGGAGGACAATGCTCAATCCAAGAGCACAAAAATCACATCAAACTATCAAGAACCCTAGCCTCCATAAAAGCTCTTCCTAAGAAAATTAGGGTTCACAAAAATAGCAAAAGAGACGAAGGGGAGGTGTAGCCACCTCCCTCTCCTATTTATAGTGAAGGGTTAGACCTTCTAGAATTTTGACTCTATTGGGCCCCCGTTAAGGCCCAAAATAAATAGGACACTTACGCACGCATTTTAATGCACCGTCTTTAACACCCATTGACCTAACTAGCTACACCTAGCGCCATCTTGCGCCTCGGATTAGCCAATAGGTCACCCTTGTCCATCTTGCACCACGCTTGAGTACATTGACTCACCCAAAGATCGCCGATCGCTCGACCTCGGCTCTCCAAGCCTAGTCCCGATCATCCTCGCCGTTGACCGTCGTTGACCACCAAGCAACCTGCACAACAATAGACAAGTAAACCGAACTTGGGAACAAGTTTTCACAACTTGACCCATGTTAGTCAAAACATGCATCAGGCAACATATATGCCCTGAAACTTATGACTTTGACCTAAAAACAAAAATCGCCGCCACGACGGGCGACGAACCAAGTGACAACCGGTCAAACCGCCCCCAGGGCCGGTCTGACCGCCAGCTATTAGCCGGTCAGACCGCCAGTAATGACTTAGCCAATTTTCAACCTCGGCAAACCGAAACATATTGGAAATTTCAAACTAATAGAATTTTTGACTGGAGACTCCAAAAATTATGGGCAATAGAATCCCCTCCTTGCCTACACCCTCTATTTTTGGCCCAGCTCAATCCACCACTTTCTGACATTGCCGGTCCGATCATTGCTAGGCCGGTCGACCGATCTTGACCGGCTCGATCACGCCGCTCGCCGACAGGGCTTAAGTATGGCTTGACAAAGACAAAGCAATTGTGCCGAAAACACGCAAAACGACAAACCGTTAACGCCATTGCCAATTGTCATATCATCCTAAGATTTAGAGCATATCCCCATGATATCCACAGATCGCTATTCTGAAGGAAACTCTTTATGGTCAGCATGAGAACGGGGAAGATCCTGAAGAGGAAGATCTTGAAGAAGAAGACCGTATAGCCGAGGAACCTAGAGAGCCGTAAGAGCCTGGGACCAAGATAGCCGGAGGAGCTAGCCGTGCTCGCACTGAGGACGATGTTCTGCTGCCCCAGCCTCGGGCATCAAGATCAGTTTGCAAGGATGCTAGCTCGCTTCCAGGTCTATAGCATGCAGGAGCACCGTCAGGGCTATGGAGGCTATCTCATCGAGTAGTCCGTTCGAGTCTTTAGGCCTAGTCAGTTTAAGGTTAGGAGAGTCGTCCTTTCGGCGGTAGTTTGTGTGTTTAGGTTCATTCTTATTTCTTGTGTGCAAGTATGAGCTGCAAAGACCCTTAGGTATTTTGTTGCAACCATGCTAAAACCTTAACTAATATAAGTATTTCAGTTGATCTTTCTTGAAGTTGTGTTTGTTGGATTTTACCTACCCCTGCCTAGTTGCAATTTACCTTGTGCTTGCTACCTTATCTAACCCATGGAGCTCACCAGATGGTTCAGACTCGTCATGCTGCTGCATGTGGTTCTGGTACCCCCGTACCCTAGGGCAATGAGCAGACCCCCGTAGGAGTAGTTTCGCCACAAGCACCTTCAGTTGACCTATAAAATTTTGGAGCATTCATGGCAGTTCAAACTCAGCTGATGTATACAATGATGAATCAGATACAGACTATGAACAACAAGAACAACAACAACCGCCATCACAATGAAGCCCCGTCGCTCGTGGTCACCACGGGCCATCCAAGCTAGCTGAGTTCATGAGAACTCGCCCACCAACATTTTCTGGGCATGTCTCACCAGTGGAAGCTGATGATTGGCTTCGTGTTATTGAGAGGAAGCTGCTGATCACCCAATGCAACGATCATGAAAAAGTCATATGCACCACTCACCAGATGGAAGACATAGCTGTCGAATGGTGGAAAAACTTTTATGCAGCGCATGAGACGCCGCAAAATATCACCTGGGAAGAGTTCTCAACTACTTTTCGCAGTACCATGTCCCGGAAGGGATCATGGATTTGAAGAAGGATGAGTTCCATGCTCTCAAGTAAGGAGGAATGTTAGTGACTGACTGCCTCAATAAATTCTCTCAACTTGCCCGCTATGCCGCAGAAGATGTCGCCACCGACAAGGCCTGTCAGAGTCGTTTTCTAAAGGGATTGAACACTGGACTGCAAGTCAACCTGATTGCTCACACCTTTTCAGATTTTCAGGAGTTAATCAACAAAGCTTTGATTCTGGAAGATAAACGGAAGGAATTGGAAGATAACCGCAAGCACAGAATGGCCCAGCAAGGAAGTCACCTGCCACAGCTGAAAGCAAGAACGGTTCCACCGCGGTTTAACCGTTTTCCCCCGCAGAATTCTCTCAGAACGCCTGCACTGACCTTAGCACATCGTCTAGTTACTCAGAACTTTCGCAATTGCATACCAGTCAACCCCAGTCCAGGAAGCAACCCACAGAATGGACCCAGAGTTTGTTTTACCTACCGACAGCCAGGGCACTTCGCCAATCGATGCCCTCAGAATGAAACGATAACTCCAGTATGCTTCAACCTTGGAGCTACACCAGCCAAGACACCATCACAGAATAAGAATTAAGGAGCACCTCAAGTGGTCAGCCAATCCGAAGGAGCACCGAAATTAGTGGTCAGAGGCCGTGTCAACCACATCACTCGAAGGATCTCTGAAGCACCCGACGTCGATCGGGTAAGTTTCGTAAATTCAAGACCATGACCGCCTGCTTGATTCGAGCTTCGCATTCGTTTGTTTCGGGAGTTTTTGCAACTAAAAATAATTTAAAAATTATGCATCTTAAGCATACTCTGTTAGTCCAGTCGCTTGGAGCAGAGCTAAGTTCTAAGGTAGGATGTTTAGGAGCTAAGTTACTGATAGCTGGAGTCGAGTTTCTAACCAACCTAATTGTTCTAAACACCTAGACCATAGATGTCATACTTGGTATGGATTGGTTGTCCAAGCACGAAGCTGTGTTAGATTGTGGCCGAAGAGCCGTAACAATCGAGGATACCAATGGAAAGAAAGTGAAGTTTCTAGCCACCTCTGTCCGTGATGGACATTTATTGGTCAACAACATGAAGATTGTATCTTTGGAAGATGTGCCAATTGCCAGAGAATACCAAATGTGTTTCCAGAAGAATTACCAGGTATGCCACTGGACCGTGACATCGAGTTCATCATTGATCTAGTACCAGGAACAACACCAATTTCAAAGAGATCTTATCGGATGCCAGCCGACGAGTTGGTAGAAATGAAAAAGCGGATTGAAGAACTTCTTGAGAAAGGTTTCGTAAGACCTAGTTCGTCGCCATGGGGAGCGCCACTCCTATTTGTTAGGAAAAAGGATGGAAGCATGAGAATGCACATTGATTATCATTCCTTAAATGAAGTCACTATCAAGAACAAGTACCTACTGCCCCGTATTGATGATTTGTTCGACCAGATGAAAGGAGCCGGAGTGTTCTCGAAGATCGACCTGCGATCAGGTTACCATCAGTTGAAGATTTGTCCAAAGGATATACCGAAGACCGCTTTCTCAACGCGATACAGACATTATGAGTTCCTAGTCATGTCCTTTGATATGACTAATGCCCCTGCCTATTTCATGAACATGATGAACAGGGTATTCATGGAATATTTGGATAAGTTTGTAGTTGTGTTTATTGATGATATTTTGGTTTATTCCAAGATAGAAGAAGAACATGCTGAGCATTTGGGAGTAATCTTGGAGGAACTTAGAGAGCACCTGTTGTATGCTAAGTTTAGCAAATGTGAATTCTGAAAGAAGGAAGTTGATTTCCTTAGTCATGTGATGACAGCTGAAGGAGTAGCCGTTGACCTCAGTAAAGTTAAGGAGTGTTACATTGGGAGCAACCCAAGACCGTAACTCAGATTTGCAGTTTCTTGGGAATGGCAGGATATTTTCGCCGTTTCATCGAAGGATTCTCAATGATTGCTAATCCTCTTACGCAACTATTAAAGGAGAAAAAGGTTCATTTGGACTACAGCCTATGAAGAAAGTTTTCAGGAATTGAAGAAGCGTTTGATTTCAGCACTAGTGCTGATCTTGCCAGATATTCACAAGTATTTTGATATCTACTGTAACGCTTCGCGTCAAGGTTTAGGATGTGTCCTGATGCAAGAAGGAAGAGCCGTCACTTATGCGTCAATGCAATTGAGACCCTATGAGGAGAATTATCCTACCCATGATCTGGAATTAGCTGCTGTAGTGCATGCTCCGAAGATTTGGTGGTATTACCTCATTTGTAATCGCTGTGAGGTATACACGGATCATAAGAGCCTGTAGTATATTTTTCACTCAGTCTGACCTGAACATGAGACAGAGAAGATGGTTGGAGTTAATAAAGGATTATAATCTTAGAATCCACTACCATCCTGGTAAAGCCAATATCATTGCAGATGCTTTGAGTCGTAAGAGTTACTACAATGCTTTGTAAGTAAAAGAGATCTGTCCAGAACATCAAGAGGAATTTCAGAAGCTGAAGTTAGAAGTTGTATCTGAAGGATTTGTGGCAAATCTAGAAGTACAGTCTACTTTGGAGAAACAGATTCATGAAGCCCAACCAAATGACTCAGAAATCTCCGACATCAAGAAGAAGATGGCAGAAGGGAAATTCAAATACTTCACCAGAGATGATCAAGATGTACTGTGGATCAATGGACGCATCTGCGTACCAGACATTGATGGGTTGAGACAGCTAATCTTGAAGGAAGCCCATGACTCAAAGTATTCGATTCACCCTGGGAGTACTAAGATGTACCAGTATGTCAAGAATAAATTATGGTGGCCAAATTTAAAGTGAGAAGTCGCAGAGTTCATTGTCTTATGCGACGTGTGTCAGAAGGTAAAAAATTCTGGAACGCTGTGGAAATGTTGCTTATCAGTTGGAGCTACCGCAGTCGTTAGCAGGAGTGCATGACGTCTTCCATGTCTTCCAGTTAAAGAAATGTCTTCGCGTACAAGAAGAACAAGTTCCGTTAGATGCAATTGAGTTGAAAGAAAATCTTACTTACAATGGGCAGCCAGTCAAGATTTTGGAAATCACAGAGTGTCATACTAGAAGTAGGACCATCCGTTTATGCAAAGTTTAGTGGATCAACCAGTCAGAAGGTGAAACAACGTGGGAGTGTGAAGAAGACCTGAAAGCCGAGTTCCCCAGCCTCTTCTCTGGCTAGTCTGAATCTCAGGGACGAGATTCCTTTAAGGGGGGAGGTTTGTAATATCCTAATTTCCTTAGCTTTAAAAATCTTTTGAATACTTACTAGTTGGAAAAATTCCCCATTTGAATTTTCATTGAATTTATTTAAGGCTTAATATAGACGTTTAACATCAAAAAAATTTAATGTGATTAATCAAAACATCAACAATTGTCAAAACAATTTTATTTGGATTGTATGTGCTTGGATATATATTCTAGAATTTTTCTGTGTTCATTTGCTATTTTCTAATTGCTAATTGGATTTTTTGAATTTTCTAAAATAGAAAACCTATTAAAAATCTTCCGGAAAAGTGTCTGGCCGAAATCCAATACTATTCCTACGCGGCCCAGTACTGTGCGGCTCGGCTCGCCCGTGCACGCACCCTGCCTCTCGCTGACAGGTGGTCCCCACTAGTCGGTCTCCCTATCTCCCGCGCCGCGCGCTCCCGCCCGCATCTGCCGACGTGTGGCCCCGAGCGCTGATCGAACGAGCTCCCGTGCCCGCGTCCTTCTCTCCCGCTATCAAGTGGAGCCCACCACCGTGTCGTCGTCTCCGACTCGGTTTCTTCTCCGCGCGAGGCAGCGCCACGTCCGCCATTGCTAGAGCTCGAGCTCAAAATGGCAACGCGACTTTTCCAACTAAAATCTCCTGGATTTTGCCACTGAAGGATCTAGACCAGCTATTACTGGTTAATGGAATATTTTGGTGACTAATGACAAATCCAAATATGAGACTAACTCTCTTGTCGAGTATTATCTTGTGTAGTCTCATTTGGATATAAAGGTGAAATTCAACGAGGTTTGCAATCGACATCTTAATCTCATATATATTGTTGCATTCCTCGGATCCAAAATATAGGATGAACTCAACCATAAGTTTAACTTGAATATGTGCATATGATCTTATTACACATTTGTATATGCACACATTTAGGGGGAGTTTTACTCTATATTTTGTGATTTCATTAGTATTGATCCATATTTTGTTTTCCACATATATTTGGGATCTTTACTTTGAAATATATCCGTTTGAGTATATAGAACTTGTGTAGTTTTTGTATACTCATGTTTTGAGTATATAGAACTTGTGTAGTTCTTACATACTCATGTCGTGAGTATGTAACTTGTGTAGTTCATATATACTCACGTTGTGTTACATTTATCTACATTCAATTTATGTGTAATTGGAGTGGTTATCATTATTTACTAATCAGAGAAAGATTGAAGTATCTTTTCCCACCATTATGTGATAATGGTTTGTTGTGGTAACTACTGGTAATCATATTGTGGAACTAACATTTTCCATGAGTTGGATGAATAGGTTATGTTCCAGGGTGATGAAGACTTTGGATGTCATCATGTGTCAATGACATTAAAGTCAAGAGCTTGGTGTAAAGGATGCATCATGAGTTGATGCTTATCAAGAAGAAGAGATGATCATGTGTTGATCGTCAAGACAGAAGAAGAGATGATCATGAGTTGATCGTCAAGACAAGAGAAGACCCATCATGTGTTGATGGAGGTCAAGCAAAGGATCATCATGTGTTGATGATTATCAAGTTAATGACCCGGACTTGAAGTGATGATGTGCGTCATCAAGCTTCAAGAAGATGCAAGGCAAAGGTATGACTAGCTAGGGCTAAGGATGTATTCCTAGTCTTTTACCGGTCTTGGTGTTTGGTTGGAAGATCGGATTGGTAGTATATGTTATCGTACTATTAAGAGGGGTCTTAACTAGTTGCATGAGTTAGTCATGTGTTGATAGCTCATTGTGTTTGCTCTTGCTCATTTATGCATGGAGCTATTATTTGCGAATGTGTTTTGCAAATGATTGATGCTCATGCATTTAATTCTTGTAGCATGGGACTATAATTTGCAAATGATTGAAGTCCATACACCTTAGCCTTGTGGCATGATGCTGTTATTTTCAAATATGTTTTGTAAATAGTTGATGCTCATGTTTGATTTCTTGTAGCATGTGACTTAAGTTTGTAAATGGTGCAAGTCCATGAACCTTATTCCTTGTGATGAGTATTATAAAGGGTGGCAAATGTGCTTTACAACGTGCTGAGAATATCATCTTTAAACCTTGTTGGACTTGCACTCAAATGGGCGAATGCGTTTTGCCATTTAAGCGAAGTGAAAGTGCAAGGTCTATTCGAGCTGGCGGCTCGACCGCTGTGGGTCACTGGCCCGGCCGGTGACAAGTCGGTCAGACTGCCATGTGTTGGGCGGTCCGACCGATTTCCCCTTGAATTGTTTTTGCGTGTGAAAGTTCTGCCGTTGAGAAAACGGTACTACCGTGGTGCGGAAGTACCGGAGTTCTCGCAATACGTTTATTCCAGAGAAGCACCTTTTAGAGCTGCGCTGAATTTCCTTGGGCGTCGAACCGGCCAACCTTGGCGCTCTGACCGATTTGGCGGCGGTCAGAGTGGCCATTAGTTGGCGGTCCGACCGGCCGTGAGTCCAACGGCTAGTTTTATAGCTATTGGCGCATGGGCGGTCCGACCGACCATTAGTAGGCGGTCGGACCGGCCCTGCATTGTTTCGAGGGAATCTTTCCCCCAACGGCTAGTTTTTGGATGTGGGCTATAAATACTCACCTTGGCCGGTTGGGGATGGTTGCTGGTGTTATTGTGAGTGCTATACTCAATCCTTTGAGCTAAGAGCAAGGCTTTCTTCTCTTTTGTGCATGTGTTGCACTTAGGTATATTTGATAGCAAACCCTAAGTGCATGTGTTGGCTTAGGTAGTGGATTGTGTATCTACTTGAGATTTGACACTTGATTAGTTCAAGTGAGAGTTGAGATTTGTTTCTCTTGGTTACTTGGTGTTTGCCGACACCTAGACGGCGTGGAGGCGTCGTGACCGGTGATCTTCTCAATTAGTTTGTGAGAAGGCCCGGCGTGTTGTGAGTGGTTTGATGCTCGCCATCTTCGGAGTGGAGGAAGAGCAACCCTAGTGGAGCGAGGTGTTGGTTTGGGTTGGAACCGATCCAAGTGTTTGGACTTACCTAGTAGGTGTTGGCTTAATTAGTGGAGCTGTTGCAATTTGATTGGGCTTACCTCAACGTGGATTAGGGCAGACCGGCAAGTCTCCGAACACCACGGTAAAACATAATTGTGTCATCTTGATTTGTCTTGTATTTTACTTTGAGTAATTTACATTGTATGCTTTAATTGCTTATATATATCTTTGTATGGTTGCTCATATTGTATTGTATTCATATTGTTGGTGCACTTAGGGAAGCCTAGTTGATTTAGGTTTTAATTGTGTAAAACCAATTTGTTATTAGCTTCCACATTATATATTGGTTTTAGCCGAAAGAATTTTTAAAACCACCAATTCAACCCCCTCTAGTCGACCACCTCCATCTTACGGCTACCAAATCTTATCTCCGATTCTCTCGCACCCATATCTGCTGCTAATCGGGATCAAAATGAACTCTACCCTGTTTTTCAAATGAACCCGAGAATCCCCTGGTTTGGGAACTTCCAAATCCGGCATCCCCCGGCCCTATAAAAGGCGCCCGTGGGTTCGCCCTTGTCTCCGCATCCCAGAGCCGCCACTCTCCTTGTCCCGATCGCTTTAGCGCCGCCACAATTGGAGATTTAACGCCACCGAGCTCTTCGTTGTGAATTCCACCTCCGCGGTGACGCCGCCCCATGGATCGCACCACGACGCCTGCCGCAAGAGCTTTCCCGTGTGCCTCTTCGTGACCCCGGAGCGCCTCTGGTGCTCAACCTCGACAAGCCGTACCTTCGTTCTCCGCTCCGACACCAATTCTGGCCACCTTTGTCGACCTCTCGAGCCAAGACCGGTACCATCAGTTGCGCAATAGTCAAGATTACCTGTAGCGACCACCCGCTCTCGCCGAGGCGCCGCCGTTCGCCGTTGCCGTTGGGTTCCGAGCGCCGCCGCTTTCGATCTAACGTGGCGAGTTGGGTCAGCGCCAGCATCACCCTCTGTGCCGACGTGTTGCGTGCGTGTCTGCCTCGTCAGCGCATGCGTGGCACGGTCCACCGCTCCCCAGTTCCAGTCGCTCGGTAGACTCAGACCACTGTGAGCAATCTCACTCACATGTGGGTCCCACATGTCATATTTTCTTTCAATTTTTTTATTTCCAGAAATTCCTTCGCTGATGTTAGCATTGCGCAATAATCCGATTTTTCTTTAGAGAAATAATTTAGAAATTCTAATTAAATCCAAAATTAGGGCTTTCTTTAGATCTAATCTTCCAAAGCCCATATCTTTTGTATCTGAACTCCGATTGATCCCATTCAAAATTCTAAATTCATATAAATTCGAGATCTATTTAATTATGATTTTTATTTTATTTTTAGAGTTGGTTTTGCCTCTGTTATTTATTTATTTATTTTGTTTGCGAGTAGACGTTAATTCTTCGGGGACTTTTGAAGGAGGAGTGCATCAAGATCAAGATTAGAACCTAGATCTATTCCAAGGCAAGTTATACCTTTGATCATATTGAACCCAGTTTTTAAAATACTTTGTTTCAATATATTGCATTCTATTTCAAGTATTTATTTAAATGCTTTTGGGTTTAGTTATTAATCCAAATTGTTATATCCACGTTGTCATATTCTTTTGTCACTCTAGGTTGGTTCATTATTAGTTGGTATTATTGTAGCACCAACGTGGATTGGTTAGATATGAGTAGAGTGATTAGCCATGGTACGAGTCATTATTTCATGTGAGTTGCAAATATAAACTTGACTAAGTGATTAAGGAACTGTGTGATAAAACTGTGTGTGTTGTGTGCTTTTACTCGTTGATGATATGTGTTGCACTTAACCAACAGGGTGGGAAAAGATTTAGACTGAGGCAAGTGGTGGATACTGTGTGATATGGTGGAGCTATGTACTGGGAATGATAATATGTGTAACTTAGTTAGAAATCGGAAGTCTTACCTTGGTCAATTAAGGTCTCAACTTTGTGCTCCATTGAACTGAGCATTAATGTACAACCATACGCCTGGTATAGGATGGGCCTAACTCAGTAGGTTATGGAATTTTGCCATTGACAACTCAGGTTGTAGGATAGTTGTGTGATGGGTGGAGGTGTGGACTTCAAGATAGGTCACATCACCGGACGGTTCGCTGCATCTCTGTCCAATGGTGTGTGTCGTACCAAACGTTGTGTGTATCGGTTGGACGACAGTAAAGCACATCGGGAGTGTCAATGCTTAAGATGAAATTTCTGAAAAGTTTTGTTATGGTCAGTGCTAGCTACACTGATTGTATCTTGTGGATAAAGTGTTCAATCTCTGCTGAGTGTTTAATCAATCTATTCGAATAGACGCGTCCGCGGTCATGGACATGCTCGGGGATTTCACACGAGGTGTAGATTTTCAGAAAAATATTAGGAATGGTCAGTTGTGTGAGATAACTTGTGCAGCTATGTGAATAACTTGTTTAGGCTATGTGTCTTTGTGGAATCAAATGGTAAATTAATGTTATTTATTTGTTTTGAATTATATTTTCAATCTATTATTTGTATTCAATTGCAAATGTTGCATTTCTGTAAAAGAACCACAAAAGTCATTCCTTTGGAATAAGCCATCATCTATAAATTGCATTATGTAGTATGACTTATGAGTGCGGTTGTATACTCATGCTTGCTTCAAACAATCAACAGAAGTGGAGGGGTCTTTGCCTGCATTTAAGGAGGAGTTTTACGAACGTGTTGATCGTTAGGGTCTTGATCCGAGTCAGTTGTCTGTGGTGAATTGATGGGATCCCGCTGGAGTTTTCTTTTATTCCGCTGCTATTTATTTCTCTATCGCCAGCCCTGTGTGGCTTAATAAATGCAAAATTAGACCTTAAGGTCACAACAGTTATTTGTTATTCAAATTACTCGTTTATCTATTAATTCGTCTTGTGTGGATCGATATTCACTTATGTTGACACTATGTACACTAGCGTGATCCTGGACTAGTGTAGAATACATCGGGGCAATCGGCCAAATATAATGATATCTCAAATAAATCACGGCGGAAGTTAATAATAAGGAAATAAAAGAGAAAAACTGAGTTAGCATGCCCAAACCCAGAAGCAACCAGCGGAGTTGAAGTCGTAGCGTCTATCGTATTGAAACCCGATTCAAAAGACTTCTCACCTGCAGTATGGACAATCCAATTGAGTACAAAAACATACTCGCAAGACTTACAAATAGCAACATATAATAAATGTGTTGAAGTGTCAAAGGAAAGCTACTACACTATGCAATTTTCAGCATAAAGCAAGTTTTTCTTTGAGATGACCGATATAGATTCAAATTGCGATTTGTTAAATATTTAGAAACATTATTGTTGGACCGTAAAGGCGACTAGAGGGGGGGGGGGGGTGAATAGGAGCACGCTCACTTTTTCACAAATTATGAACTCAATACAATTTCACTCAAAGTAGCTATTAGAAAGCTATGAAGATCAATATACCGATCAAATGGAAGACTAGTATTGAATCCAATTAAACCCCTAAGCAATGCTACAAAAATCGCAAGAATCAAAGCAACACAAATCTTGGTGGTCCGACCTTCATCTTGAACCGGTCGGACCGATTGCCAGCGGTCCGACCGGCGTTAGGTGGCGGTCGGACCGCTCCGAAATCGGTCGGACCGGTGGTGACGGGCGGTCGGACCGTGATCTGAACCGATCCAAACAAGAAATCGGCCGATGGCGAAGATGCAATTAGATGAAACTTTTGATTCTCAACTCCAATCTTTATGAAACTTTGTACACACCTTCTATATGCTATTGAGGACCTATTCAATCGAATATTATGATAATTCTTGGAGCGATCTTGAGCAATTACCAATTGATTAACGAAGGTCTAAAAGGGCAAGAACGAAAACTTGATCCTAAAGCTTGTTCGTGAGGGATTGATGATCAAGATGATGCTAGATAGATTCACACATATCACAGCAAGCTAATTCACGTGAAAGAATCAATCACAAACTCGCGGATCAAAGAAAGCCCTAAAAACACGAAATTGAAAGCAAGAACGAAAAGAGACTTATCTCAAGCAAACCTTGTATAGATTGATTTCGTGATTGATGCTGGATTACATCCACACCATCATGGATCAGTGGACAATCAAGGATCACGAAATTCACCACAAACCATCAAGAGCCCTAGCCTCCACCTCAACTCCCCTAAAGACAATTAGGGTTTTGAAACATAAAAAGGCGAGAGAGAGGGTGCGACCACCACCTCCTCCTATTTATAGTGGAGGCCTAAAACTCCTAGGGTTTGACTCAATTGGGCTCCGTTAAGGCCCACTAACAAGCGGGTCACACACGCACGCTTCGCGAAACGCGCCGTCTTTAACCTTTTGACCTAAACCGCTTCACCATGCGTCATGGATTTGCCAATAGGTCACCATTGTCCATCTTGTGTCACGCTTGAGTCGTTGACCTCACCCGGCATCGTCGGTCGTTCTGGACCTCAACTCTCCAAGTCTAGTCCCGATCCTCCTCGCCGTTGACCGTCGTTGACCACCAAGCTACCTGCACAACCACAGACAAGCAAACACGAATTCGGGAACAAGTTCTTCACAACTTGACCCATGTTAGTCAAAACATGCATCATGCAAATCATATGCCATGAAACCAATGACTTTGACCTAACAAATCAACATCGCCACGGTTGGCCGACGCTCAAGTAGAAACCGGTCGACCGCTCCATGTGAGCCGGTCGGACCTTCTATAACGGTCGGACCGCTCCTCGTGAGCGGTCGGACCGCCCTTGGGACTTAGCGAAATTCATACTCCCAAATTCCGAAACCTTCTGGAAATTAAAAACGAATAGAACTTCTTACTGGAGACTCCAAAAATTATGAGACCAAGTGCATTGGGATCCCCTCACTTGCCTACAACACCTATTTTTGGCCCAGCTCATTTTGAACACTTTTAGGTCACCGCCGGTCCGACCGCCCCACATGGCCGGTCCGACCGATTTGGGACCGATCGGACCGCCGCTGCAAGGACCGGCCGGACCGCCCCATCGAATACTGTAGCTTTGTCGAAAACACGTGAAACTACAAACCGTAAACGCCATTGCCAATTGTCACATCATCCTAAGATCTGTAACATATTCCCATGAAATCCACAATTATATAATAGTAGGTATTACCCAAATTATGATCAACAACAATAGATACTCCAATAATAATCGACACATGAGCTTACCGTTCGTGACACAATCAATTTCTTAACAAATCAACACGCGAACTTCCTGTTTGTGATAACATATAAGATTTGAACAATTCAACACATGACACAACATTTCCAACCATACCCCAATCCCAAGTTCCCATAAGCTAACTATGCATGGTTTCACCAAGCGATGTCCATAACCCGGGACACGGCTATTCGAATAGTTTTGTTAACTCCGCAGAGGTGTACAACTTTCCCCCACACGATATGAATATCTCATTATGTCGGCCAATGCACTCTTCCTTAGGAGTGTGACTGAGATACCATAATGAGCCCATTACAATACCATGTCCTAACTACCAAACCACCCGAGGAAACAACACCATGGCAGGCTATCGGTCGTGCTGGACCACGGGTGAACCTCATTGTGTAAGTAAGTCCGTTGCGCAGTAATCCAACGTATGAAAAAGACCTTTAAGGGCAAGTAAGGTGAAACTTAACATGCCCCCACTAGATTAACAAGACAACAACAAAAATAGTTAATTTAATTATGTTTTGATAACTAACACGCAACAAATTATTTAGCCAAGCCATCGCCTATAAACTTGGCGTGTGGTTGCATGTGAGACTTGGTTCGACATACCACAAACCGGTCCTTAATCACCCAGACGGGGCTACACGAATCCAGGATACCCTCCCTTCATCATCCTATCACCCGTCCAAGCCCATCACACAAAAACACCACCCAATATGACCACAATAACCAGATTCGAAGATCTGGACACATTCCTCAAATTCAACATAATTCAATCCATATATTCCTCAAATTTCATCAAGATTTGATTCAATCCATCGGTTGATGGACTAGCTCCATCGGTTGATGGACTAGCTCCATCAACCGCTTTCGGCTACAACTACTAGCATAGCTAATCCTCGATCTATCCTACAACAGAAAATTCTCATACATACATATATCCTAGGCAATCAAGTGAACAAAGGGATATCAATATTCAAGGAAGGCAAATGCAGCAAGAGGATATAATTAAACTACCCATTTGACATACAAGTATTTAAAATTAAAGCAATGCATAGAATACTTGAAAATCAACATAGATACTTTTTAAAACTAATAGGAATTCAACATGCATCAAAGGAGGGAATTGCTTGCCTTTGCTGGTACCACTCTCAATTACCCTCCGGATGAACTCACAATTCGTCGAAACTGGAAAACACCTAACGAAAGAACGATAACATAATAAACACCAAATAAAGCCAAAAATTCAAAATATTCCAAAATGCATGAAATTTATACAGTGGGTATATTATGATTTTATATGAATTTATGCGATAGAATTAATTTATTTAGATATATTATGTGAGAGTTATAACAGTTTGAAAATCAACATTTAGGAAAATACTAAAAAAGGGTCCGGTTACTGTTCATCCGAAAATAGCTTTTCCGTGAATTTTTTTGTAGAATACTTGTGGAGATAAGGATTACATGGTTAGAAAAATAATAAGATTTTAAGACTAACAAAATTTGGTTCGTCTCATTTGGAGTTCATATGAATTTTTGATGTTAATTCATTTTTCTAGTGTAAAAATCATTTTTACCGAAATTAATTCTAACTTTGAAATTTTCTGAAATAGTAATAAGTTTCAAACCTATTCCAAATTAAAGTGCAATAAGAATGAAAACAAAAAAAATGGTTACACTCAAATTGGAGTTGATTTACATTAGTTATGAATTTTTTAAGTCTAACCAATTCTTATCAACTATCTCAATGAATAGCCTCTATTGCTATTAACATATCTATGGCATAAGGTTATTGTCATTTAACATTTATATAACCTAACTCTAGCCTTCTATTTAGCTTTTGCTTTTATAAGGTTATGTGCTAATAGCCAACTAATTTCAACCTAACTTCCTAATTGTATTGGAAATGCCATAAGCGCATTGCCTAATTAAAGTATTCTCTAGATTGTTTAGTTCATTAACCAATTCTATTAAGACGGATTAGCTTATTTAATCAGGGAGTTTTTATTGTCTAATTGTTAAGTGGAAGTCCACTGTCGTTGATCCTTATGAAAATCATGGTTTTGCCTTTTTGTTTATAAGGTTTACAAAGCACTGTCAAACATATATTTTACTACTAGACTTAGCTATCAATTCAATTTTACACATAAACATGTATGAATAGTAAAATATCATGATTATGATGATTATGTAACATGCACAACTAATATCGTACCATGGGAACGCAATAACTAAAGATTTTACCTAAGCGTGCGACTACCACCGGATGGCGTTCTTCTCGGCTACGCGTCCATCCACTACTACAGAAAAGCTCATCACAGACGGTTCGTAACAGTCATCACAGACGGTTTTTAAACCGTCTGAAATTTTATGTCTATGATAACAGACGGTTATCACAGACGGTTGAAAAACCGTCTGTGATAAGTCTTTAGACCTAATTATTTTTTATCGTATTTTCAGCTAGCCTCATGAATTACTAGCCATGCCCTCTGAAAATTAGCAAGCAGAAACATATCACAGATAATTGTTGACAACTCAAAGTGATCATTTAACTCAAAATCAATTACAAAAGAATGTTTCAAGTATATATTGTCGCTAGAGTTACAAATTGAATTACAACCGGTCAAAGTGAATTACAATATTGAATCAATTGTTTCGAGGTCGTTCATCGGTGTCGACGGCGTGAAACTCTCCGGTGGTGTTAACTATGTCTGCCTTGATGAAGCCGCAGAGCTCCCCTCGAACGTGCGTGACCTGGTCAATCTCGAGTGCATTTAACTCTATGTTCAAGCCCTGTCGCTAGCAGGAGTAAAGTAGTAAGCATATATATTTAAATTTATAATTAGAAAAATAATTATTACGAGATTGACAAACCTGGGGATCGTACGTCCTAGAAGTAATCAATAGCTGCATATGATGGCATACGTAGAATGCGCATAGGTGATCTCGTTTTGTTTGGCAGACTTTGCAAAAATAGAATTACATATATATGTACAGTCAGTTCGAGACGCAATATTACGAAGTATGATATATGATTATTGTGTTGTAGCGCGTATCGGAAATAGCATCCTGTGAGTCAGTGTGACGCTCGTTCCCTTGTATAAACCTCCCTCGGCAAGATAGCCGATGAACGCCCTACATGATTCAAAAAAGTTATCATCGTCCATTTCAAATGAAGGAAGACTACAATAGAGTTATGTGCGAAGAAAATGAACATACCTGTCGAGTATTCATTTAAGAAGGGTGAAGTCATGATTTTTGTTGAGTAGAGAATCAAGGTACAATACCATGTTCCTCTTTGGCATAAGAATCAGAAGAATCCAGTGGAACCTACTCGTGTATGTCGCTATAGTCATAAACCTATGTTGAAACGTAATTTGTATAGCAAATATTGAAGCACTTACTTCTGGTTGTAGGGCACCATTATGTAGTTCTTGTCGTCCAGAGCAAGCAATCCCATTTTTATATAATTCTCGACGTAGGATGCGTCTTGGTTGATTGTTTGCTTAGAGATCACGTGTGGGTCGAGGAAACCCACCGGTTCTTTGATTCGACGGGCACATTTCATAATGTATATGCACATAAGCAATGAGTTATGATATTTATCGGTATCACATGAGTGTAGAAATTGATTGTACACACTTACGATTGTCCAAAGATCGTAGAAGTGAGGCGTCGAGGCGCTTAGGTTGTATAGGTCAAATAAGTCTTGAAGCCCACGGACGAAGTGGCGTGCTCGTGGAGAAAATGTTCCCTCCGTGATCGGCGGTGATTCAAGATATGACCCCCTTATCTGGGTCTTACGCAAGTACCAATCATGCAAAGCTTGACAAGCTACTCTGAGCTCTTTATTTCGCAGGAGACCAGCGGACTTACGAGGAGTATTTCACGGGTTTGGGAGGTGCTTAATGTTCTTCGATTCGATTTCTCCTTAACGAGGCGGCTGAGAGACGTCTTCCCGTGAGACGCCGCAGGGACCGATATGGTGACACGATTGTCTTGTCCCTTCGCCGTCTTCTCGGCGGAAGCGATGTGGCGCCTTCGAAGCTTTGGTTGAGGCGGACTCATCGAGGGTCCTATTGGAGAGGCGGAGGTCTGTCGATGTCGCGTCACTGAAGGGTCCAGTGCAATGTCTTTTTGGGCCACTGGATAAAAGTGTGTGTGGCATCCCCTAGTGTTCTGATTTCTTCATTCAGAGGAATCTCCAGCAGGATGGCCATGAAATTATCATGTACCATGTCCACCCGCACCCTGGCGTAACCCTGCGCCAGCTGGGCACCGTGTTGCACTGCCCCTTCCTGGTTTGGATACACCATACCCCGCCCAGCCTCAATAGGAATCAACCCAACCATCCTCACTTGGAGCTTGCAATGCGCCGGCTCCTACAAAACGGTACACAATTAGCTAAGGCGTCCTATAGGTCTATCTTTGGAGCACTCCAGAGATGTACATTACCTCGATGTCGTCGATCGGTAATTGCACGTCGTTATGTCCAGAATTATGTGTGGACGCGACGCTACTCCGATGTCGAGGAGGACTTGCTCCCAAATTAACAGGGGCGGTTTGCGCCTGCATGAGTTGATTTACTTGGTTCTGCAAGTTTGTTATTTGTTCTTGAAATTCTCCAACAATCATATGTTCCAACCGAGCATCGTACTGGTCCTTAGATCTCTTCCTACTCCTATACGTGTCGGAGTTGTGTGGGAATCCATCCCTCCAAGGTACGTAAATCCCAACGCCTCGCGTGCGACCCGGGTGCTCCTTGTTTCCCAAGGCCTTAGACAGTACATCCTTCTCCCTGTCTACTTCGAAGGAATCTTGGGAAGATGCGGAAGTCAACGCTTCCTGCAAGAGGATATCATGTTATTGTAGACACCATGAAGTTATGGACTTATTAACAATTAAGTGGTTCGAGAAATTTACCAGGCGTTGAGACACTGCCTCGTCTGCCAGGTTCATGAAAGAGATGCTGCCCGAAGACGTGGCTGATGCCCTCGCTCTTAACCAGGCTCGAGCGCTCGTCGAGATCTCAACAAGCGGCCGCGTACAGCGATCTCGTCCTCCGCCACCCATCGCGTGGCTTTACCGCGTACCCGGTGGTGCCGAAGTCCGTGGGGGTGAGTGTTTTGTGCTGGATAGCTCGTGCACCGCACTTTGCTCTGAAATTGGTAGTTGTCTTCATCGCACGCACGGCGTCCCATGTATCCCGCGATAAAATTGATACGTCGTGAAGGGCGTCCGACCCGTGTTCTCGTACTACGTGACAAGTATGCTCTTGAAGGTCCTCCACGCGTGGGACATCGCCAGCAGCGCGTGCTATCGCACACGCGTGCAGTCCGCTTGAGGAAAGTGAGCGAGGCGAAAGTTCATCCTGGCCGGTCTCTCTGTATATCCGTTAGAGACTTCCAGGTTGGGGTGGTGATGGGGACCCGTTCCCTTGCAAGTACCCCGCAGACGGTCCGGAATCTCGTAGCTGCTTTCTTGGGACTCAGCGGGATCCCAACGTCACTGACCTCCGTGATCGTGGTGGATCGGCGAGGGGGAGGAGGAGGAGGACGGGGAGGCAGCGCCGGTGGCTAGGGAGAAGGAGGAGGAGGACAGAGTGGCTGCTGTGGAGGCGGAGGAGGAGAGGGAGGCGGCGGCGGCTGTGGAGGCAGTGGATCGGCGAGGGAGGAGGAGGAGGACGGGGAGGTGGCACTGGTGGCGAGGGTAAATGAGTGTAATAGATATACACTTGGGATTATATCTTGATCTCCCGAGTGTTATGGAAAATACCTGGGAAAGTTATTTCTACCGAGTATTGATTTTCTGTCCCGAGTATCTTATGAAACACTCGGGACCTTCCCGAGTGTTTTTGTCCAGACACTCGAGAAATATATAGACACTTGAGAAATAAGCAGTTCTCGTAGTGTTGTGTGCTGTAATTATTGTTTAATTAAGTTTTAAATTGGTAGGTAGAGTAGTTAGGTGACATACTGGCTCAATGTTGGACCGGAGTGTTACATAGTATATGAGCTAGTGGGAAAAATCATGAATGGTACTCCCTCCCGTCACAAAAGAATATCGTTTTGGATATTGACACGGTCCCCTAAACAAAACTTTGACTTCTAATTTGTAATGTAGTAGATTTATAAAACCTAATATAATTATACTTTTATGAGAAAAAAATCGAGATAAATATGTACATATTATTTTCATGTGTTCAACCTAAATATTGAAAGCTAAAGTTTGGAAAGTTTGACTGCAAATACCCCGAAACGATGTTCTTTTGTGGAGTAAAAAAAATCCAACTTTCGAACGGCTGATGACCAATCATTCTGTAATCTATATAGGGAAGTAATTTTATACGGAGAAATATACGGTCCTTCCCGGCCTTGAGTAGCACAACTTTTAAAGCACCAATGAAGGGTGGATGCTTTATACTTACCCCTTGAGGCTGCTTTAGGATTTGTGCATCTACATGTGGGGGGAGAAGCATGGAAGCACTTACGCTCCCAGTTTTCACCTCACGCCGAGTGTTGACATCATCGCTGGCAGTCGGGCGCTCGTTGCTCCCCGTTCATTCGTCCCAAAAGACAGGGCACGAACAAGACCGCAAGGAGCGATCGAGACGCGTCCTCCGCCTCAGATCTGGCCCCCCTCCCTCTTCTCCGGCGTCCGGCGGCGACCGGTGAGTTCTTCTCCTCCGCTTCCTTCGCTTCCACCGTTCGCCAGCTCTGGCCCCCTCCCCCTTCTCCGGCGGCCGGCAGCGACCGGTGAGTTCTTGTCCGCCTCTTCTCCTCCGCTTCCTTCGTTCCACCGTTCGCCAGATCTGGTCCCCCCCTTCTCCGGCGGCTGGCGCGGTGAGCTCCAGCCGGAGATCTCCCGTCAACATCCTCGCGGGGGATCTTTAGGTCCGCCCCTGCATAGTAAGATGGTATCTAGTCTAGTGTGTACATCTGTCAAACTCTGAATTATGGTATTAGTAGTTAACACTAGATTGGTGCATCAACTTTGCACCTTTGATTGGTTGGAACACAAGTTGTTATCATCTCTGAGTAGAAAGAGTCCTGACCTACCGTTCACTGTTCAGCATCTTTTTGTGGGTGTTTTCTAGCTTTTTGTTGTTCCTGCTGAGATTGTAGAACTAGAGAACTGGTAGTCCTCTACTTAGCAATCCAACTGAGTAATTCAGTTTGTGTACTATATTTGTCACCTATGCATTGTAGATGGACAAAAGGATACTTAGGAGAAAAATGATGCCTTTTAGGGTTGCCTCATTTGTGGCTGCTTCTTTTGTGGCTTTGTATGTCCGTTCTAGACACTGTACATGTACAAGTATGCAAATAATTGACTATGCAAATAATCAAATGTACAAGTATGATGTAACCTGTCAGAATGCTAAGGCTTAAGAGAGCACCTTTCTTCCATGTCAAGTTTTGAGGGAACGCTCTTTTCTCCATGACACTGTACATGTATGCGTTTAGGATCAAGTTGCCATGTTCTTGAACACAGTTGGGCACAACCTTAGGAATAGGCTTGTTGGTACTGATTTCCATAGGTCAAATGAAACAGTTAGCCATTATCTTAGACTAGTCCTTTCCTCCATGCCGTAGGTGAGCTATGGAATGAGGTTATTAGGCCAACTTCATTGGAGACCCCAACCAAAATTGCAGGGAACCCGAGATGGGATCCATGCTTTGAGGTACAACATTGAACAACTACACCTTTTCGTTTTATATAGTTGTGTGTTGGATTTTTTGTGGCTATTTGTGTATTGCATTCACTGTCAAACAAAATATTAATTGCTCTTGTAATTGTTGCCTATGCACCGCCCTAGGGACCTAGGCTTCCAGGCGGCCCAGAGTCCGCCTTCCAGGGGCTTTTGACAACCTTGGCCACATTTTAGTTGCTAGAAAATGCTTAAATTTCAGCAAAATGCGAGTGATTACTGGCTAGTGGCTACTGCTTGTTTAAACTATTATGTTTAAGTTTTTTATTTGCCAGATGTAAATACTCATAATGTCAACCTTTGTTTGGCTACTCTTTAGCAATGATTTCTTGGCGGGTTCAAAGTCATCTTTGGTTCTTTCACATTTCTTTTATCGTTTATGTGCTCCAAGAGATATGTTTAATCTATCGGAGTGGTGTGGATCAAACATCTAACTATACAACACAGAATAAACTACATCACAGATATGCTTACGTGGACCTAATTGGTCCTTAGGAGACTTTCTTTCTGAGTGAAGTTCATATTGTACCCTATCTCAACCTTGTTCGCTGAAACATCTGGAAGGCCTGCTTACGCATAGCCCTACTGAATAAAAAAATAGTCACTTTTACTGAAATTACAGCGGGTGTATTTATTTGTACTGTGCTTCTCTCAGTTATTACCAATGTTTGCTGTCTGATTGTGATTCTTTCTGTTTTGCTTTACAGAAAGATGATTAATCTTTTCAAAATAAAGGGCCAAAAGAAAGAGGAGGCAGCAAGTGCTGCTGGAAAGGCTCCTGTTAAGAAGCAATCTGCTGGGGAGCTCCGTCTTCACAAAGGTGCGTTAATTATAAACGAATTGTCTCTTTTATTCTTTTTCTCTCTCTTCAGTCCTGCATTTGACTATGCATTACAAAAAAGTACTTGCTCTGTCTCAAATATAATGACTCGTTCCTCTTGCTTTATTTAAAATTTTAAGGCCCCACAAAAATTGAGGGAGCATTTAGTGAGCTATTAATAGGGGTACAGGTCTATTTTTTCTCCTCTTACATTGATTTAACTGTTTTCTAATCTGTGTGAAAAGTGGAACAAGATGTCATATTACAATGGAGGGAGAATATATATATTTTTTGTGTGAGTTTGTTAATGGCATTTAGTGAGCTAGAGATGCTAGTTTACAGCCACAAAGCAGAGTTGCTAAAGCTCTCCTAAGTCTTTAAAATGCAATGGGACCACTCAGGTTAATATGTCATGCATATTGTGCCTTTGTTTGATGAGTTGGGTGCTGCTAAATCTACATTTGTCTCTATTTGAATTTTACCAGCAGTTAGGAATCAATTCTGTTGTAAGTCAAACATGATTATGGTAGGCTTAGTTCATATTAGGGAGTTGTTGACACAATCTATATTGTATTTGTAGAAGCATGATGAATTAGGTATGTTTTTTTTGTGTGTCAATTGCCAAATGACTGGTCACAATTAGGAACTTATTACTAGTGCTGTTGTTAGGAATCAATTCTGTTGCTAGTGGAACATGATTATGGTAAGCTTAGTTCAGATTAGGGGGTTGTTGGTACAATCTATGTTGTATTTGTAGAAGCATAATGAATTAGTTTCTTTTGTGTCAATTGTCAAATGACTAATCACAATTAGGAACTTATTACTATTGCTGGAGCTGAGCAAGAAATGTTGCATGCTGGGGCAGATAACCATGCTTGCAAGCAGGCACATTCAAGCACTGCAATTCACCTACATTTATCCATTATTGCATGGTCATTAAACCCATACTTATGTAGAGTAACACTAAAAAAAGTTCATCAATGCACTTAATGGTTTGTAGTGCTGCAGACTTAATGGTTCATCAGAGCATTTACAATGTAGGGGGAGTGGACTAAGCTTTCCATGTTGTTGGAATGAACTCTCGTCTATTCCAAAGGGCCTAAAGGCCAACATATACAAGAGTTACATGTGTATGAAAATATGTAAAGAACACCCTGTACAAGTCGTATCAACATCCCCTCAGACTCTTGGTGGATCAACAACATTGAGTTTGGAGAGGTAGAAGCTGTGCTGAGATCTAGTCTGTGCCTTGTTGAAGAAATCTACTAGCTGAAGCTCCGAAGGCACATACTGAAGAGCAATAACTTGGTGTTACACCTGTGATCTTATGAACGAAGCATCTACTCCAATATGCTTGGTGAGCTCATGCTTCACCAGATCTCAGGTAATACTGATCGCAATAGTACTGTCTAATAGGAGAGGAATCGGTGCAGAAGCGGAAATATCAAAATCCTTAAGTACCCACCGAAGCCAAGTGATCTCAGCTGTCAATGCCGCCATGGCTCGCAACTCAGCCTCAACACTCGAACAGGAAATAACAGTCTGCTTCTTGGTCTTCCAGGCAATGAGAGAGGAGCTAAGGAAAACACAATAGACAGAAAGATACCAGCGATCAGAAGGATCGCTAGCACATGTCACATCAGAGTATGCTTGAAGCTACAAAGGGCTGGAACAAGAAAAGAAAAGGCGACGACTAATGGTCTCACGAAGATATCGTAGAACACGAAGGTGACTAGTGGAGTTGAGTGGGTGCAGAAACGAACATACTCAGAATGTGAACAGGGTGGGAAATGTTAGGTCGAGTGATCCCAAGGTAGACAAGGCTCCCAACAAGATAGCAGTAGCGAGTGGGATCCTCAAGAGGCTCCCCATCAGTGGACCGAAGATGAACACTTAGCTCCATAGGAGTGTCCACCGTGCGCTGGTCATTGAGACAAGCGCGACCAAAGATACCCTGAATGTACTTCACTTGGGAGAGGCAGAAGCCTTCATGCGTAGAAGTGACCTCAATACCACGGAAGTAACGAAGAGAACCCAAATCAGACATCAAAAACTGCTTACTGAGACACTCCTTCACAAAATCAATGAACTGAGAGTCGTCCACAGTAATGATCATATCATCCACATAGAGGAGTGTTCGACCCTGAGGTGTGTACAAAGAGAGTAGGTTCGTGATCACTAGCGGATAAGCCGACAACAGTGAAAACAGAGGAGAAGTGATCAAACCAAGCATGAGGGGCTTGCTTGAGCCCATAGAGAGCGACGAAGGTGGCAAATCGTACTACCAGGAACAGAATACCCAGGGGCGGTTGCATGTATACAAAAGACATTCTTGACGTCCAGCTGAGAGATGGACCACTGTCGAACAGAGGACACAAAAAGGAGAGTGCGAACAGTGGTCATGTGGGCGACAGGAGCGAAGGTATCATCGTAGTCACGACCATACTACTGCTGAAAACCACGCGCCATAAGACGAGCCTTGTAGCTATCAAGAGAACTATCCTAGCGGGTTATGATCTTGTACACTCACTTACACGTGATAGGAGTGATAAGTGTAGGTAAGGGCATAATATCCCAAGTGTTAGTACGCTCCAAAGCAGCAGTCTCAAACACTGTGTGCTACCGCTCAGGGTGAGCAGTAGCCTCACGGTAGGTCATAGTCTCATAAAGAGCAGCGACCGCGAAGTTGTAGCACTCAGGAGGCATGATAGTGCGATGATCACGAAGATCGTATTCGGGAGAAGGTGGAGCAGGATCCAGCGAGGAAGAAGAACTGCGAATAGGGCCTAGCAAGGACGGATGCTCAACTGGAGTAGGTCGAGGACGGCGAGAGTAGTGTAGGGGGAAAGGGTAGAACCTCAACAAAAGAGTTGGAAGGAAACTCTGGAGGAGAGGGGATAGGTGGAGTCGGAGGAGAGAAGCGAAACTGCAATGGAAAGCCGAGTGTCAGGAAAAGTCAAGAAGGAAATCGACTCAACAAGAGAATCTGAGCTGACAATATAGGGACGAGGGCAGTAAGGCCGGGACTCATCGAAGGTGACTTCCCAAGATATCCTTATCCGGCGAGCAAAAGGGTTGTAGCAGCGATAATCCTTATGCTCAAGACTGTAGCCAAGAAAAACACACTCAACTGACTTAGCAGTCAGCTCAGTGCGCTCACGAGGTGGAAGGACAAAGCAGACAGCCGAAACAGTGAAGGTGACTTTACTTGGGATCCCGACTGTAGAGACTCTCAACAAAAGTAGAACCCTGAAGAGCAGTTGAAGGTTATTTGTTGATGAGCAAAATAGCAGTAGAGACAATCTCAGCCCCAGAAGTGAGGTGGAACAGAAGAGGCAAGCATGAGAGTGCGAGCTATCTTAAGTAAGTGATAATGCTTATGCTCAGAAATACCGTTCTAAGTGTGAGCACTAGGACAAGTACTGGGGAAGAGTACCCTGCTTAGCGAGAAAGCGACGCAAAGCGACAGATAGGTACTCGCTAGCAGAATGAACACGAATAACACGAATCACCGAATCAAACTGAGTGTGAACCATAGTGGCAAACCTCTGGTAAATAAAGATAATCTGACTACGAGAGGACATAAAGACATGAAGTAGATCCAAGTATGAAGAGAATAATCATCAATAAAGATCACATAGTATCGATGACCCCTGTTTAAAACGAAGGGAGTCGAACCTGAAACGTCGGAGTGATCAAGATCAAAAGGACGAACCGAGACAGAATCACTAGAGGCATACAGGAGCTGCAGCTGCTTGTCAAGCTTGCAACTCATACAAGGTAAAGAGGTGTCATTAAAAATAGACCAAAGAAGACCACAGCCTACTAGAGATGATAATCGTGATCCACAAAGATGATCCAAAGGATAGTGCTACTGAGCAAAATAAGCAGTAGAGGACGCAACAAAACAGTGGCAGGCGTAGTGACTGACTTGCTGGTGGAGATGATGGAAGGAAGGTGCAGCCAGTCGAGCTCTCGAAGAAGTTGCGAATCACGGCGCCGAGGACCAGCACCAAGCAGAGTCCCAGTGCGGTGGTCCTAGACACAACAAGAGTCGGATTGAAGAATAACACGACAATTGTGATCTGTGATTTGACCGGCCGACATAAGCTGCATAGTAAGGAACATGGGAGACGGTAGGAACATGAAAGGAAGAAGTGGAAATGATGTCTCGTCCTGCAATAGGAAGAGGTACCATCTGCAGTTTGAATAGTGAAATAAAGAGCTGTGGGATTCACCGAAGTGAGGCGAGTAAAATTTGGTATCATATGAAAAGAAGCACCAGAGTCCAATATCCACGAAGACAAGATGTTGGACGAGGGAGGTGGTGGAGGCGAGGACTGCTGAGAAGCAAGAGCCAGACGAGCAGAGCCCGTGGTCGGGGCGGCGGTGGTGGCCCGAGATCAGGGTGTCGGCGGCCCGAGGCAAGGGCAGCGGCAACGTCCCAAGATAGGGATGGCGACAGTAGCGCTAGCCAGGAACAGGGGCGACAGTGGTGTGGGTCCATGCAGGAGCAAGGGAGCCTCGGGGTTGCCCGAGGCGGCAGGATCTGGTGGTGGGTTGCTCAGAGCGGCTAGGTGCAGCGGGGAAGATCGGGAGAACTAAGCTTAGTGCGTTCTTGAGGAGGAGTTGGGGCCGGCAAGAGCGGGAGCGCATCGCGATCGGAGCAGGTGTTGCGGCCGAGGCGGCCGCAATGGCAACGCTGGTTCTGGGCAGTGTTGTGAGTGGAGGAGCAACGGGGCGGCACCACGAGGCAGGATCGGCAGAGTTGGCGGCCGGATATGGGCGAGGCGACGCCAGGCAGCATCAGGAGAGGACGACACGGCATCGGGAGAGGACGGTGGCGGTCGGATCTAAGAGCAAGGGCCTCGAATCCGGGAGGAGGACCTCGGAGCTGGCGGTGGCCAGGGGAGGAGCAGCAACAACAACCGCTCAGATACGAGGTAGGGGAGCCGGCAGGAGAGCGCAGAGCTGGAGCTCGGATCCGGGGCAGGGGCTCAGGGCCGGCGGTGGCCGACGCAAGGCAGACATGGTGGAGGCGGCTCAGGGCAAGAAAAAGGATCGGGAGAGACAGCCATGGCTCTGATATCATGTTGGAATGAACTCTCATCTATTCCAAAGGGCCTAAAGGCCAACATATACAAGAGTTATATGCGTATGAAATTTATGCAAAGAACACCCTACATCACCCCGGCGTTAAATTTGCATTTTTCCTAGTGTTTAACACCTCTTCTCTCTCGAAGACAGGACCCACCACCTCTTTCTCCCCATGTGAATGACAGGTGGGCCGCATTTTTTTCGGGGGGCTTGCAACTGGGACTAAGGTTGGTACCAGCACCAACAATATTTTTCTTGGAACCTCCTCCCTCCAATGTTTGGCACCTGTACCAAGGATGCCACATCACCTTGGTAGGAGCCATCACCGACATGAACCCACATGATGCCCATGACCTAATTTGTTGCAAATTAAACAAGCTGTGATCCTACTTAAGCTTAGTGAACACTCATAAGCTCTTAATGCCAACTACCAACTTATAATTGTTATTAGCTTGGCTAATTCATTTAGGATATTTCACGTTTACATGCTGCTCATCAGAAATTCGATGCATGTCATGAATGAATTATTTATACGGCTAATTGTTTCTGACACCTTGCAGATATTAGTGAGCTGAACCTACCTAAGACCACATCGATTTCTTTTCCCAATGGAAAGGATGATCTGATGAATTTTGAGATCATCATCCGACCTGATGAAGGATATTACATGTAAGTACCATGCTACAGGGCTAATTTGCCATTGTTGCATTGTGCATTTGTGCTGCTAATCTAGTCAAGAGAATCTTTACTAATTCTAGTATAATATTTATGTTATGCATCCAGAAAAGAGGCTATCAATTAGGTTAATATATCCAAAAATAGTAAGATGGAACTTCAGCTTAAAAGCCACTGGTATGCCGAATCGCTTAAGTTCATGAACCATCATGGTTATTTACTCTCAGTATGTCTGTTGAGTAGTTGACAAAAACTCTGCCACTTATATTGTGGACTAATCTATGCCTGTCACTTGCCATTCCAGAGTAATATTTTTCCAGTGGTTTTTTTGTGAAATGTCCCCTGCTGCATACCAAGTTTTCTACATCTGATTGTATTTTTTATACTAATTTTTGTAGGGGTGGCACTTTCGTTTTTACCTTTCAAGTATCCCCATCTTATCCTCATGAGCCTCCAAAGGTCAAGTGCAAGACCAAGGTATAAGATGGAATCATCTACATCAATGGTTTCTTTGTTTATTTCCACCGATTTCTTGTTCATCTTAACCAATCAGTCACTGTGTGTTTATAACATATGCAGGTGTACCATCCAAATATTGATTTGGAAGGAAATGTATGTCTGAACATTCTGCGTGAAGATTGGAAGCCTGTTCTCAACATCAACACTATTATTTATGGCCTGAATCTTCTTTTTACGGTATTTCATCTTCATTGATACCCCCATTGATTTCAATAAATCTATTTTAGAAAAAAGAGAAGATGAAAAAGTAACATTTGTAAATTGCAATTCATGTGTGCACCATTGTTATCATGTTACTATTTTTTCCCCGCCTGCCCGCACTACCCGGCCTGCCCAGCTGCCCCCGCCTCCTCTTTTCCCCTGCCTATCGAGAGAGCGGCGAGCGCCTCCTCTCTTCCCCCGCCCGCCTCCCCTTTCTGTTCTTCTTCAACGGGGAAAGAACGGCGAGCGGCCGAGCTCATGCCGCACACCACGCCACTACCGCTTCGGCTTCGCTCGCCTCCACGCCAAGCCACTGCCGCTTTGGCCGCATGAGCGGGAAGGCGGGTGTGACGCGGAGGAGGGGAGGCGGCGGAGGGGGAAGAAGGTGGCGATGGAGGAGGAAGCGGCGCCGCGACAGGCTTGGATCCGCCTCCCGAGCACAGGCGGCGGTGCATGCATGTCGCCACGCCCAAGGTCCTCCTCCCTCTTCTCTCTCGGCCTTAGTGACGCCTTAGGCCTAAGGCGGGGGCGACGCCTTGCCCCCCGGCGGCGCCTTACCGCTTAAGCGACGCCTTAATAACCATGTCCCTAACACACTCATGAATTAGAAGTTAAAGATACGCTTATGTATAACTATGCATAAGGTGTTTGAATGAACCTGGATCTATTCAAATGGGCCAAATGCCAATATAAACATGTTACAGGTGTAGGTAAATATGTAAAGAACATCCTATACAATAGACATATCTAACATCCCCCTCAAACTCATGGTGGATTAACAACACTGAGTTTAGAGAGATAGAAGTTGTGCTGACCTCTAGTTTATGCCTTGGTGAAGAAATTTGCCAACTGAAGTTCCGAAGGCGAAAACACATACTGAAGAGCAATAACTTGCTCCTACACTTAAGATCTCATGTACGAAGCATCTACTCCAATGTGCTTGATGAGCTAAAGTTTCACTGGATCTCGGGTAACGCTGATCGCAACAGTACTATCTAATAAAAGAGGAGTCGGTGCAGGAACTGGAACACCGAAATCCTCAAGTAGTTACTGAAGCTAAGTGATCTCAACTGTCAACACTACCATGACTTGCAATTCAGCCTTAGTACTCGAACGGGAAACGATAGTCTGTTTCTTGGTCTTCCAAGTAACCAAAGAGGAACTAAGGAAAAGTCAATAGGCAGAAAGAGACTGGCGATCAAAAGGATTACTAGTCCATGTCGCATCAGAGTACACTTGAAGCTGTAGAGAGCTGGAGGAGGCGGCAGATTCAGTGCAGACGACAGATCCGTGAGGTAGTGGAGTGTTGGCGTCGGGCAAAGCAGCTCCCTAGGAGGTGGAGAAGGTCGGGGCGGAGGAGCAGAGGAGGCAGCCCGGGGCAGAGGAGGATTCGGACGGTGGTAGTGGTCACGTTGGAAGAAGAGGAGAGACTAGGGTTACAGTTTTTGGGGAGAGCTATGGGCTCAAATACCATGTTGGAATGAACCCTTGATTTATTCCAATAGGCCAAAGACCAATATAAATATGTTACTGGTGTAAATAAATATACAAAGAACACCCTATACAAGAGACATCTAAATATGCAAATAACACCCTATACAAAAGACATCTAACATAAGGGACATTTTGCCATTTAGTCAATGGAGTGCAGTCCGTGAATTCTAGTTAATGACATGGTTAGTCCATTGATTTTCCTGAATGTGAATGTCGGTGGTAAATTTGAGTTATATGAAACTCAATCTGTAATTTGTTTTTAGGGAACTGATGTGAATTTTCACATCGGGATAACTACAATGCGGAAGAGGGCCAAATGACATAGCTTGAAGGGAATTAGGGTTTCTAGATGAGAGGAATAGACTATAGTTACCAGATTCGCTATACAACCCCGCGAATCGCGAACCAGATTCGTCGAACCCGAACCAATTTAGGGTACAACGACTCGGACGAACCACGTTTTTGGTAACTATGGAATAGACATACTGAGACGAGAGAAAGCAATAGAGTAGAAGAAGTTTATTTCTTACCTTATTTTTGTAAGGTTACAACGCCTATGCTTGTATAGAACTAGCTGGACGTTATTCCTCAGACTTTGGACTAACAGATACTCAACTTCCTAACTACACGTGGACTCAACTGAATGTTCTGAACCTTCCTAAACAGACACAAACTGAACTTAACTCTTAACACCGCTTTCCTAATCCTCTTCTTGGTCGGCTGGTATTCCAATATGCTGTCTCGCAGAAACCTACCGTCATCTTCCTCCTGGACATCTTGCCAGCGGGCCGTCCGGCTGCCAGTATTGTTCTTCTCTTGCATCTGTACATATTTGCTGCTGCTGCTGCCTAGCCCGTGTCCACAACTGCAACATTCTGGGCGACATGTTATCTAGCACTAAAAGTCATTATAACACAGACGCAGCTCATCACTTTCATATGCTTCACATGCCCATTGAATGTGGTTGGTGGATTTGACTTCTACCTAAATTGGTCCTTGTAATGTAAATTGTTAACTAATGGAGTGAAACTATTAAGAAGACAAGTTTATGCCCTGAACCCTCTTTTTGAGGATGACATCTTGGAGAACCCGTAGTTTGGTCGGCCAAACATTTCAACAAAATTGCATGTTAGCTTGACTGACATTCTGCTTAAGATTCTTATGGCTTGTTTGGATAGGTGGGGATTAGAACTAATCCTTTCGGGCAGACTTATTATACATTGCTGCTTTCCCTTCCTTTCGGGCAGACTTATTATACATTGCTGCTTTCCCTTCCCAAGTTTCTGTTTACTAGATTTTTTTCTTAATGGGGTCTGTTTAATGTTTATTTTATATGCAGCAACCAAACGATGAGGATCCCTTGAACCATGAAGCAGCCGCAGTCCTTCGTGACAATCCAAAAATGTTTGAGGCTAATGTTAAGAGAGCAATGGCCGGAGGCTACGTGGGTCAACACTATTTCCCGAGATGTGCATGATGGTGTGGCTGTCGAACATTGCTGTCTTATGCTTCCTTGAAGCCATTTTGGCACCTATCTTACACCAGCATGCGCAACTTTCTGGATTTGTGTGTTTTCAGTGCGTGGAAATGCTGTTGGAAGCATGCAAATTGCTCATGGTGCGATGTGCGTGTTTGCCCATCGCTGTGGTATGTTTAAAACCGGTAAATTGGTGATCCGGTGGATGGTACAGATGAAAAGGATTTGTATCTGAACTGTGGAACTTCATATATCCTAGATAAATTTAGTGTTTTCCGTGTGGTCCTTTGTTTAGCAGGAAAAAGATTGTTTTCAGAAAAACTCTATTCTTAAAAGAATGTCAAAATTTTATTCTGCATGATCTCGAAGTAATTTTATATATTAAATAATCATCTTCAACGGTATTTTAGAAATAACTCCTGTTATTTTGTAACATACCAATTTTTGAGCTTTAAAAATTCTTTTGGGTTCCTTGTGCTTGGAAATAAGCTTAATTGGAGATATCAGAAATCTAAATGATTTAATGTGAACAATCCAAACATCAATTAATTCCAAAACAGTTTTATTTGAGTTTCTTATGTTTGGAAGTATTTTCTGGGTCATTTTGGGAATTTTCTGAGTTCATTTGCTATTTTCATTGTGGTTTTTCCTTTTTATTGTATTTTAAAAAATAAAAAACTAAATAAAAATCCGGAAGGCTTGGTGGGCCACATTCCTTCTGCGGCCCACATATCTTTTTCTCCCGGTGCGTTTTCTTTCTTATGTGCACTAGCCAACCTAGCCCAGTCGTGTGTAGTTTCTTGCTTGCGTGTCGCCACATGTCACTGTGTCGTTGACATGTGGGCTTATTTGAACCTAAATTTGTAACTCGGGACTCACTGTGTATAACTATGCTAATCCTTGGATCATTACATAGTACACAGATACATCGTTGGTTCATTCATATACATCGTATTTATATTACAATAATATATTATATTACAACACGGGCTGTACGACCAATTGCTATATAAAAGGGCCAAACAACCACAATACACGTAGATCTATAATACAGAAAGAAGGGGTAAATGCGGAAGTAAAAGAAAAAGAGGTGGATTCATTCACTCTGCCTACCATCTAGTCCAGATGCCATGTGGTAATTAAGGGAGGTTTATGGTTCTTTTATTTACACGAAGCTAAGTTTGAATTAGTTTATGTAGTAGTAAATTCCTGAGACTTAGCATTTTAACTAACACAAGTTTTGATAAACTGACTTTTGTTGTAAAGTACTAGTGGAGGTTCCAATCTCCTATACTATTGAGTGTCTCCTACCCAATGCTCATGTTCCTTTATCGGGTTACAACCTGTACTTTTCACTGGTTTTCGACCAGGCCATCTCAAATCTCTGAGTTCCAACCCAACTTTCTATTCTACCCACAATTTGTTTTATAAAATTGAAAGCTACTTCAAGCAAGTTCTCGGCACCGCCAATGACTGTGGACACGGCTATCCAGGTAGTTTTTTTTACTCTGTAGAGTTCGTACACTTTACCCATAACAAACAATCAATTTTCATATCTCTAACACACTTCTAGAGGTGTGTGACTAAGTTGATTATCACAAGTCCTTTACAATGTCCTACCCAACACAACCCCATCTGCTAGGTTTGGCTACAAAGGGTGATTTCCTAATGAATACAGTCATGCCACCCTTTGGACTCCATCCTCCGGGTGGTTGTGAGCTAAGGCCGTAGTACATGCCACTCCCCGAAGCCCCCTTTTGCACTGTAGTGGTTTCCTAATGTCTTATAGCCGTGCCACTCTAGAGTGGTTGTCCACTAAGACTATAATACATGCCACATGAGTGGGATGATGAAAGCAACGCTGAGGCAAACAAATTAATCAGCCACGTCCTACCCATTATAGACTTGTGGTTGCACTGTTTTTACACGAGAGGTCATCACAAGATCAGGGTTCTTAATTGACTTGGGTGGTACTTCCCAAACCCACTCCGTCGTGCCTCCAGCGCCCACCACTCTTTGCAGTCACCGGAGTCGAAATCTGTTTTTGGTTTTATTTTGTTTTAAAATGCTTTTATATCTCCACATACCAGCTAGGCTCCAGCCTCGATTGCCCAATCTCATTTTCAAAGGGTTAATGATGTTAGGGCAATTTACTGCTAGCATGTCAGTGTCACTATGCCAAGCTAGGCAGGACTCTTAAGTATGTATTTAGTAGCTATCAGGTATTCCATATATATAGGGTGACGAAGGATAGTGTATAAGTTCAAGGATTGGAAGTTTATACACAATTAACATTAAGGTATTAACTATGAGCTAAATCAACATATTTGTATAAATCATAGCAATGGAATTTCATAATTTAAAATAATATAATCACATTTCAAAAGTAGGTGAAAAATGATCAAAGTGTTGACTCGCCTTGCTCTAGATATTGTAAATCTTGATCTTGATCAACTGGAGGTTCTTCGGGAGCTTCGACTTCTATACACTACTACAGAACAGACCTTTGGTCCCAGGCCTAAAGGGCCTCTAGTCCCGGTTATAGAGCCGGGACTAGGAAATCGGGACTAAATGTCTCACCTTTAGTCCCGGGTCCCAGGCCCGAATCCCGGTTGGTATTACCAACCGGGACTAAAGGTGTTTTTTTTCTTTTTTGTTTCCATTTCAATTCATTATTGATTTTGGTTTTACAATTACATTAGGTTTTCAAATGCGTATTCTTCGCTGCTAATATATGTATACGCCCACATATAATTTAGTTTGGAACATTATTACACACAAATAAAGTATGAAACTATATATATTATGGAGCTATATATATGTATAATATATATATATATATATATATATATATATATATATATATATATATATATATATATATGCACATAAAATTTACAACATTATTCATGCATCCTTGGTATTTACAACACAAATGTTGTCCTCCACTTAAATGTCATACAAATGTTCGTCTGGTTTGGCTTCAATTGTTCATCGGGTTAAAGTAGAACTCGGTCTTGGGCTTGAGGACATGCTCATTAAGAAATCTGCGATTGTCTCTTGAATTCCTTTGAGGCGGTCCATATCCAACACTGTTCCTTCAACCATATCTCCTTCAATTTGCATTAAGCGAAAGAAGTATTAATATACATAAGATTTATTTAATAGCAACAAATAAATAAAATGGATTTATTATATATACTTATTACGTACTTTACGCATCTGTAGATGGGTTCTTTTGCATACACCGTGAGGAACTTCGCAAGCGTAGTATCCACACAAATTGTTGCCGGTGGTCGCCAGTAGAACCCATCAGACGATATAAAAGATTACTCTCGTCATCCCGGCGTGAGTGATGCATGATAAGGTAAAGATGCGGGAGCTAGTACAACTTACATCCGATCGGTGTGGATCGGGAAGTGGCGCTTTCGGATCCGGACGGTGTATTTGAACGAACCAAGCCCAAACCCCGCCCAATAATTGGATCGTTAATTAACTATTGCGAGTTAAAGAGCAGGAATAAATATTTAAAGATCGAAGTTACCTGGATAATGTCTATCATATCTTGGTAATCTTCTGCGGTTTCTCAACGAGTCATAGATTAGCAAATGACCGTCGGAGAGATCGAAGACAATCGGTATCGATGAAAGTTGCATTTGTTTATAGAGTCAACATATATATCTTTATGTTGGATTGAGTAAGTAAAGTAAAATGTGCACACGATAACAATACTCACCCAAAGTTGTAGGGAAGAGTATAAATCTTTTGTTCTTTTGGTTGATCAAGAACCTCAGAAAATTCCTCTCCGTTTGAGGTCTCCATTGATCGTAGGGAGTGTTTGGGTCCTTGAATACGATATATGGATCAACGAAACCAATGTTCTTGTCGTTTCTACGTGTGAGGTCTCTCATCATGTCTCTGCATATGTATAGACATGCTAGCTAGTGTGAGGATAATTACTTATACATATACATATGCTAGAGTGAGATTATTAAAAGAAAGAATCACGCATGGACAAAAGCGGTGATGAGAGATTTGTCTAGAGCGTTCATGTGGCATAGTGGTGTAACTCATTAAAGCGAACCATTATAATGTCATCGCCACGGAAGTAATGATGGTTTCTAATTTTAGCGCAAATATAGTCATCCGCTTTTCGCGACACGCCATGTACCACTTGTTTAACAAGTACATTTGCGTCTGAAGTTCCATGAGCTTCTCGGGGTTGTATAGACTCTTGCCATATACATATTCCTTCTTCCAATGATCAACTTCGAGCACTTTTGATGTGTGCTCACGAGCATTTGGGAAATGCTTAGACCGAGTTCGCGAAAAATTCATCAAGTTGATCCAAATGCACATTTCGGATATCTGTTCTAGCACGTTCGTGTTTGAACCATATTCATTCCCAATAACTAGCGGGGCATCGATTGTTGTGATTGTTCCATTTGTGCAACACCCTTCAGTGCTCTCTTCTCTTTCTTCTTCGCCTCCTCAATTGACTTGGTGAGAGTGCGGTCATAGTCCGATAGTGGTGAATCCTTACGAGCATGGCGTAACTTTTTACGGTGGCGTCCACCCTTTGCCTTAGAACTTACGGACGTACGAAGAAGTACGGCTTCTCAGGGTTTCGCTTCGCTTCACTTTTAGCCTTGACTTTCGCGAAGAAACTGTCCACATCTGTTTTCACTGAAGCATCTATTTCCTCGGCAGTCTTCTCATAGGAAAGTTTCGTCGTCTTAGAAATAGCTGGTGTTCTCCCTGAGGCTTTCTTCTTGGCGATGGGTACGCGCTGTTTATGGGTGCGCCTCTTCTTTGGCAGAGGGATAAGCACATAAAGATTCAAATTGAAATAAAAATTCAAATGAACACCAAAATGAGTGTTGTCAGTTTAATTGGGTAGGGTTTGAGTTTAGACAAATTTAGAAACAGAAATTGTTCGATTCGGAGTTGAAACGAGTGAGGACGGGCGCTCCGAAGTCTAACCCTAATTTAAATCCTCGAAAATCAAGAGAGAGAGAGATAATCCTCTCTCTGACAGGTGGGACCCGTGGCCCAATTCTTTTCTTTTTGTTTTATTTTTCGGTTGGAAATACTGCAATCAATGACAGCTGGGCCTAGGTATTTTGTTTTTCTTTTTCATTTATTTTCTTAAAGAAAATCTATTTACCGACAGATGGGCCCATTGTTAGTGATTTGGTCCACACAAATAGTGCATGAACCGAAGGTCCATATGCACTGTGCATGGTCCATGGAATAGAGCTGCACTATGCACTTAAGTGGCGGGACCCATGTGTCGGCGACTCAGAGCGAGAAACCAGATTTCAACTAATCCACATTAATTTGCTCGGGCCCACACATCATTCTAACCTAGCAGCAATTAAATCAAGCGTAAGTAATGCTTTGCCCTAACTGATCGAGATTTTACTTTTAATGGCGCTGCCATAGTGTGTGTCCTAATTCAGACAGAACAGAGCAGCGCTAGGATGCTTGCGGTCTGCGCTTGTCGCCGGTGAGCCGGTATACGGTGGCGGTCGGAAAAGCCCAAAATAGGTTCCCCATTGACAAGCAGTCCTAGGGGTACCGGTGGCGCATACCAAGGCGGCCCACGGCAGTGGCGGCATACGGGGCTATGGTACCTTACACGCTCCGACGATGCCCTTGCCTAACAAGCGCGTGCCTGAGCATCTATGGAGGGAGAGAAGTTTACCAGAGTGGAGAAGGGTGAGGAGGCAGTCAGAGGAGGGCCGACGACGAGGACCCAGGGCGGCGTAGGGAGCTCGTTGTGGCAGAGGTTACCTACTAGGAGGGAGGCACAATTTACCTCAGGGATAGCTCAAGGGAGGTGGGGTGGTGGTCGGAGAGGGAGGAATTTGGTCAAGGTTTACCGGAGAGGGTGTTGCAGTGGGATGATAACTTTGGCCGGGGACAGGGAAGAAGAGGATGGCAGTGGGTTCCTACAGACAAATGGCACAATTAATAGGGGGAAAGGTTGCTTGGGCTTCAGAACACATCGTGACGTGGGTGGTGAGGCGAAGAGCTCACCGGGCAGCGAGAATGGTGGTGGTGGCGTGGTGGCCGAAGTGGTGCTTGCACCTTTTTCTTTCCTGCGCTCGGTGGAGGGGGAAAGGAGGAAGGGAAGTGGCAAGGAAGGGGCTATGAGGCTCGAGAGGCCATTTATAGGCGAGAGGGCGGAGAGTGCAACGAGGTGGCCAGTGACCATGTGGCTTGGGAGCAGCGCTCAGGATGCGACACGGTGGGCGGCAAAGTGACCTTGACACAATGCCGGTATGGCTGGGCGATGGGCTCATGCATGGCTACGACATGGCGCCAACGCCAGAGCATGTCATTGGGAGGGATAGAAAGCAGTGGCGATGCAGTCGGGAGGGAGAGAAGAAAGGTTGTTGAGCTGAGGTTGACCGAAGAGAATGTTTCAGTTGCAACAGATGTGGCCCAAGCTGTCTTGGCCAGAGGAACACGAAGGAGGGAAAAAGAAAAGAGAAAATGGGAGAAAAATTCCATGACTCGATTTATTTTTAGAGTGTGTCTCACTTGCGAATTTGGAATTTAGTATTGCTTAGATGATTTTCTTGCACATGATATCTCCGTTAGCTTTGCTCTTATAATTTTGGTTTTTAGGGTTTTTGTTTTTCACTACTGACTAGAAAAAGAAAACATAGTAAAAATAACTCACAAAAAGGCAGACAAAAAGGATGGCAATAGATAAGACACAAAAGTATTTAAAAATCCCGTATTTTTGTCTCTAGGAACTTTTGAGGTGTTACAAACCTACCCCCCTTAAAAAAATCTTGACCCCGAGATTCAGATGGGTTACCAAACAACTGAGGATACTCGGCCTTTAGCAAATCTTTGTTGGAAATATGCCCTAGAGGCAATCATAGAGATGATGATATTTCATTATGTTCATGATTTTGATAATATGTTATCATGTTCCTTGAATGAATTATTTGTTATAGATCAATAAGTATGTGACTTGTTGGTGGAACTCTTTAACTTATATGATATCATTCTAAATGTATACCTGGTCGGAGGTCACTGGTCGAACCACCAATGACTCTATGACTAGCACATGTATTGATTGATGACATTGTTTCACCGGTCATGGATATAGGGATATCGAATCAATAATGTGAGCTCATGTTAGAGAACATAGGGCTGGATAGACCCATTATTGAGACACTATTGAGATTGTTATGAATCTTTGTGTTATTAGTTGGTCTCAAGTAATGATGATGCATAATCCTTAGACTTGAGATCAGCATGGTTCCCTACATGTGTAATGACACTCTTAGGGGTTGCCAAATGCTACCCGTGACTGGGTAGTTATAAAGGTGGTTTTGGGGTATGCTATGAAACATGCAGAGGGATGTGACTGGTCGAGATGGGATTTGCCCCTCCTAACATAACAGGAGAGATGTCTCTGGGCCCCTCGTGGTGATCGGATAAAGAAAGTGCATGGCCATGCCGCTAGTGGTCGAAGTGTCGACCAGATGAAGTTAGCCGACACTCGATCGAGAAAGTATTGAACAGTCCATGGATGACACGCCTCTCACCTAGAGTTCAACCAGACATCGTGAGTCAAAGGGAGAATGCATGAGTGGGTCACTTAGTTCGATCGATTCTGATTTGGTCGTATGGAGATCGATCCGTCGTAGATTGATCGAGCGTAATCAACGAATGGTAAGGACACAGTCGTAAGGAGTTCTGGTCGGTCGGGACGACCAAATACGATCTGGTCTTATGGAGATACGAACTGATCGCAAGTGATGAGGACCTGGTCATAGATCATATTACATCAAGGTTCGTCCACTTTTCTTTGTGTGTTTGGGAATCGTTATGTGCTGCTAGGTACCGCTAACGACTGGTGGTCGAAAAAGAGTTTTCGAGTCATAACCGATTACACATGAACCTATAGGGTCGCACACTTAAAGGGCTGGGATCTGTTTTGGATGGTGATTCGAATTCGTATAGGCCACGAGTTCCTAATGGGCCTCAAGTTCGAGACCCATCATGGATGCCTATATAAAGAGGGGCAGTGGCATGGGGTGGGGAGTAGAATGATCTTTGGAAGAACTCCTGAAACCCTAAGAGCCACACCTTCTCAACTACGCAGCCGGTGCTAGCACTCCAGCGCGTGGTGATACTGCCCCGTACGTGTGGATACCTCGGTGGTGTTGTTGCAAAGTATCAGCACTAGGACGATCCTCGACTCGCGACGATCGTCGAAGTCGAAGGAGAAGTCGCGTGGTGAGTACGACCACTCGGAGGAGCAGACGCGCGGCGAGTACGACCACTCGAAGGAGGAGACGCATCGTGAGTATGACTACGACTGCATCAACTCGCTACGACGACTCTACTTCCGCTACGAGTCGGCGCGTCTAGCGGTAATCTCGTGATCTATTTCTAGCGGTGGTTCCTTGGTTGTGCGGTAATTTTTTGTTTGTGCTATCGTAACCTTGCCGCGTAACTCAACAGTCTTCACGTTCCCACATAGCTTCTCCCACCGTGTGGTCGCTCCTCCGAACTTTACATACGCGATATACATTGTTTCATGTCTATTTCTCTACTGCTTCTAGGATTTCAACCGGATGCTCGGCGTATGCCAAATCCTTGCCGAGTTCGATGTCCTCCAATCGGGTTGGGTCCTTGGGCACTCGAAGACATTTATTGAGTTATGACACGTGGAACACGTCGTGTATGCTGGGCAAATTCACAGGTAGCTCTAGTTGATAAGCTACCTTTCCTACTTTGGCGACTATCTGAAATGGTCCTATGTACCTTGGCACAAGCTTCTTTTTTACCTTGAACCTCTTGGTTCCTTTGAAGGGAGAAACCTTCAAATAGACGAAGTCCCCAATTTCGAACTCTAGCTCTCTGCGGCGATTACTAGTGCAGCTCTTTTGTCTTGATTGTGTTGCCTATAATCGGTCTCGAATGAGACGAACCTTATCTTTAGCTTCCTTCAAGATGTCTGGTCCAAAAAGGTATCCTTCCCCTGCTTCTGACCACAACAACAGTATCCAGCACTTCCTTCCATAGAAGGCTTCAAAGGGTGACATTTTCAAACTAGACTGATAGCTATTATTGTACGAGAATTCAACATACGATAGACATTTTTTCCAATTGGCAGTGAATTCTAGTGCACAAGCCCGAAGCATGTCTTCGAGAATTTGGTTCACCCTTTCTGTCTGACCATCTGTTTGTGTGTGGTATGCTGTACTAAATGCCAGATATGTGCCCAAAGCTTCATGAAGGCTGGCCTAGAAATGGGAGGTAAATTGTGATCCCCTGTCCGTGACGATTCACTTAGGTACTCCATGCAAGCTCACTATCGCCCTTGTAGGTGGCTTTTACCGAAATAAAGTGGGCTACTTTAGTCAATCGATCTACTATAACCCAAATAGAATCATACCCCAGCTTGGTCTTTGGCAGTCTAGTGATAAAGTCCATGCAACCTCTTCCCATTTCCACTCTGGTACTTGAAGTGGTTGCAAAAGTCCTGCCAGGCTCTGGTGTTCCGCTTTAATCCGTTAGCACACGTCGCAACATGCTATGTATACTGCAATGTCCCTTTTCATGCGGGGCCACCAGTAGCATTGCTTCAAATCCTGGTACATCTTGGTACCACCTGGATGAAAAGAGTTGGCTGATTCGTGGGCTTCCTTGAGGATCAAATCCTTCAGGTCCTTTTGGTGGGGTACGAAAATGCGCTTCCCATACCATAGGATGCCCTTATCATCTTTAATCATTTTGGAGCCCTTCCCTTGCACCATGAGCCATTGGATCCTTTGCGTACTAGTTTCCCTAATTGTGCAGCCTTGATCCTTTCTTTTAGAGTCGGGTGCACCTCCAAGGTGGAGAGATTCCCATGCGGAGTTATTCCCAGGTTGAGCCTCTCAAATTGCTCGAATAGGGAAGGTTGCTGTTCTTGAGTCACAATGTGGTCACAGTAAGATTATCTGCTTAATGCATCAACCACCACATTGGCCTTACCCAAGTGATAGTGAAAGTCTAAGTCATAGTCCTTTATCAATTCTAACTACCTTCACTATCTTAGGTTAAGATTTGACTGAGTGAAGATGTACTTGAGGCTTTTGTGATCAGTGTATATGTTACAATGATTTCTGATGAGGTAGTGGCACCATATTTTCAGTGCATGTACGCCAATTCCAAGTCATGGGTAGGATAATTTTCTTCAGGCGTCCGAAGCTGCCTGGATGCATATGCTACTACATTCCTCTCCTGCATCAGCACACAACCTAACCCTTGATAAGAGGCATCGCAATACACCTTAAAATCCTTACGTTTATCTACAAGTACTAAAACTGGGTTAGAGGTTAGCTTGACTTTTAGTTCTAGAAAACTCTTCTCACATCCTTCTGTCCATTCAAACTTCTTTTCTTTCTTCAGTAGTTGAGTGAGAGACCATACGATTTTGGAGAATCCTTCAATGAATCTCCAGTAGTATCCTACCAATCCGAGGAAACTCTGAACTTCAGCCACTGTGGTAGGTGGTTGCCAATCCAGGACGACTTCCACCTTCGCTGGGTCCACAGCTACCCCGTTAGCAGTATCACATGACCAAAGAAGCTAACATCAGACAGCCAGAACTCACACTTGTTGTTCTAGCACCAATCTCAGATGTTGTGCGTGTTCTTCGGCTCTTTGGAATAGGCCAGGATATCATCAATGAATATTACCATGAATCTATCCATGTACTCCATGAATACCTTGTTCATCAGGTTCATGAAGTAGGCTGTGGCATTGGTTAGTCCAAACGACATAACCGTAAACTCGTAGAGGCCGTATTTGGTAGAGAAGGCTATTTTGGGCACATCTTTAGGTCTGATTTTTAACTGATGATATCCTGAACGAAGATCTATCTTAGAGAACTTCATTGCCGCCTTGAGTTGATCAAACAAGTCGTTAATCCTAGGCAATGGGTATTTATTTTTAATGGTTACTTCATTCAGGGACCGATAATCTACACAGATCCGCATACTTTCGTCCTTCTTTTTCACGAACAATACATGAGATCCCCATGGCGAGGAGCTTGATCTAATGAACCCCTTCTCTTGCAACTCTCGGATTTGCTTTTTTAGCTCTTCAAGTTCATTGACTGGCATCCTATACGGTCTCTTGGATACGGGCATTGTCCTAGGCATCAATTCTATAATGAACTCTACATCACAATCTGGTGGGCCCCCTGGTAGTTTTTCTGGGAAGACGTTAGTGTACTCTTGGACCACTGGCATTCCCTCCAAAGGAACGGCCATGGCATAGCAAATTGCCCTTTTCCATTGGAAGGATTTGTTCATCTTAACTTCAACCACCATCTCAGGACCTTTGGTAAGGACCACTATTCTATTGGCGCAATCTATTATCCCTTGATACTTGGCCAACCAATCCATCCCTAGGATAACTTCTAGGGTTTGGGCTTGTAACACCATCAAGTCTGCTGAAAACATTACTCCCTCTAGCTGTATTTCCACCCCAGGGCTTACTAATGTGGCCCACAATAATCCCCCAGGCGAGCTGAGCTCTAAGGGTTTCTTGAGAACAAAAGTTGGCAACTGCCATCAATCCACAAACTTGTTGGAGATGAAAGAATGAGATGCTCCAGAATAAAAAAGAACACATGCTGGCAAGGAATTAACTGAAAACATACCCATCTAAACTTCTGGAGCCTCCTGCGCTTCCTCCGCGGTGATATGATTCACCCGGCCTCGCCCTTGGAACGATGTTGTCCTATGTGCTGATGAAGTCAAGGGCCTTCCCCTAATTGTTGTCCCAGGGGTGGATCGCTCTTGAGCCCGGGTGCTGATGTTGCCAGGGGCAGTCGCGGGTAAAGTGTTCGGCCCCGCCACAGTTGTAGCACACAATGCCAATAAGTAGGTTGCTGGTCCTCTAATGCTGACTCGGTGGATTGTGGGCGAAGTAGACAGGACCACTGGGCCAACTGGCTAGATTAGGAGCTCTAAGCGGCGCGACCGACGTGTTAGCTCTGCTTGTAGGGGCAGTATATAATGGCCGATGGCTGGGAACCGAGCCCCTTGGTTCCCCCATTTTTTGCTTGTGGCTGGCCTCAAAGGTCTTGCGGTCATTTTCGAGGAGTAGTGTCTTGTTGACCAAATGCTGGAAGTTGTGGAAGTCCTGAACAATCAACTGTACTCGCAGCCCATCGAGCAACCCTTTCATGAAGCGATCAATCTTTTCCCCCTCTTTGGTTATGTCACTCTGCATATAGCGAGCAAGTTGAGTGAACTGTGTTAGGTATTCACTCACTGTGGAGTTGCCCTGCTTCAAGGCCATGAATTCATTTCTCTTCGTGCGCATGACATTGGCGGGGATGTAACTATTTCTAAATGTCTCTTTAAACTCACTCCATTCCACTTCTGGTGTAGTCACCTCTACTACAACCTGAACTTTAGCTTCCTCATCTTCGGATACTTCTTCTTCTTCCTCTTCATTTTCTTCGTTAGCTATCAATTCAGGCTCTCCGCCGACTCTGGCAGCCAAATAATTGTCCCACCAATCGGCGGCTGGTCCCGCAAGCTGGTGTGTTGCAAATATCACCTTGTCTTACTTGCGACACTGAGCCAAGATCAACTTCTTCTCATTGGTGCGGAGCCAATCTTCGGCTTCGAGTGGCTCATCCGCACTAGGGAAAATCGGGGGCTTCGTGCGCATCAATTCCCCAAGCTTCGACCCTTGGCTAGCTACCGTAGGGTGTTGATTGTCTGATGGGCCATCACTTGTGCTAGTGTGGGGTGCTCAAGTGGTGGAGGCGGTATTGGGCCATGTCCTCGACCTCTTGCCCCCACGGCTCTTCTTGAAGGCATCTGTTATACAAACATCACTCAGAGCAGAACAATGTACTAAGAGGTTGATACTTAAGGCAAAGGAGACTAACATAATCCCATAAAAACACAATCACGACATAAGACAACATGATGAAAGCCAACTGGTGGAAACCATTAAAGTGCATTAAAATAAAAGCGAGTTCATAACAACTGCCAAACATTTACAACAAAAGCATACACCAACTACCTCTACTACTAGTACTCTGTACAACAAAAGGACAACTGCTAGCTAATCTCCGTTGATGGCATGTGTTGCACTTAACCAATAAGGTAGAAAAAGATTTAGACTGAGGCAAGTGGTGGAAACTGTGTAAATGGGAATATTGGTATGTGTGATATTTAGTTAGAAATCGGAAGTCTTGCCTTGGTCAATTATGTACTTAACTTTGTGCGTCATTGAACTGAGTCTTACTGTACGACCATATGTCTGGTACGTGATGGGCCTAACTTGGTAAGTTATGGAGTCTTTACATTGACAACTCAGGTTCTAGGTTAGGCTGTGTGATAGGCTGGAGGTGTGATTCTCATATCACGGGACGGTTCTCCGCTTCCCTGTCCAACGGTGTGTGTCGTGCCAAGCGCTGTGTGTATCGATTGGACGACAGTAAAGCACATCAGGAGTGTCAATGCTTGAGATAAAGTTTCTAAAATATTTTGTTATAGTCAGTACTAGCTACACTGATTATATCATGTGGTTAAAGTGTACAACCTCTGCAGTGTGTTAATCAATCTATTCAAATAGCCGAGTCCGCGGTCATAGACATGCTCAGAGATTTCACACGAGCAGTAGATTTTTCATAAAACATTGGGGAATGGAGCTGTGTGATCTAAGTCATATGGCTCTGTGAATAACTTATTTAGACTGTGTGTTCTGTGTGAAAAAATATTAAATTATTATTGTTTAATTGTTTTAAATATTGTTCTCAATCTATTATTCATATTCAATTGCAAGTGTTGTTTTATGCAAAATAACCATAGAAGCCATTCCTTCGGAATAAGCCATCATCTATAAATTGCATTCTGTGGTATGACTTGGGAGTACGATTGTGTACTCATGCTTGCTTCAAACAATTAATAGAAGCGGAGGAGTCTTCTCCTGCATTTCAGGAGTTCTACGAAGACGTTGATCGTTAGGGTCTCGATCCCAGTCGGTTGCCTGTGGTGAATTGATGGGATTCCGCTGGAGTTAAACTTTGTTCCGCTGCTGCTATTTTATTTATTGTCAGCCTTGTGAGGCTTAATAAATGTAAACTCGACCATAAGGTCAAAACCATTATTTACTATCCAAATTAGTCATTTATTCTATTAATAGTCTTGTGTGGATCGATATTCATCTATGTTGAAACTGTGTGCACTAGCGTGATCCTCGACTAGTGCATAATACACAGAGGGTCCAGAATTGCATTTTTGGATCCCGACAGTTAATGAATCGAATTAATGTCCTAATGACCTATCTACAGTGTTGTCGGGCGATCCGACAAAAGCTAGTTGTGCTAGCTGGCGCCTTACCGGGACTTCGTCCACGGCTGCTGTAACATCCCAAAGTTCTGTTACCAAAATAAAAATAAATAAAATTATTTTATTTGATTTTCTAGCTGTCAAAGAATTTTCTCTATTTTCTGTAACCTAAAAAATTCAATGTTAAAAGGAAAAAGAAAAAATAACAATTATTTAATTTATTAGTTTTAAAGTCAAAAAGAAAGTTTATTGAGTTTTATTGAATTTTCTGGTATTTTTGGATTTAAAGTGAAAAATAAAATTTTAATTAATTTTTGAAATTTTCTGGTATTTAAAAAGAGTTTTTTCCTTTTTTATAGAAAAAAAATAAAAATAAAAGCCAACTTTAAGTTGGAATTATTTTTATTAAGTTCAAAATAATTCGAGAATTTTTTGGGAAATTTTCTAGAATTTTTGGACTCTATTTGCTATATTCTAAATATGTACTCGAATTATGGTTTAAATGATATTTCGAAAATAAACAAAAAAAGTATTAAATGGGCTTTCCGTCGAGTCACCCATCCAAGCGCTTCTCTATGGGTCTGCACGCTTAACATTCAAGTCACCCACTGCAATGCCATCTCTCCATTTTCCTTTCAATTAACAATTAATGTTTTTTTTTTCACAAAATCAATTGCAATTAACCCCCACATCACTCCACCTCCATTCCCGGCCATTCTTCCCCTCATAAATGCCCAAATCAACGGAATGCGCCATATTCGGCCATGACACCCGCTCCTTAATCTCCTCCTCCGGTCCACCTCCGCCCCTATATAAGAGAGCCCTGGGTGCCTCTCCTCAACCTCATATATTCCCGAAAATCTCAAGTCCTCCCTCCATTTCTCCTGTCCGCAACGCCGGCCAAAGCTCTCTCCGACGACGATTGCGCCGTCTACAGTGGAGCCCTGCCACCAGCGACTACATCTCCGGTTTCGCCTCACGACGTTCTACGCCGTGCTCACCTCTCCTTCACCGGAGCATCGCTGGAGCGCCACCGCCCCGTGTGCCGCAGCCACCGTGCGCCTCCATGGCCACTGGCGCCGCCACCGGCCACCATCCGCCATCCGTCGTGCTGCCACATCCTACGTCCTCCCCAAGCCCGTGCCATTCCATTTTGGTCGTCGGCCCGTCCCATCGTGCAACCCCTCGCCCCATCGTGCAGCCTCTCACCGGCGCCACGGTCATCTGCATGCACTGGTCCATCCTCTGTAAGCTTTGGTTCTTCTCTTCTTTCTTTTGCTTTTAAGTCCCTCTGTTTATTTGCTTCAAGTAATTTTCGTTGAGTACTTATCACATCAGCACAATGGCTCGGTTCGTTAGATGAGCCAAGTTAGGTCTATTGCCATAGATCGTTTGTTCAAGTCATGAAAACTCTATTATTTTCTAGTTTTTCACTCCATTTCTTGGGTCAATGATAGCTGGGCCCAGTGTGCCATACACACACACACACACACACTCCGAAACGTGCAGCCACAAATTATCTAGTCAAGCAAGTTTTGTACATGTCCATTTTAATCACTCCAAAAATTCTTTCTCCTCATGTGACCTCCGAATCCGATGATATTTTCTCCTAAATCATCTAAATTCTTCTTTTATTTTCCAGTATTTATTATTTATTATTTAGATTTTATTTTATTTTTGCCGTTTATTCTATTTGCGCGTAGTCACCGCCACCACTCGCCGCCGGCCGAACCGCCACTACAATTGGGTAGAGTACCTCGTTGGGATTCCATTTTTGTTGTTTACCGGCCACCTCTCCGTTCCTCTCGCTGTTGCGGCCAACTCCTCCAAGGATATACTACTGTTTACATACGTTGCCTGAGATTCAACGGTACCATGCAAGTATGCTACTACTAGTGCATCCTTACATTCCCATTTAATTCATTCAAAAAATTCATTCTCTCTCGTACAAACTCTAAAACTACTGATTATTCCTCCTAAATTCCTCCTCTAATTTTCAGTATTTATTTCATAATTTTTAGTTTTTATTTAATTTCGGTTATTTATTTGGTCCATTTTGCGCATCGTTGCCGCCGCCGGCCGACCGTGCCGTTCCACCACAACCGAGGTGAGCGTTGTGTTTCCCTCGTTTCCCTCTTCATTTCGCCACAAAACTCACCCGCTAACTCCTCTCCGTTTGCCTGCGACGACGTCGTGAGCCGTCGAATGTCTTCTCTGTTGGACTGTGTCGTCACGGAAGGTCCTCTCGCCGAGCCATTGACATTGTTGAGTTCGCGCCATCGCATCCCACGCCATGTTTTCTCTCTCCTTGCCGGTGCCACCATTTGTCCTGTATGCTCTGTACGTACTGATCTGTACGTAACTGCTGTATAGAATTCATATCTTGTCACTACTACAAAAGAGGCTATAGCAGACGGTGTAAGATCGAGGTGGCCGACTAGAGGGGGGTGAATAGGCGGTTTTAAAAACTTTATCGGGCTAAACCAATATATAAATGCGGAAGCTAATAGCCAAATGGTTTTGCACAATTAAAACCTAAATCAACTAGGCTCAACTAAGTGCACCGACAATATGAACACAATACAATATGAGCAATCATACAAGATATGTAAGCAATTAAAGCAAGAATGTAAATTGCTCAAAGTAAAGCACAAGTAAAAACTAGATGACACGATTATGTTTTACCGTGGTGTTCGGAGACTTGCGGTCTCCCTAATCCACGTTGAGGTAAGCCCAACCAGCGTTGGACCGGCTCCTCAAATGAGCACACACCTCAGAGGTAAGTCCAACACTTGGACCGGTTCCAAACCGAACCAACACCTCGCTCAACTATGGTTGCTCTTCCTCCACTCGGAGATGGCGAGCACCAAACCACTCACAACCGTCGGGCCTTCTCACAAGCTTCTTGAGAAGGTCACCGAGCCTGACGCCTCCACGCCGTCTAGGTGTCGGCAAACACCAAGAGTAACAAATCCAAACTTTCACTTGAACTAATCAAGTGTCAACGCTCACGTGGATACACAATCCACTACCTAAGGCAACACATGCACTTAGGGTTTGCTCTCTAATCTCACCAAATGCAACACATGCACAAAGAGAATAGAGGTTTGCTCTTAGCTCAAGAGGCTCACAAAGAGTTCACAATAGTTCTTAGCTACTTGACAACCTCCCCAACCGGCCAAGGTGGCTATATATAGCCCACACACAAAAACTAGCCGTTGGGAGACAAACCCTGAAAAATCGGGAAATCGGAAGTTCCGCCGTACAAAGGCGGAACTACCGAGAGAGAGAAAAGGCACCGCAAGCGGCTATGTCGGACGAGAAACTAGCCGTTTGATTTTTAGTCTTGAACTACCGCCAACTAAATATCGGAAGTTAGATTCTTGGAAGTTCCGCTCAACACATAGCGGAACTACCGCACATTGAATTTTAGCTAAGTCCCAAAATGGTGCTTCTCTGGAAAAAACCAACCGCTGATTTTCGGAGCAACCGATTAATCGGAAGTTCCGCTATTAACACGCCGGAACTTCCGCACTTGGAAAATCGGCTAAGTCCCTAAACCGGCCGCTCTCTGGAAAAATCAGGCCGCGGAAAATCGGACCGTCCGGGGTGCGGAACTTCCGCCGGTAAGAGCCCGGAACTTCCGATTTTCTGATGTAAATCGAAATGGCTTTTCAACAACTTCAATTGCAAAACACATTTGCTAATTGACAAGCCATGCCAACAAGGGTCACAAGCAAGATTCCCAACAAGTTGCAAAACACATTTGCCAACTTTTGGAATCATACCACAAGGAAAAAGGTACATGGACTTACACCATTTGCAAAACGCATTTGCAAACTTAAGTCACATGCTACAAGGGTTGAATGCATGAGCATCGGCTATTTGCAAAACACATTCGCAAATAATAGCTCCATGCATAGATGAGCTAGAGCAAATATAATGAGCTATCAACACATGACTAACTCAAACTACTAGTCAAGATCCCTCTTAATAGTACGGCAAACCTATACTAGCAATCCGGTCTATCAACCAAACACCGAGACCGGTAAAAGACTAGGAATACATCCTTAGCCCTAGCTAGTCATACCTTTGCCTTGCATCTTCTTGAAGATTGATGACGCACATCAACACTTTAAGTCCAGGTCCTTGACTTTGACAATCATCAACTCATGATGATTTCTTCACTTCGGGATATTGTCTTGATCATCATCAACACATGATGATTTCTTCACTTCGGGATATTGTCTTGATCATCATCAACACATGATGATTTCTTCATCCCGATTCTTCACATGCATCAACGCATGATGCATTCCTTCACTTGACCTCCATCAACACATGATGATTGGTCTTCTCTTGTCTTGATGATCAACTCATGATCATTTCTTCTTGATAAGCATCAACTCATGATGCATCATATACACCAAGCTCTTGACTTGATGATCAACTCATGATCATCCCGAGTCTTCATCACCCTGGAACATAACCTATATATCCAACTCATGGAAAAAGTTAGTTCCACAATGTGATCATCATTAATTACCACATCATACCATTAACTCATAATGGTGGGACAAGATACCTCAATCTTTCCCTATTTGGTAATTGATGATAACCACTTAAATTCTCATAAATATAATGAAGATAAATGAGAGAACAATTGAGTATATATAAACTACACAAGTTATATATACTCTAACATGAGTATACAAGAACTACACAAGTTCTATATACTCATAACATGAGTATATACGAACTACACAAGTTTTGTATACTCAAAGGTTTTGTTTCAACGTAAAGATCCTTAGTATATGTGGAAAATGGAATATGGATCAATACTAATGAAACCACAAAGTATAGGATAAAACTCCCTAAATGTGTGCATACACAAATGTGTAATGAGGTCATATGCACATATTCAAGTTTAACAAGGTTGAGTTCAATCCTATATTTTGGATCCAGAAATGCAACATTATATAAATTGAGATGTCGATTGCATACCTCGTTGTGTTTCACCTTTATATCCAAATGAGACTACACAAAGATAATACTTGATAAAAGAGTTAGTCTCATATTTGGATTTGTCATTAATCACCAAAACAATCCATTAACTCATAATGGCGGGTCTAGATCTTTCAGACGGCCCATCACGAGCGGTTCCTTTGGGAACCGCGTGATGAGTGTTAGTCTGTCTGAGCTTTGTTTTGGCCTATCACGAGCGATTCTTATTGTGAACCGTGCTGTGATAGTAAATTATCCTGAGCGGTTCCCAATAAGAACCGTCGTGAATTATCCTGACGGTTCTATTTAAGAACCGTATGTGATAATCCAGAAATCACGAGCGGTTCTTAATAAGAACCGTGCAGGATAATCCTGAGCAGTTCTTATTGGGAACCGTCTGTGATTTCCTGGATTATCACAGACGGTTCTTAAATAGAACCGTCTGTGATAATTCACAGACGCCGCTGCCTCTGCCACTGTCTCTACCGCTCCAGGCGCCACTTCCCTGCCCTAGCTCCTCCAACCTACGGCTCCTCCTCTAATACTGGTATGATCTTGGAGATGCTTGTGGACTTGGCATTTTATTGTGTGTTAATGCATTGACTAAAAGAAAGGAGAAAAGATAGTGTAGATGCTAACTGTGAATATTGAGAATGGTGTTGTTACTATTGATTTATTACATACTTCTTTGAGTCACGCGTGTGGTACATAACTAGTGAAGAGTATGAGATGATGCCTATATTTGGGTTGCATGATTGTTCAATTGAGATAGATATCGGTGTCGAGAGGTAGGGATCATGGTTGTGGCCGTAGGCATGGCTACGCTATGCCACCGCGTGTGGTACATAACTAGTGAAGAGTTTTCTTTCAATAACCTTAGATGCAAATGTTGGAGAATGAGTTTATATTGCACATTTTCGTTCTATTAGGGAGTTATTGTTTCTCCTTGTACATAACTATTTAAGTATGTTTGGTAAATAGGAAGCCCATTGTGCCGCTGAGAGAGGAAGGGAGGAGAAGGCGAGGATTGTCGAGAGATATTAGGCATTTTCTTCGTGAGCTCCGAGGGTAACGATCTATAACCCTTTATGTTTGCTATAAATTAATCGCTAATCAATTAGACACTAATTTGTTACATGCGTAGTGTAGATGGATCGAAACTGGATGTACGGTGTGAACCGTGTGAGTCAAGAGTACATTAATGGTGTGGTTGCTTTTAAAAGAGCATTTGAAAGGGGATATGTTGAAGAAGGGGATAAAATTTATGTCTTGTCAGTGCATTGATTGCGTAATCGAAGATGTTTAACAACGTGGCGCGGATCAAGCGCACTTGATTGAAGGGTTTCAAAAAGGGTACACATGTTGGAGCGATACGGTGAAGAGCGATTATACGAAGTTAATAATGACGACATCGCCGAGGAAGTCAACGATTTGCGGATGTGGTGTGCTTTTGACAAGGATAGGTGGCATGATGACAATCTGGATCGGATGCTACTGCGACGAGAAGAGAACTATAGAGAGAGAGTTTTGTAAATTCGAGGGCTTAAGGGAGGACTCGGTGAGACATTTGTTCCCTGGTGAAAACCGGGTTACACAAGGTTGTCTACCATGCTTGAACTCATGAAATTGAAGGCAAGCAATCGTTGGTTCGATAAGAGTTTTACTGGCGTTGTTAGCTCTCCTAGCGGACATCCTTAGGAGAAGCGTGTTGCCCAAACACCACCTATCAAGCAAAGAAGGTTATTTGTCCATTGGGAATGGAAGTAGAAAGAATACATGCATGTCCGAACGATTGTATCCTTTAGTAAAGAGTATGCGAGACATGCATGTATGTCCGTGTGCAAAGCATCCGATACAAGCGTCAAAATCTGCTAAGGTGAAGCAAGGACCTCCGCTAAGATGTTGTGGTATCGCACGGAATCCCACGTTTGAAGCGTTTATTTGCGAACCCAAAGGAGGCAAGATTGTTGCGTTGGCACTCGTGAGGAGCGTAAGAGAGATAGAAAGCTAAGACACCTGCTGATTACGCGGTGGAGAAACTTCGATCGAGCTTCGAGAGTTCGGTCTGAACCGAGGAACATAAGGTTAGGGTTGAGTACGGATAGAATGAATCCTTTCGGTAACATGAGCAATGACATAGCTTTGGCCGTGAATCTATATATGTACAACCTTCCTCCTTGGCTGTATATGAAGCGGAAGTACATTTTGATGTCACTACTTATCCAAGGGCCGAAGCAACCTGGGAATGATATTGATGTGTACCTAGCACCATTGCTGGAAGATCTTGTGGCACTATGGAGCGAAGGGTGCGGTATGGGATGCGTACAAACTAGAGAACTTCACTTTACACGCCATGTTGTTCTGCACCATCAATGATTTTTCTGCCCTTGGTAACCTGTCGGGCTTCAGTACAAAAGGAGCAAAAGCTTGTCCGCACTGCTTACATGCTACGGAGAGTGTATGGCTTAACAACTCGTGCAAAACTGTGTATATGCGTCACCGTAGGTTCCTTCCTAGGAGTCACCCATACCGCAAGATGAAGAAACAATTCGACGGAAATAAGGAGGACGGTTCAGTTTCAAGGGCTTTTAGTGGGAAAGAGGTCTATGATATGGTTAAGGATATCGATGTTGTGCTTGGGAAGGGACGTAAATTAAGAACCCGTGAGAAGAACATCTGGAAAAAGCGGTCAATTTTTTGGGACTTGCCTTATTGGGAGCACTTAGAAGTTCGCCACTGCATCGACGTCATGCATGTAGAGAAGAATGTATGTGATAGCTTGATTGGTCTCTTTTTGAACATTAGTGGTAAAACAAAGGATGGTGTTAACGCATGCGGCGTGACTTGGTCGATATGAACATAAGGACCGAGTTAGCACCGAAGAGACCGATCACAGACGACGTACCTTCCCCGACTTGCTACACTCTGTCCAAGGCCGAGAGATATGAAGCGTGCGAGCTTGCATGGTGTGAAAGTCCGTCTGGTTACTCGCTAACATTAAGAAACTTGTTTCTATGCAAGATTTGAAATTAATTGGTATGAAGTCGCATGATTGTCTGTCTTGATGACACAAATGCTTCTGTTGCAATTAGGAGTATCTTGCTTAGAACAAGGCCCAGTGGCAATCTTGAGGTGTGTTATTTCTTCAACTCAATTGCTCAGAAGGTCATCGATCCCCAAGGACTAGATGCTCTGCAGGCCGACGTGGTGACGACTCTATGTCATCTTGAGATGTATTTCCCTCCGTCATTTTTCGATATCATGGTCCATCTCATTGTTCACCTTGTGAAAGAGATAAAGATATGCGGCCCTGTGTTTCTACGTCATATGTACCCGTTCGAGAGGTACATGGGAATTCTCAAGTCCTACGTACGGAATCGATCTCGACCGGAGGGCAGCATCATCGAAGGTTATGCAACGGAAGAGGTCATTGAGTTACGTGTCGACTACATGGCTCGGTGGATCCGATTGGTGTGCCTATATCTCGTCATGAGGGAGACTAGAAGGTATCGGGACCATCGAAGGAAATCAATCACTCCCGATCTGGATACGTACGCTCAAGCCCATTTCACGGTCTTGCAACACATGACCCAAGTGTCCCCGTACATCGAGGAGCACAAAGACATGATGCCAATGAGAATCCGGACCGGTCGGAGGTTTGGATCACGAGAGAGCACAACCGCTCGGTTCAACGAGTGGTTAAAGGTGCGAATCACCGGGAGGTCATCAAGTGATGATACTGTGCTATGGTTGGCAAGAGGGCCACAATTTACAATTATCACATAGCAAGGATACGATATAAATGGGTACACATTTTATCTGTAGCTCGGGATAGGAAGAGCGACCCGAACAGCGGTGTCGCATAGATGCATTGATCTGATGGGCCGAGAAGCTCGTACTATGGGCAAATAGAGGAGATATGGGAGCTCGAGTACGTGCTTTTCAAGATCCCCTATTTGGTGCCGTTGGGTCCATCTCCACAGTGAAGGTTGACAAATGCAGGCGTCACTACCGTGGACCTCGAGCGTGTCGGATACAAAGGCGAACCATTCGTCTTGGCTAACCAAGTTGTTCAAGTCTTCTATGTAACCGACCGGCAAATAAGAAGCGCCACGTAGTTCTTCTTGGAAAAAGGAGGATTGTCGGAGTTGAGAATGTAGTGGACGAGGAAGAATACAATCAATTTGACGAGTTGCCACCTTTCGCGACGACATCGAGGCTCGAGGAAGAACCTAGTGAGGAAGCTAGCTATATCTGCGTCGATCATCATGAAGGGTGTATTTTAATTAAGAATTTACTCCATTGTAATTAATTAATTTATTCCATTGTCATGTGTTAATGTGTTATGGACTTGTGATCTTTAATATTGATGTCAATGTGGATGTTCATGGTAATGTTGAGTTGAATTAGATATGAACTTTTGAACTCAAACTTGTCATCATATCGCTTATCCAACAGTTCATACATCTTTGTTGTGGGGATATCATGAGCGGTTTTAGTAGAGCAAATGCGTGATGGTACATATCACGAGCGGTTCTATAAAGAAGCATGCTCGTGATGTATTCATATCATGAGCGGTTCTTTCTTAGAACCGTGCGTGATATCATATATCCTGAGCAGTTCTAAGAAAGAAGCATGCGTGATGTTATTTTTATAAGGCGGGACCGCTAGGGTTTTGCTCTTACTCTTCACCTCTCCGCGCCCCTTCGCCCGGCCACTGCCGCTCGCCCGGTTCCTCGGTCTTGCTCCTGCGCCTCATTGCCTCGGCCGCCTCTCCCTCGGAGTTCTCGCCTCCTTCGCCCGCGGCCAAGGCCCGGCGCCGCTGCTGCGCCTCAGCCCATTGCCTCGGCCGCCTCGGCGGTCGCTCCGCTCCCGGCCGGCTCGGCGCCTCTCTGCTGCGCCAACCTCGCTCTGCTCGGCGTCGCCTCTACTCCACCGGCTCGCCCTCGGCTGCTCTGGCCCGATCTCCTACCAACCGGGCTTCTTCTTGTCCCTCCCCTTGGGCGTGCCTTCCTCCCAAAAGCGAAGGTACGGAGCCCAAATCACTCGGATAACTAGATTGTGTAGTTGGATCTGTAATGGATGTTGGTAGATCTGGTGTGGCACATGAACATTGCTATTCATGAACATTGCTCTGTGCTAGATGTTGGTAGATCTGTGGCGATTCGGTCATTCCCCATTCATACGTCTTTGTGAAATCTCTCTTTAGTAGATCTGTTTGGAACATATCTCCTCTATATTTTCTTTGTGAAATCTACGTGTTGCTTTGGTTAGTCGATGTTTTTGATTAGACATGCTATGCTGTCATCTGACATAGAAATCGATAAGTACATTATTTTTACAGCGGGTGCATGAGGCTATCATTGTCTAGCTATTGCCTCTCACCAAGTACACAACTTTCATTTATTCAGATCACCACCAGAGTCAGGCCAGATGAGATTGTTGTGATCTTTTGATCCTCCAAATCAAGAAGCCAAAGACAAAGCTAAATATTATCGAATATGTGCTCCTGGCTCATATTATCGAATTAAAGAGGAGAGCCGGTTCTTTACAAGTACCTTTTTTTTATTTAATATAGGACTGTATACAAAATATTATTCTGTTAATGCATCTTAAAATTTGATAATTATTTAAAAGTTGTTCTTTATTGTGGTTACTAATCACATCCTTTAGGATAACTAATCTGCTAATATTTGGTTTTATCTGAGAGGAGCAATATCTATTGATTGTATATGCGTATAATACGATAGTATTCAATTTGAGTAGGTAATCTGAAAGGTGTTGTGTTTGTTATCTATGTGTATATACCATTTTAGCTGCTAAGATATACGAACAAAAGTAAATTCATGTTCTAGAAGAGCATAAAAGTGTAGATCGATGGAGTGACATTCTAATTCTACTCTTTATTTGAGTCATCTCAGTTTGGGTGGAATAGGAGATTACTGATGTTTCACATTCATGCCTAGTGCGCACTAAAAGGATTATTATCAAGCAATGTGAAATATTTTTGTGTCGTAATTATTCAAGTTCTTTCTTGGGCATGGTGCCATTGGAAATATCACTCTGTCTTCTTCTTGGTGTAAGTAACTACACTCGTGTTCTTTTGGTAATATGGAGTCTTTGCAATAATAATTAGTCTCAAAATTCTAAAATTTTAGCTCCTAACTAAAATGAATTTGAATGTGGGAATTCTAAAATTTTAAATTTATTTATAGCATTTTATTTTCTCCGATTAATGTAGAATTTCTACCTTTTATAAATTGTATGGTGTTTGTAGTATTCTTGTCATATTGAATATTAGCAAATATTGCACATGTTGAGCGTATGTAACTTATATAGATAGCAAGTAGCGAGATGGCGGCGCCGTCTTCACCACCTTCACCGACGCCAAGCACATGGCGAGGCGCCGTCTTCGGCGCCGCCACCGACGCCAGCAGAATCGTAGCGAGATGGCGAGGAATATCGAAATTGCTGCGGGCAGAATGACCATCACGAGGTCGGTGACCTTGGGGTCCCTCTCGGTCCCAGAGAAGCGGCGAGATTCGGACCATCTGCGGGATAATTGCAAGGAGCGGGTCCCTATCACCACACCAAAGTGGAAGTGTCGACGGATGATCGAGAGCGTCTTTGTGGGAAGACCTTAAAGACAAGTTCACTATCGAAGCACACATTGCACGCGTGCAGCTGCATGCATTGCTCTCGATGTGTCACGTGTGGAGGACCTTCAAGAGCATTCTTGTCACGCGATGACGTGAACAAGAGTGAGGCGCCCTTCACGAAGTTTCCATTCTTGTCGCGAAACATGGGGCGCCTTTGTGGCTATGAAGGCGACGGACGAATTTAAGAAGCAAAGTGCGGCGCACAAAGCAATCCAGCACGAAACACTCACCCCATAGACTCGGCACGGCTGAGTGCAGCGGCTAAAACCCGCAATGGGAGGCGGAGGAGGAGAATCTATTTTACGATATCACGGACCGCATTCCCTAATGCGGTTAAGCGAGTGCAAAGTCTCGTCTCGATGGCGGCGTCTCTTTCACAAACCCGGACGGACGAAGTGACCCAGCGTGTGGTAAATATATCGAACTACCTAGTTGTTTATAAGTCCATAACTTCATAGTGTCTATAATAACATGATGACCTCTTGCGGCGTGAATTGATTGCCCAAAGTTTGAAGGCTCCTTCCAAGCACACAGGAGAAGGATATACTATCTACGGCCCTAGGAAACAAGGAGCACCGGGTCGCACGCGAGGCAAGGGGTTAACGTATCTTGGCCGCATGGATTCGCATGACGACTACTACATGTATAGAAGTAGGAAGAGATCAAAGGCGAAATACGACGATGGGTTGGGCGCTAAAACAACAATTTCAGGGCGGATAGCAAGTTTGCGGGATCAATGAATCAAATACTCCGCAACCCGATGCAAGCGCCCCATTATTGCGGGAACCGGTCCTCCTCGACATCGGAGTAGTGTCGCGCCCACGCATAATTTTGAGCGTGGCGGACGACCAATTACCGATAAGCGGCATTAAGGTAATGCACATCTATGGAGTGCACCAAAGATAGACCTATAGGGCGCCTTAGCTAGCTGCGTGTCGTTTTGTAGGAGCCGACGGCATGCAAGCTCAAGCGAGGTTAGTTGGGTCCATTCCTATTGAGGTTGCGGGGATGGTGCATCCATACCGAGATGGGACAAGGCAAAGACGGTGTCAGGTGGCACATGGTTACGCCGAGGTGGAGGTGGACATGGTACACGAACATTTCATGGCCGTCCCACTAGAGATTTGCGAGCGAAGAGATAACAACACTAGGGGATGTTGTGCACAAATTTATCCGATGGCCCAAGGCGGACATCGTCTGGACCAGCGGTGCGGCAATCTCGACAGACCATTCCTCTCCAGCGGGACCCTCCATGACTCCACCTCACATTTCGCCTCAGAAGGCCACCTCATTGGTTCCCGTGGAGAAGACGCCGAAGGAACAAGACAAGCGTGCTACCGTATCGGTTCCTGAGTTGTCTCGCAGGAAGACGCTGCCAATCGTTAAGGCCAAATCGAAATCGACGAACATTAAGTCGCCTCCCAAGTCCCAGAAGTCCGGGAAGTACTCCATTGGAAAACCGTTGTGCCCTAACGCACAATTAGCCCGCGCTGGATTTGCTTGTCAGTCTTTGCATGCCTGGTACCTGCGGAAGTGTAGCGTCCTGTTTTTTGGAGTTTTTGAAAATTTTAAAAGAAAACCATTTGCCTCTTTTGCCAAAAGCTTAATTTTGAAATTTCAGAATCCATTTGCAGTTTAATATGAATTAATCAAACTTAAATTAAATTAAAGTTGGTTTAATTGAGTTTTCTGGAATTTAAAGTCAAAATTATTATTTTAAGAATTTTCTTGGATTTATTGGATTTTAAAAAGGGTTTTTCCTTTTTCCCGAAATGAAAAATTATTTTAATTGCAAAAGAAAAAGAAAAATTAAAGTTGACAGTATTTTTATTAAGTCTAGAATAATTCAAGGAATTTCTGTGAATTTTTCTAGAATTTTTGGAGTCTATTTGCTATTTTCTAAATTGCTTTTTGATTTATTTGAATTTCTACAATCAAAAAGGTATTTTAAATTCCTTTACTGTTTGTGGGCCGAATCCCTCCGGCCCATCTCCATTCCCACGGCGCCGCCTTCCGTGCGGCCGCTCCATGCGCACTCGCCCCGCCGTTGGATCTCCATCAAGCCGATCCTCCTTCGTCGCGATTCGCCTCCGCCTCGGCCTCGCGCCCACCGTCCGATCGTCATCGCGGCTCTCGCTCGCCGCGTCGCCCCTTCTGCTGCTGGCCGTCCGATCGCGATCCGACGCCATCGCTTCGCGCGCCGTTCGTCTTCTCCGCCGTCCGTCGAAATCGGACGACGCTCCGATCGCCGCGCCTCCCCGCGCTTCACCACCGTCCGTCGAATCGGACGGCTCCATCATCGTCTCGCCGCCGCCGCCTTCTCTCTCCACGTCGCGACGAATCCGCCGCGCCGCGCAATCCGCGCCGTCCGTCTCGCCTCGCCTCGCCCTCGCTGTTCGCCACGCCGCGCGCCGCCCCGCCGCCCGCCCGATCTCGCCACGCCGCGCCCATACCTCTCGCGTCTCACCGCGCTGCGACCTCCTCCGCCCCTTTAAATGGCGCCCGGTCTTCTCCCCCTCTCCCCTCTCTTTTCCCTCCCCCTCGGCCCGCCTCCGCCGCCCTCCCCTCTTCTCCCTCGCCGTCGCCGCCGTCTTCCCCGGCTCCGGTCGTCGCGCAAAAGCCCTCTCTCTCTCCTCCTCTCTCTCTCGCCTCTCTCTCGACCGCGGGCCGAAGCGACGTGGCCGCGTCGTAGCCGGTCGTGCCAGCGTCGGCGCTTTCGCCGACGGCGTGGCGGCCCGCGTAGCAGCGTGTCTTGTTGACGTCAAAACCGGGAGTTTTCAATTGAAAAATAAATCCGGAAAATCAGGAAAACCCTAATTCTATCATTTTATGTGATTTCCAACTTCTTTTGGCCATAACTTTCACATCCGAACTCCGATTTGGGTGATCCAAATTTCTAAATTCATATAAATTCAGCCTCTTTCATTTGGTACTGGTTTTGTAATTTTTGGAGTTCATTTGGTGCTGTTTTATTTATTTGTTGCTATTCTCGCACGTGTAGATTCCGGCATTTCGGAAGATTTCTTCGACCCGACGACCGAAGACCCGCTCCTCGTCAACGAAGGCAAGTCGTAGGCCTTTGACCATGTTGAACCCTTTTTACAAATGTATTTTGTATTAAATTATCATGCATGGCTAGTTTTATTAAAAATGGTTTTGGGAGTAGATAATTACCAAATTGCCATTATGCCTCCTTGATGATTGAAAATGAAATGTCTCCTTGAATGACATATATCCTTGACACCTTAGGATGGTCAATACTAGTTGGACATGATTGTATACCAACTTGGGAGCGTAGTATTGCTTAGTCTTGCTTTAGTTACCCGCGAGACTTTCGATTACATGTTCAATGATTAATGAAATTTGACTAATGGAACTATGGAATAGTGGTGTGAGGCCACTTTTATTAAAAGATGTTGTGCCATGGCAGGGATTGCCATTTGGTCGGGAATGAACAAAAATGATTTATGCTCGGGCTTGAGGTAGGAAGCTAGAGTGGGTGTGTGATGCACATTGGGTTGTGGTAGACTTGTGCGAGCGACCAACTAAGGACTTAACTTTGCAAGTCATTGATGGGCCACCTCGTGCAACCACAAGTCCGGTATGGGACGGACACGCCAACTAATTAGGGAAGTTTTGAGTCGGTTCTGTTAGGGTTGATTATTGGCGCAAGAGGGGTTGTGATGGCGAAACCTTAGCGAGCGTAGCCGAGGCAAAATGGACCTTTGTAAAGGCCTTGTGATAGTCACTTAGTCGCACACCCTCGGAAGTGTGTCGACGGATATTACAAGTGATTTATCTCTTGTGGGTAAAGTCGTACAACCTCTGCAGAGTGTTAACAATCTATTCGAATAGCCGTGTCCCGATTACGGACATGCACAGTGATTTCGCGCAAGGGGTAGTATTTTCAAAAATGTGGTTTGGTTCGATAGAAGCGTTTGGTTGGAATGGTTGGGAAGTGAGCGGGATGTTCTTTGTTTGATTCAAAAGAACTTGGTTATCTATGTATTATTCTTTTAAAATCACCTTTGAAATCTAATTATTGTATTTCTCGTTAAACTTGCTTTACGCAAATTAACCATAAAGCCATCTTTGCTTAAGCGACATGAATACTATGTGCATACATTTCTCTCGACTTCTTTGAGTACTTTATGTACTCACGGCTTTATGCCCTTTGTTGATCACCCCAATGAAGAATCGGAAATATTGAGTACTATGAAGAAGGCTACTTTGAAGACTTTGCGAACTAGGTCACGTCCTCCACTCGATTGCTGTGGGCATGTCGATTGGGCTCCACGTATTTTGAGATTTCATTGCCGGATACTCTGTTATTGCTAAGCCACGTGAGGCGACTTTTGTAAGAACCTTGACCATAAGGTCTTTCTTTGTTTTAATTAATATTACTTTGTCTGCTTCATTAGTTCGTTGTTGAATGGTTATGATAACATCATTGTTGCAATTGTGCGAGCTAGCTACTGATCATGGGACTAGCTCGGTATGCACAGAGGGTCCCGGGGTTGTGTGACACCCGGGGGTCCAACAGGAGATGGTATCAGAGCCATATCGACTGTAGGACGTAACCACAGTTAGATTGGTCGTCTTAGTAAAAAATTCAAAAGATATTTTCTAAATCAAATCAACCAATTAACTTGACTTGGTATTCCTCTCTTATCTCATTCTATTCTTTCTTATCTTATTCTATTAATTTCTTATCATCTTACCCTCTTATATCATTCTTGAGTTCTTTCATCTTATCTTTTCTGGAACTTGGTTTTCAAATTTAAATTTGACTCCCTCATCTCTAGATTATCCCTAGGATCGAGCCCTTCAAGATCAAGCAATGGAAGTCTTGGAAGCTCAAGTTCCGCCGTCTGTTCCCAGTTGACCCTCCATAAAGATTAGATTGGTAGCTGCCTCCCTAGTTTTAGATTCGTTTAGTCTGCGTAATAGGGCTTTCGTGCTTGAGTGTCATTTCTTGTTTGCTTCTTGATAGCTTTAGGCTATCCGTTAGTTGGATAAAACCAACTTTGTCGCATTAGGTGATCCATCTATCTCCTTGTTTCTTACTCATCTAAATGCTTTTCCTCTCACCTATTGTGCTTTCTCCTCTCATCTATGAAACACTGTGAAGAATTATTGCAAAATGGATCAAACAGTAAGTCCTTGGAAGCTACTCTTCTTGGAAATAACCAATGTGTTTTGATGCCAACTTAGGTAGCTTTGGAGAATCTTTGATAAGACCGATTTTGAGATTTAACAGGGTATATGCAAGAAGTTATTGTGGATACGTAGTATGATAATGGGTATGCCTTGATTATAAATGGTTTAAAGAGTGGCATATTGATGGATTATATAAATCGTGGAGTAAAGTGATCAGGGAGGAAAATCTTGATAAATCATGAAGGATAAAAGAATCTGAAGTGCTGATTTGATTATTAGGAGAAGTTGTATTTAAATTGAATCTTGAGCTAGTTATAATGTCGGTTGGATATTTGGAATTGAGAAATTGTGCGAGAAGAGGCACGAGTAGAATGCTGAAGAGAATTGGATTTTCATATCGATTGATGATGTTAATTTTGGGAGAATTGGTTGGATCTTGGTTGGATTGTAGAAATGCATGATTACTAGATTGTAGAATTAAATTATTGTTGATATGAGATTATGGGAGATTGGATTATAGAAAAGTATCTTGGATGAATTACAGAAATGGATCTTGATTGGATTATGGAAATATGATTGTGGAATTTGGGTTATAGAAATCTAATTTCTTTGGATGATGGATTACGAATATATTATGATTGGATTTGGATTAAAGGATTACACGATTGTTAAGGATTTGGATTATATGATCGCCAATTCTTGACGATGATTGTGGTGGATTATGTTGAATCAAGAAGAATGGAATTAATTGAGTTTGTTGGTCACATTGGATTCAATTGGATATGATTGAATAGTTGGGCTTTAAAAGAAATTTTGGTTGGATTATAGAGATATGTCTTGATTGGATTATAGAATTGCACATTTGTGGAGATTGGATTATGCAAACAGATGATTGTTGGATATTGGAATTTATGATTGACGGATATATTACTGATATCGGAGTTGGTCCAAAATAATTGTTGGATTGATGAATATCTACAGGTATTGGAGTTGGACTGAATAAATGTTGGATAAATGGTGATACAATAATTGGCGGATTAAATTTGAATTTGGGATGGCAAGCAGTCCTTTGGAAGGTTCTAAAATTGAGATATTGGATTAGTATAAAGAAATTCTGAGGGTTGCAATTGATAAATTTGCTTGAGGAAATTTAGTGGATAATGTTGTGGATTTAGTCAATAATTTCGGAGGAAGCAATTGCGTGACTATAATCTTTGGAAGAATTTTGTTTCAAAAAGGATAAAAAGAATTTAGCGTGATCTTGGAGTTTATCCGATCGGAAGAGGCAACTATGGCCACTAGATTTCATGGATTTATGCGGAAAAGGAATCTTGCGATCAAAGTGGTGAATTTGTTGGGTTATTTAAAACTTATGCCAAAGAAGGATGTGTGAATCATGTTGGTGTATCGATAAGGTATGAGATCGATTAAATGATTGTATTTTAAGTGGGTGACCTTATGACATGCTGGATTGGTAGATTTCGATAATAGTGAGATTTGGATTCAGCAATTTGGAAGACAAAATTGATAGCTTCCTAGTTGGCACTCCAGAACATAGTTGTAAACCCGCAGTTTGGCATCAGTTTCCCAAAATGGAGCTACCACTGCAGCTGTCAGAGATGTGCAACACGTTCAGTTGTGCCGCAATAGAAGGATTCTCCAAGATAGCAAGACCCCTCACTCAGCTGTTGAAGAAAGAAAAGAAATTTGCTTGGACAACAGATTGTGAGCAAAGTTTTCAAGAGTTGAAGAAGCGTTTGACCTCGGCTCCGGTGTTGATTTTGCCTGATGTCCGGAAGGATTTTGAGATTTTCTGTGATGCATCCTGGCAAGGACTTGGTTGTGTCCTGATGCAAGGAAGGAAGGTAGTAGCCTATGCTTCCCGTCAATTGAGGCCTCATGAAGTGAATTACCCCACTCATGACTTGGAGTTAGCTGCCGTAGTGCATGCTCTAAAGATATGGCGTCATTACCTTATTGGTAATCATTTGTGAAGTCTATACGGACCATAAGAGCTTGAAGTACATTTTCACTCAGGCTGATCTTAATATGAGGCAAAGAAGATGGTTAGAGTTGATCAAGGATTATGATATTGGAATCCATTACCACCCAGGCAAAGCTAATGTTGTGGCAGATGCCTTGAGTAGAAAAGTCTACTGCAATACCCTGTCGATCAAGGAAAATCAGCCAGCCCTTCATGAAGAATTCCAGAAGCTCAAGTTAGAGTTGGTTGAAGAAGGTTACCTAGCTGCCCTAGAAGTTCAACCCACTTTGCGGAATCAGATCAAGGAAGCTCAAATTGAAGATGCCAATATTAAGGGAATTAAGAGCAACATGAAGAAGGGTAAAGCCCTGAGATTTTCAGAAGATGAACAAGGCACCATTTGGTTTGACAAGCGAATCTGTGTTCCAGATCAGAAAGAGCTTAAGCAGCTGATACTCAAGGAAGCCCATGAAACTTTGTATTCCATTCACCCTGGAAGCACAAAGATGTACCAAGACCTTAAGGGAATGTATTGGTGGCCTAGCATGAAGCGTGAGATTGCCGAGTATGTAGCTCAGTGTGATGTCTGTCAGCGAGTTAAAGCCGAGCATCAAAGACCTGCTGGACTCTTGCAACCCTTGAGAGTGCCCGAATGGAAGTGGGAAGAAATTGGCATGGATTTTATCACTGGTTTGCCAAGGACAAGGTCATGATATGATTCTATCTGGGTAATTGTGGATCGTCTAACCAAAGTCGCTCACTTTCTCCCAGTCAAGACTACTTACTCTGGTGATAGACTGGCAGAACTGTACGTGGCAAAGATAGTGTGCTAGCATGGAGTGCCGAAGAAGATCGTGTGAGATCGAGGATCCCAGTTCACCTCAAGATTTTGGCAAAAGCTGCACAGTGTTCTGAGTACTAATCTAAATTTCAGTACAGCTTATCATCCCCAGACGGATGGTAAGACAGAAAGAGTAAATCAAATCCTAGAAGATATGTTAAGGGCTTGTGCCTTAGCAAATCAGACCAGTTGGGATCAAATGCTACCTTATGCAGAGTTTTTCTATAACAACAGTTACCAGTCAAGCCTCCAGATGTCTCCATTTGAAGCTCTTTACGGAAGAAAATGCAGGACACCCTTGTATTGGGATGAAGTAGGCGAAAGACAAGTGTTTGGGCCAGATATTTTGGAAAAAGCCGAAGAGCAAGTTCGATCTATTAGAGAAAGGCTGAAAACAGCACAGACCAGGCAGAAGAGTTATGCTGATAACCGTCGTCGAGATCTAGCTTTTGCACCTGGTGATCATGTGTACCTGAAGGTGTCGCCTCTCAAAGGGATGCGTCGTTTCAGAGTAAGTGGAAGGCTTGCACCAAGGTACATCGGACCTTTCCCAGTTCTAGCCCGAAGAGGAGAAGTCGCTTACCAGTTGGAGCTCCCGCCTCAGCTGTTAGATGTGCATAATGTCTCCCACGTGTCACAACTGAAGAAGTGCTTGCGTGTGCCCGAAGAGCAGATGCCAATGGAAGCAATTGCCCTGCAAGAAGACCTCACCTACAAGGAGCACCCCATCAAGATCTTGGAAATAACAGAGCGAGTGACAAGAAGCAAGATAATCCGTTTCTGCAAGGTCCAGTGGAGCAACCACACCGAAGAAGAAGCCACATGGGAACGAGAAGATAACTTGAAGGCTGAGTTTCCCCACCTATTCTCTAGTCAGCCTGAATCTCGGGGTCGAGATTCCCTTTAAGAGGGGTAGGTTTGTAGCGTCCCGTTTTTCGGAGTTTTTGAAAATTTTAAAAGAAAACCATTTGCCTCTTTTGCCAAAAGCTTAATTTTGAAATTTCAGAATCCATTTGCAGTTTAATATGAATTAATCAAACTTCAATTAAATTAAAGTTGGTTTAATTGAGTTTTCTGGAATTTAAAGTCAAAATTATTATTTTAAGAATTTTCTTGGATTTCAAAAAGGGTTTTATCCTTTTTCCCGAAATGAAAAATTATTTTAATTGCAAAAGAAAAAGAAAAATTAAAGTTGAAAGTATTTTTATTAAGTCTAGAATAATTCAAGGAATTTCTGTGAATTTTTCTAGAATTTTTGGAGTCTATTTGCTATTTTCTAAATTGCCTTTTGATTTATTTGAATTTCTACAATCAAAAAGGTATTTTAAATTCCTTTACTGTTTGTGGGCCGAATCCCTCCGGCCCATCTCCTGTTCCCTGCGCCAGCCCGCTTCCGTGCGGCCCGCTCCCGCGCGCACCCTCGCTCCTGGCCGTTGGATCTCCATCCGACCGTCCTCCTTCGCCATGCGCGATCGCCTCGCTTCGACCTCGCGCCCGTCCGTCCGTCGTCATCGCGGCGGCTCTCGCCGCCGCGTCGCCCCTTGCTGCTTGGCCGTCCGTCGCGATCCGGCGCCATCGCCCTCGCCGCGCCCGTTCGTCTTCTCCGCCGTCCGTCGAAATCGGACGGCGCTCCGTCGCCGCGCCTCCCCGCTCCCCACCGTCTGTCGAATCGGACGGCTCCGCTCATCGTCTCATTGCGCCGCGCTCTCTCTCCCACGTCCCACGAATCCGCGCCCGCGTAATCCGCTTCGCGTCGTCTCGCCTCGCCGCGCCTCCGCCGTGTCGCCACGCCGCGCGCGCAAATCGCCCGTCCGTCTCGCCGCCGCTGCGCCCATGCCTCTCCTCGCGTCTCCGCCGCACCCGCGACCTCCTCGCCCCCTTTAAATGGCGCCGGTCTTCTCCCTCTCCCTCTCTTTTTCCCCCCTCGCCCGCCTCGCGCCGCCTCCCCTCTTCTCCCTCGCCGTCGCCGCCGTCTTCCGGCTCCGTCGCCGCCGAGCCGTCTCTCTCCTCCTCTCTCTCTCTCTCTCGCTCTCTCTCTCGACCGCGGGCCCGAGCCGACGTGGCGCGCGTCACTGCCGTCGGGTCGTGCCGCGTCGGCGCATAGCCGGCCGGCGTGGCGTGGCAGCGTAGCTGCCAGCGTGTCTTGTTGACGTCAAAACCGGGAGTTTTCAATTGAAAAATAAATCTGGAAAATCAGGAAAACCCTAATTCTATCATTTTATGTGATTTCCAACTTCTTTTGGCCATAACTTTCACATCCGAACTCCGATTTGGGTGATCCAAATTTCTAAATTCATATAAATTCAGCCTATTTCATTTGGTACTGGTTTTGTAATTTTTGGAGTTCATTTGGTGCTGTTTTATTTATTTGTTGCTATTCTCGCACGTGTAGATTCCGGCGTTTGGAAGATTTCTTCGACCGACGATAGAAGACCCTCCTCGTCAACGAAGGCAAGTCGTAGGCCTTTGACCATGTTGAACCCATTTTACAAATGTATATTGTATTAAATTATCATGCATGGCTAGTTTTATTAAAAATGATTTTGGGAGTAGATAATTACCAAATTGCCATTATGCCTCCTTGATGATTGAAAATGAAATGTCTCCTTGAATGACATATATCCTTGACACCTTAGGATGGTCAATACTAGTTGGACATGATTGTATACCAACTTGGGAGCGTAGTATTGCTTAGTCTTGCTTTAGTTACCCGCGAGACTTTCGATCACATGTTCAATGATTAATGAAATTTGACTAATGGAACTATGGAACAGTGGTGTGAGGCCACTTTTATTAAAAGATGTTGTGCCATGGCAGGGATTGCCATTTGGTCGGGAATGAACAAAAATGATTTATGCTCGGGCTTGAGGTAGGAAGCTAGAGTGGGTGTGTGATGCACATTGGGTTGTGGTAGACTTGTCTGAGCAGCCAACTAAGGACTTAACTTTGCAAGTCATTGATCTGGGCCACCTCGTGCAACCACAAGTCCGGTATGGGACGGACCTGGCCAACTAATTAGGGAAGTTTTGAGTCGGTTCTGTTAGGGTTGATTATTGGCGCAAGAGGGGGCTGTGATGGCGAAACCTTAGCGAGCAGAACCGAGGCAAAATGGACCTTTGTAAAGGCCTTGTGATAGTCACTTAGTCGCACACCCTCGAAAGTGTGTCAGACGGACATTACAAGTGATTTATCTCTTGTGGGTAAAGCTGTACAACCTCTGCAGAGTGTTAACAATCTATTCGAATAGCCGTGTCCCGATTCTGGACATGCACAGTGATTTCGCGCAAGGGGTAGTATTTTCAAAAATGTGGTTTGGTTCGATAGAAACGTTTGGTTGGAATGGTTGGAAAGTGAACGGGATGTTCACTGTTTGATTCAAAAGAACTTGGTTAGCTATGTATTATTCTTTTAAAATCCTGCTTTGAAATCTAATTATTGTATTTACTGTTAAACTTGCTTTCTGCAAATTAACCATAAAGCCATCTTTGCTTAAGCCTGACATGAATACTATGTGCATACATTTCTCTACGACTTGCTGAGTACTTTATGTACTCACGGCTTTATGCCCTTTGTTGATCGGTCAATGAAGAATCAGGAAATATTGAGTACTATGAAGAAGGCTACTTTGAAGACTTTGCGAACTAGGTCACGTCCTCCACTCGATTGCCTGTGGGCATGTCGATTGGGCTCCACGTATTTTTGAGATTTACGCTGCCAGATACTCTGTTATTGCTAAGCCTGTCAGGCGACTTTTGTAAGAACCTTGACCATAAGGTCTTTCTTTGTTTTAATTAATATTACTTTATGCCTTCATTAGTTCGTTGTTGAATGGTTATGATAACATCATTGTTGCAATTGTGCGAGCTAGCTACTGATCATGGGACTAGCTCGGTATGCACAGAGGGTCCCGGGGTTGTGTGACACCCGGGGGTCCAACAGGAAGACCGGAAAGAACGGGTGCGATACTGGAATCACCGTCGCATACAAGGATGAACATTTCTTCAGCAGGCGTGCAACCGTCGTGGGCTTCAACGACTTATTCAACCTATTCAACCTAGAAGCCCTCGGCGCCTCGCTTCTACGATGTTGGACCTTTGTAAGTGTGTACAATCAAGCTCTACATTCACGTAATACCGATAAATATCGCAACTCATTGCTTATGTATAGATACATGATGAAAAATGCGGGAAGGGCGAGAACGATGGGTTTCCTCGACCCACGTGGTATCTATGCAAACCATCCAAACAGACCCGACCTTCGTCGAGAACTACATAACGGCGTCATTGCTTCTTGGACCATAAGAACTACATACTGGTGCCCTACAACCAAGGGTAAGTGCTTCACTATTTGCTATACAAATTTCATTTGTACTTAGGTTTAATGACTATAGCGACATACATGAGTAGGTACCACTGGATCCTTTTAGTCATTATACCGGGAGGAACTATGTGATATATCTTGATTAAGCTACTCGAAACAATCACGACTTCAGCATTCGCAAGGAATACTCGACAAGTATGCTCATTTCCTCCATACATATCTCTATTGTAGTCTTCCTTCGTTTGAAATGCCCGAGGATAACTTTCTTCAATCATGTAGTTCGTTCATCTCCTATGTTAGCCAACAAGGAAAATACAATGGATCAGTACCAACTAACACAGGACAAAATTTCGATGCGCTACAACACAATAATCCTATATCATACTTCATAATAATGTCTTCAACTGACTATACGTATATATGTAATTCTATTTTTGCAGTGCCGCTAGCAAAAAAATGATGAATTATGTGCATTCTACGTTTGCCATCATATGGAGAAAATCATGAGTGCTAAGATGAAGAATCCCGAGGTTTGTCAAACTCGAAATAATTATTTTCTAATTGTAAATTTAAATATATACGCTTACCATTTTTCTTGACCTAGCGACAAGGCTTGATAATAGATTTAGATGAACTCGTTGCGCACGATATCGCGGACGTTCGAGGAAGCTATGCGCCTTTATCATGTCGAAATAGTTAACAAAGGAGAGTTTCACGCCATCGCCGCGACCGTAGTTTCACGCAAATAATTGACTCAAGCGTAATCCAATTGTAACTATAGCGACAATACTTCAACAAATTCGATCTTTTGTAATTTATTTTGAGTAATGATCACTTTGAGTTGTCAACAATTGATTATCGTGATGTATCTTTTTGTACATGCTTGTTTTGGAGGGCATGGCTAGCAATTCACGAGGCTATCCAAAAAAGCGGCAAAAATGTAGTTTGGATGACTCAATACCACGACGGTTCTTAAACATACCGTGCGTGATATCTACTATCCGAGCGGTTTTAGTTAAAACCGTGCGTGGTATTACTATCACAAGCGGTTTTAATTAAAACCGTGCGTGATACTATCCTTCATGACGGTTTGAACAAAAACCGCGTGCGTGATACTATCCTTCACGAGCGGTTGAACAAAAACCGCGTGCGTGATACTATCCTTCACAGCGGTTTTGAACCGTGCGTGATAACTCTTGTTATCACAGACGAACAAATATAGACGGTTTGAAAACCGTCTGTGATGACGTTTCCGAACCGTCTGTGATGACGTGTTCCGTAGTAGTGTGTGCATGTGACCAAGTGGACCCACTTGCCATTGATTCTTCCTTGTCTTCATTTGTTCTCTGATCCTGTATCTAGCAATCTTTCTTTGTGTCCAAAAGTTTCATCCGAACCATGCGGTTCATGAATAGTGAAATTCGGAATTCATTATTTCATGTGACTTTCAACCTTCCAGAATTTTGTTCTCCCTTATACGAACCTCGATTCCGTCGATTCAAATTCCTATATTCATATAAAGTCGATATCTTCCTTCCAATATGTATTTATTTATTTTTGTATTTTATTTGAGTTTTATTTGAATTTGGCTTATGTTCACGTATAGATGTCAACGACTTCGACAACCAGATTTCGACGCCGTTTGAGAACAACATATAACCAAGCAAGGCAAGTTATACCTTTGATCATATTTGATCCTATTATTTCAAATTATTGAAATTCTGTTTTAAATTATTATTGCATGCTTAATTATTTTTATACAATGTAATTTAAATACATGTTTTTAATTTATAGTTATGCCTAAATCCTTTGTATGGCCAATGTTGATATTTAAATCAAATATATTATCACCCTAGATAAAAACCTAGTTGATACGATAGTATGAACTGGGATCATTTGAAAATTTTATGCAAAGACGCAAACCAAAAATGTTGTGTTTGGGAAATTTTAGCCAAATGATTAACTATTGTTTAAAAGTCTATGGCATTGGTTTGCCATGGAAGATTTTGCAAATGATTTTGAAAAACAAAAAGGAAAAGTTGGTTTGTACTTGGGCAAAATGGATGCTTAGTGGGTGTAGGTTTATGCACGGTCTCAATCTGGGTAGGATTGAGGCCCAGGGGTTATTTTGAAAGTCGCCTAAGTTAGTTAAGGACCGATCTTCGAGCCGCATCTTGCTAAGCCACATCGTACTTCCACATGTCTCGAATGGGAGGGACCTGGCTAACTAATTTATAACATTCCACCATAGTTGTGCCATGTTGATGTGTGGGCGTCAGGATGACCTACTTTTTATATATATCCCCACATGGCGCAAGAGGGGGCTTGAGTCCAGCGGGTGGTTAGCCCAATGGAAGCGAACCTTAGCGAGATGGGACTACGGTGTGATGACGCATTGTAAAGGCCTTGACACGTGCTTCAGACTGCTTACCTAAGGTAGTGAGCAGTGGTATCAACGGATGCCAAACAAACTAGAGAATTCATGTCTTGTGGGTAAAGTTGTACCACCTCTGCAGAGTGTAAAAATATTCGAACAGTCGTGTCCACAGTCATGGACATGCTGAGCAAAGCCACTCAAAGTTAGACTTTGATTTTATTTTCAAAAGACTTTATCAAATGGTTTTGGATTTCTATCCAAATGGGAAGTTGGACAGGAAGCCATGTGATAGGAGGGTATCCATCACCATATTTCATATGGAGGTTATCCTACTATAAAGCTTGAGAATTTATAAAATGAATTTTAGTTCTAAAATAACTGCTTTGGAACTTAGTACAAATATTTAAAGAAAATATTGCTTTATGCAAATTCAACCAATAAGCCTTCCTTTGATATATCCATGCATGCATTAACTCTGTTATTGGGTGTAACTTGCGAGCACGGTAGTTGTGCTCACCCTTGCTTCATGCAAATAAATTTCAGAGCGGATGGACTCTACTACCGGTGTTGATCTCGACGACTAGGCCGCTACCCCAATCGATTGCTTGTGGTAGATTAGTTGGACTCTACTTCTTCTTCGTCTTCCGCTGTGTTTGTTTATTGTTAGCTTGTAAGCCTCTGATATTTATTAATAAAGTTGTGCGATTTATGGATGTTACCATATCTGTTTACTATGTGAACTAGCTACTGATCATGTGACTAGTTCAGAAATGCACAGAGGATTCTGGGGTGTTACTCCTGGGTCCGACAGCTGCCTGGCAAGGGTAGGAATGGGTGCGCAAAAGCATTACGCACCGATTGGTGGTATTCACAGCGGCGAGCCGGAGAGGGGCGGTGACGTTCTACGACCGAACTACATGCAACGAGTAAAGCTTTGCATTGTCCAAGGAAGCGAGTGCCCAGGCTTCTACAATGTATAAGGATGCTACCTAAAGCTAGGAGAGAACTGGGGAAGGTCGGTGCTGCCTTGTCGACGATGAGGTCCACGACGGCGTTTGCGGTTCACGCGGAGAAGAAGACCTGAAGATGGAAAGAGGCAAATAGATGTCGGGGCAGCTCAAGGGAACCTAGTAGATGGTGTCAAAGTAGAGAATCGGGGAATGCCTCACCAGAACGGGGTCGGGGAAGAAAGCGAGGGTTTTTGGCCGAAAATGAGCAACTTCAAATTCCCAAGACTCCTGTGAAGCATCAAAGAAATGGTTTGAGCGGAAATGAAATTTATGCCAAGGGACACAATCTGACGTGCAAAATAGAGGACGGGACTCACCAAAGGTGAAAACGGCTAAGAGGTGCTGCTCGATGCAAGCTCCGGAGCGCCGAGAGCGTCGGGTTTGTACTGGGGACCACAAGCAAACACAGTGGCTCAAATCAACTGGAATGGAAATGACATGCAAGTAGAGGGGCAAAGATCGTGGTGGTGAGGACTTTACCAAAGGAAAACACCAAAAGCAGCTTCTTCCACCTCGGCTGCTGGAGGGGGAATGAGCTCCAGAGGGAGAAAGAGGGGAAGATAAAGGGTGGCAACGGGTGGGATAGCGATGACGTCAAACGGAGAAGCTTGGGGAGTGGTTAACTTGGGTGGTGGCTCACGGCGTCAATCGCACGGCACAGAGCAGCGCGGCCGCATGGCACAGGATGCCTGAGCGTGTCCGTGCGCGGGGAAGAACGAGCTGAATGGTGGGGCCCACCAGCCAGTGAGTCAAAGCGACACGGGCCGGAGCCTGGTGCGACCAGTGCATTTAGTTGGCTCTGCCTAATCAAGATGCTACTATTTGGGTCTGAGTCGGGGTTCGGTTCGAGTCCGAGGAACAGTGCGGCCATTTGACTGATTAGAAAACTATTGACCCTGCTTTGACCGGGCTACCAAAAATAGCAAATAAATTCCTAAAATTCTAAAATTAACCAGAGAGGTTCCTCGGATGATCTAGTACCCAACAAACTTTAAACCTCACTTTTCATGATTTATTTACTTAATTTAAATTCAAAACAGTAAGGCTGTTTAGAAAAAGATTTGAATTTTTACAAGAGTGCAATAAGTTCTATAAATTTGGGAAAATTATATTTATTCATGATAAATATTATAGTATTTGAATAAATTATTTCCCTCATAACTTTATAAAGCATTTATCTGATTTTTATTTTGGAGCTTCATATATGAGTTGTGTGTTGAACTTTGATTTGATGTTTGTCAAATGCAATATTTTGTGCAAATGTTTCAGAAATGGTATGCATGCTCATGAGATGCATCATAATTCTATCTATTAAAAATGGGGATGTGATAGAGAAACGGTCGATTGAGTGCGGTAGTGAGTGAAGGTGATCGTGGTTAATAATTGCGCATGATCTCGAATGAAAACGAATGAATTAATGTTGTTTAAGCGACCAGAATATGCGGCGCTCTGTATCGAATAGAGGAAGATGAAGGGGAGGTCGGGGATGACAGGTAGGGTTGGACGGAAGAGAAAGAGAGAGGAAAAGCTTGTCGAAGATGACAGGTGGGGTCAGACGGAAGAGAAAGAGAGAGGAAAAGTTGGTTGATCCTGGATGGAACTGTCGTGGGCCGGGGAAGGATTCAGCCCAACTGTTGTTCTAGATTTTTGAGAGATTTAGCGATTAAAATAATTCACATAATTTATTTAGGCTTTAGAACATAGCAAATAAAGTCCAACAAACATGCAAAAATTCACAGAAATTCCCTAAGTCGTTTTGGACTTAAATAAAATATTTCCAACTCATAATTGGAATTTAATTATTGCAAATAATTTATTATGGATTTAAAATAATTAGTAAAAAGCTTTTAAAATTTTAGAAAATTCCAAAAATTAATTAAAATTTCCTTTTCAACTTTAAATACAATAAAAACCCAGAAAGCTCAATTAATTTTCTTTTTGACTTTTAAAATCATGGAAATTCAAGAAAACCAACAAAACTTTTTTAAATTACAAAAAATATAATAAAATATTAACTTTATTATTTTTATTTTTGGTAACAGAACTTTGGGATGTTACAAACTACCCCCCTTAAAAGGAATCTCGTCCCTGAGAATTGGAGAAGTTAGAAAGAAAGAAGACGGAGATAGGATAAATGAATTAAGAGATAGAGAGAGTATGTCTTCAAGCTAGCTTCATGTCTAGGGTCTTGAGTTGTTTGAAGTTTTGAAGTATTGATTCGTACTTCAAATCCCTTGTGCATCGATAAGTTAGGTTGTCCAATGGATTGTTAGAGGAGAGGGAAAAACAAAGAATGAGAAAGAAAGCTACAAGGAGACTAGTCTACCCACTGAAGCAAACATTGCACACAAGATAAAAAAGATCTATGCACAACGTACTGCCACAGGCAATCGACTGGGGTAGCAGTCTAGTCGTCGAGATCCAGCAAAGTCTTTCTCCTCTGGAAGGTGGCTCCCCTCATTGGTTCCACTCTGTATTCACATGAGCTGCCGACTTTGCTCTTCCTCCCCTCACCCAGAGTAACCCCAGCAATCGGATCGACCCTGACGGGCATCACTGCCACTTGGAGCCTCTCTCGTCGTCGCAGACCTTCGTCGTCAGATTGTCTTCGGCTAGCGCGCTTCTTTCGCTCCTTACAGGTACATTCCTAGTGGCCACTAGAGGCTCTTTTCCACTCTTAGAGTGTAAAAGCTTTGCCAAGGCGAAAGATGCACTGTAGACCCAAGTTGTAGTCGAAACAGACCAGATGGTCGAACCCTCCTCAACTTGAAGTATAGTTGAACCCCTAGGTAATCGAACTCTTCCCTACCTAAGGCTATGGTCGAACGTATACTTTCAACCAGATGGTCGAAACTCCCTTGGACCAGATGGTCGAAGCTTCTCCCAACCAGATGGATGAAACTCCTTGTAGTGAATGGTCGAAACTCCTCTCGACCGGGTGGTCGAAACTCCTCCCGACCGAATGGTCGAAACTCCTCTCGACCGGGTGGTGGAAACTGTCAGGACCCCAACATATTGGATATTGTAGCGAATTAAAGAATTATACTTAAAGCATAATCTTTAATCAAGACCCATGCGGTTCTTAATTAAAAATATGCTAACAGCATAACCTTTCATATGTTACAATTCCAATATTCAGGTTCCCGGATATATGCATTACAATAGTTCCCAGGAATAAAGACTATTGCACATATATCCTTCACAACATTGCATCAAACATACAGGACAAATAATTACATAATTATACATTGGAGTTCACGATTCGGTCTGGCATACAAAATCAAGTGACTTTAGTCACTACAGAGTCTAGCAGCGGAAATAAACTAAACAGCAAAAGCTAAAACCACCAATGGCCCCATCACCCGCAGGCTATTGAGTGGAGACTAGAAATAACTTCACTCGTTAGCGTCACCCTGATCGGCGCTAACGGGCATCTCATACAAATAACCATCTTCACCTGCAACAAGAGGTTATAGCACCTGAGTATGGAAGGTACTCGGTAAGACTTACACAAACTAAATAAAAGAAAGTGTTTAATAGAACCTATACAAAGGATTAGAATTTGTATATGCATAAGGTTACAACAGGAAGGCATAATGGTTCAATTTTGCGTAAAGCAATACGTCTTAACCTACAATTGCTAAGTTTTGATAAAGCAATTTAATAAATCAATTTGGACTAAAATAGCAAGTAAATGAAGAATAATCATAAACAATAAACAATAATGAAGTGGCTGTACACCACCAACACAACATTACACACTTAACCATTTAACCAGAACCCCTTTCACCAACAAAATTTGAATGTCAAATCTATACAAAGCGCTAATCAGATCCAAGCGTTGTCCGTAATCGAGGACACGGCTATTCGAATAGTTTTAACCCTGTAGGGGTGTACAACTTTACCCACACGACTTAGTTAGCCCGTAGCCCCTAGGATAATAGCACACTGCCTTTTGTATGCCGGCTGGGTAAACTAAGATTTGGTATTTTTCAACAAGTTGACACTATTGAGTTGGATAACCCATGTGCGACTGATCCCGCTCAGTACAAGTTACTAATAGAACACGCTTGGCAGGGGCCCACATGTTGTCTTGGGAATGCCGATTCAAAAATGTAAATTAAATGACAGAAAGTAGAGCTGTGCTAGCTGCACATATTAATTCGCAATCGGAGCCCTTAAGGTACATACATGTGATGGAACGCATGTATGGCCTCACCCTCCTAAGAGCACCTGATATTGATATAAACTCCACATGGCATACGACACGGCCCGAAGACTTAACCATCTATGCCATATGAAATCAATACACATGTCCTTACTCTCCTGCTTCCAACTCAATAGCATTAACCCTTTACTTAACCAAACAGCGCCCATACACCGCGTGTGGAAGTACGTTGGGGCTTGAATCATCCAGCCGATGTTCAGTCCTTAATCAATCCAGACAAGACAACCACATTTCCCAATTCTCGTGCACTACGACACCATCACTAGCATCCACTTGTCCAGATTTGAAATCAGATTAGCAAGAAGGGTTTAAATTCATTTCTGATTTAAAGAGACTGACAAAGAAACAAATACTTAAAATTCAATTGTGATTCCCATGTTTGACAAGATAAGCTTGCCAAACACTACCGGTCTATGGACTGCATGGCTAAGCAAAATTCTAACCTAAGTATTTTAATACAAACAATACCTTAATTTGAGTGTATGATCAAATTTAAGGTAAGCCACAAGTGATAGGTTGTAACTAGATACTAAACAGATCACCATTAATTTTTAAGGAATTAGCATGCAACAGTTATCACTGTATTTTGTAAATCTACAGTTCCAAAAATTGGGATCAATATGGTGCAGAGAGGATGCTTGCCTTGGTAATAATAGATCTCTTGTTCAGGTTCTGGTTGTTCAACAACAGATTCAACAACTTCGGAAGAACCAAAATCTAAAATCATAAGAATCCAATAAACACCAAAAACTGACAAAGGACAAAATATTGAAAAAGAATGCATGATCAAGATGATAATGCATGGTTAAGCAATATGCTTAAGCTATATCTACCCCAATTAAGGTAATAACCCATATTCATCCTCTGTAGATACTAAGCGTCCAGTTTGGAGTTTAATTTAAGGCTATAGTTACAGATGTTTGAAAAGCTGAAATAAAGACAGATTACAAAAAGAGTGGTTTGGTAAGCTTAACATGTATAAAAGAAATTGTTTTTCTCAGACTAAAAGCACGCAAATTGATACTGTATTTTAACTCATCATTTAATAATCCAAGAGAAAAAGACTAGGAGACTTGCTGTGCATGCTGTCGGGCTGTCCAACAGCAAAAAGACAATTGGCAGTTTTCGGTTGCTTTAGCAAAATACACAAAACAAAGATTTTAAATTGGAGTTATAGCTAATTTGGGAAGTAAGTAATACCCTAGCCCATCCTTGCTAACCCTAATCGACCAGGTCACAGGAAGAAAGGAAGGATACAACTCTTGTCGGTTTTGCCCGACAAAATCAACAGAGAAGGATCTTGTATCAATAAAGGAATCTGTGATCTTAAGAATCAAAAGAAGGTCTACTTATGATACTATGGTTTTGCTAAGACCTAAACAAGCTGATATGCTAGCAAGAGAAACCCTAGATCTTGAAAATGATAAGGAAGACCGAAAAGTTATTAAAAACAACTTTTCAGTTTAAAGCAGATTTGAGTATTCATGTACAAGTAGATGGCTCAAGTGAACTATTGAAGGCCTTAGGGTGCTCAGGGTGACAGGAAACAAGGTCTAACTTACCAGCTGGAGAAGAAAGTATATGAAGTCAAATCCTGGCCAAGACAGCGAAGACCCAAGATCCTTTGCACTAGTCTAACCAAAACGACAACAATGAAATCTTAGGCTCTAAAGATCACCCTACACGTGCTATGCAGGAAGGCATGAAGCCTAACTCACCAGAACAAGATATTACCCACAAGGTGCTCCAACTGGCTCGGGTCAGCAAAGGGTAACACCCTGGATCAACCTACAAATGATGCCTAAATTCACATCATGCAAAGAGAGCAAGAGATACTTCACTGGGAAGGAAATGGGGTGAAGATAACTGCTTCGGTCAACAAAGGAAGAGCTCCCAAACGTAGGGTTTATATAGAGTTTGATCCACTGGAGCAACCGAGAATTCTCTAGAGCTGATGAGGTGGCTATACGATGCTAAATATCAAGGGAATATTCGCATCATTACTGTGTAACGCCTCTACTCGTGACAAAGCGGCGGTGGTGCATGCGAGAGGAGGAAGAGAGGAGCTCATCGGCGAGTGGGGCTCATTGTCATCCGGGAAAATACGACAACACAGCCCACCGTAAGCTCCAAGGATTATCAGTCGTTCGATTTTGTGCTCACGGCTGAGATTCAAAGGGGTGCTGTAGCCAGTCCGATCGGCCCAATCAAAGAGATGCGTTGGATCCAAATCCAACAGGTACTCATGAAAGGCACGCGCCAAGGGATTTTGAACTTGATCCAACCGGTAGCATTGGATTAGATTTAAACAACTCAGATTGGGCTTAGTCTCGGACGATCAAACGTCACCGCCCGTCTCGATGGTCCGATTTAGATCCGACGGCTCAGATTCAACGTGACGTTCGGACGGTCCGAACGTTCACGTTGATCGGGGTGGCCCGTTTAGGATCCAACGGTGTCCGGTTTTGGAGGTGAGTTTGATGACTGAGTTTAATTGCGGTGCCATTGGATGAAGACCCAACGGTGGATATCACACCGCACACATGGAGGGCTCGCATGGCGCTGCGAATCTCGACCGTCCGCGAGGAGAAATTGAGGAAGTTAGCTTGTAACATATTGCCTAATTTGCCGAAATGAACAGTGATGCTATGAACAACATCTTATTACTGTTTATTAAAGCTGAGGCTGTTACAGAAACTCTCCTCGACCGAGTGGTCAAAACTCTCTTCGACTAGATGGTTGAAACTCTTTTATACTAGATGGTCAAAACTTTTCTTGACCAGGTGGTCAAAACTCTATTCGACCGGATGTTCGAAACCCCTCTCAATCGGATGGTCGAAACTCCTCTCGACCGGGTGATCGAAACTCTTTTTGACCAGATAGTTGAAGCCCCTCTGACCCTGTAGTCGAAACCTATCCCCACTAGTCAGTCGAAACCCTCCTTCGTCCAACATGTCGAAGGCTTCTTCGATGAGTTAGTCAAAACTCTTTTTCGACTAGCTTGTCGAAACTTCTTTGACCAGTTAGTCGAAACTTCCATTCGACCAGTCCGTCGAAGACTTCTTTGATCAGTTAGTCGAAACTCTTCTTCGACCAGCTTGTCGAAACTTCTTCGACTCGTTAGTTGAAACTCTCCTTTGACCAGCCCGTCGAAGACTTATTCGACCAGTTAGCCGAAACTCTCCTTCGACCAGCTTGTTGAAACTTCTTGGAGCAGTTAGTCGAAAACTCCTTCAACCAACTAGTTGAAACTTCATTGACCTGCAGTCGAAACAATGAACAGTAGCCGAAACAATAAGTATTAGTCGAAACCATGAACAGTACTCGAAACACTCTCTACCCAGTATTCAAAACCCATCCCGATTAAGTGGTCGAAACTATGAACAGAACTCTAAGACCTCCCCGACCAAGTAATTGAAACCCATCTCGACCAAGTGGTTGAAACTACGCGGAACTCGAAAACTGTGGATATCGTGGGGATATGTGCATGATCTTAGAGTGATGAGTCAATTGTGTTAGTTTGACGAATCTCGTATTTTCAAAAAACTTCAGTGCTGTCAGGTCATTAGCGGTCCGACCGGCGAAGCCGCCGGTCAGACCGGCCGTGTGGCAGTCCGACCGGCCATAGTTTTTGGTGGAGTTTGGGGCTAGGCCAAAAATAGGTTGTGTAGGCATGAGAGGGGAGTCTTCTGGATGTGGTCACATAATTTTTGGAGCTCCCAGTGAAAAGTTCTATCAATTTGAAAATTCCAGAGAGGTTGCGGATTTCTGAGTTGAAATTTGGCTAAGTCTTTTGGGGCGGTCAGACCGCCGTTATGGAATCGGTCCGCCATTTGAAATCGGTCCGACTGGCTTGGTAGGCGGTCAGGCCAAACTTCACTGGACTTCGACCATTTTGGCATTGATGTGTTTTCGTTGTGTTTAATGCATGAGTTTCAATGCTTTAATGTTGCATATTGCATTGTTGAGCTAACGTTGGTCAAGTTGTGAAGAACTTGTTCCCGGAGACGATTTCTTTGTCTATTGCTGTGCAGGTGGTTTGCATGTCAACGATGTCAATGGTGAGGTGGATCGAGACTACGCTTGGAGAGCTTAGGTCCAGAACAATCATGGATGCCGGGTGAGGTCGTGTGACTCAAGCATGGTGCAGAATGGACAAGATGGATCGAACGGGCAATTCGTTGCAGCTGGTTGGATCAAGCGGCGCGGGGTCGGTGCAAGTGCCTTTGAGGTTCCGATGGAATTCGGACGGGAGAGACTTGCGACATGATGAGAGCCGATGATCAACCTACACGTGGTGAAGCAGGCGATTGCTTCAGATTTTGTGTGTGTGGGTCCCATTTGTGTTGGGCCTTAATGGGAGCCCATGAGAGAAACCCTAGCCTCTCCTATAAATAAAAGGGGGGAGATGGAAAAAAAAACCCCCAAGTATTCATTTAGAGACACTCCAACTTTTCTAGGGTTAGGGTTTGGAGAGGAGAGGAAATTTCTGTGTGCTCTTGGATTGAGCTCTTGTCCTCCTTGAGAGAGTGGCTTTGTAAGCAACATCTTGAATCAATCAATCAATTGATGTTTGCTGAAGGGTGAAGTCTCATTTGCCTTCTTCTCTCTTTTAATGATTTTGGTGCTTCCTTGATCCGGGTGTTTATGCTTGGTTTCTTGATCGATTTTACCTTGCTATGATGTGTGGGAATACTCCTAGAATCATCTAGATCATCAATCCCCTACAAGCAAGTTTTGGATCAAGATTTTCATATTTTTTAGGTTTTGGAACACTTCGTTGGTAAAACCTTAAGAGATCGATTCTTTGAAGTGGATCTGGTCGATCGTCACTAGAAATAGGTCTTAGACATCCTTAGGGAGGTGTGCTCCAAATTTGGTCAAGTTTCATTGGTTGAATCAAAAGTTGGACCAATTTTCGTTTTGGATTTGGGCTTTGTGCGCTGCCTCTGGACTAAATCGGTCCGACCGATTTTACACCGCCGGTCCGACCGCCCGACAATCAGACCGCCAATTGAGGCCGGTCCGACCGCCAAGTAGTCAGACCGCCAGCACTACACCGGTCCAGTGAGATCAATTCTCCCTTATTGTGTCTTGTGGTTAAGAGGGGTAATCGAATTCAGCACAAGGCTTCCTCTGTGCATTTACTGATCTTCTTAGCTTTCATAGCTAAAGGAGAAAAGTGCGTGTTGGATTTGATTAAGGCGAAAAATCGAGAAAACGCCTATTCACCACCCTCTAGTCGCCTTTACGGTCCTACAGTCTCTAAGGAAGTGATAGCGAATATATATGTGCTTGGTCCTAGAATGTTGCATATGATTTTTAGCAATGTTAATAGCAGAAGTGTTATCACAGAAATGAGGAACACTAGCAAAATTTAACCCATAATCCTTAAGAGTGGTTACCATCCACAAAATGTGACTACAGCAACTAGGAGCAGCTACATATTCAGCTTCAGTAGTGGATTGTGCAATAGAAGACAGCTTCCTAGAAGACCAGGATACAAGAGAAGTGCCTAGGAAGTGACAAGTGACTGAGATACTCTTCCTATCTAGCCGACAGCCCGCCAAATAAGATTCAGAAAACCCCTCGAATGGACAAAGATGAAGAACATGAATACCAAATGCCATACAGAAGGGTAGAGTGTAAATACCTGAATATGCGTTTAACGGCTTGGCGATGGGAGGTTCTTGGAGACGCCTGAAACCTCGCACAGAGGCAGACCGTGAAGTGGATGTCCGGTCTCGAGGCCGTCAGTCTGAAGGAACCGATCATCTTTGCGGTACTCGCGTTGATCCACGGCTTCTCCTTCCTCATCTGGATCCAAAACAGTCGAAGTTGCCATGGGAGTGGAGATTGGCTTGCAGTCACCCATGTCGAAACGTTTGTGCAAGTCCTTAGTGTACTTCGTCTGATGGATGAAGATCTCTTCCTTGCATTGCTTGATTTGAAGACCTAAAAAGTAATTGAGCTCTCCCATCATACTCATCTCAAATTCCCTGGACATAGTCTCAGAAAAGCTGGAAACAAGAGCATGAGAAGAACCACCAAATATAATATCATCAACATAAATTTGAGCAAGCAGGAAGTCATTACCATGCCTAAGAATGAACAAAGTCTTGTCTACCTTACCCATATCAAAATCATTCTTAAGCAAGAAGGTCTTAAGTCTATCATACCAGGCTCTAGGGGCTTGTTTAAGACCATATAAGGCTTTGGATAGCTTGAATAAATGATGTGGGTACTTGGGATTCTCAAAGCCTGGGGGTTGCTTAACATAAACTTCCTCCTCTATGAAACTATTTAAAAATGCACTTTTAACATCCATTTGATATAATCTAAAGCCCTTAGATGCAGCAAATGCTAGAATGATCCGTATAGATTTAAGCATCGCTACATGTGAGAAGGTCTCATCGTAGTCAACTCCTTGAACTTGCCGAAAACCTTTTGCGACAAGTCGAGCTTTATGGATATGAACATTTCCATCCATATCAATCTTCCTTTTATAGATCCATTTGCACTCTATGGTTTTAACACCATCAGGCGGGTCAACCAAGTTCCAAACTTGATTGTCTCCCATGGATGCTATCTCGGATCTCATGGCACTATGCCATTCTCGTAGTCAGGGTCCATCATTGCTTCCGCATAGGTCGTAGGCTCATCATTGTCTAACAATAATATATCTCGCAGATTGCGGAGCCTTCCGACCTTCGTGGTGGTGGTGCTTTCTTTGCCATGGGTTCCTCAACTTGTTCTGCCACGTGGGCATCATTTGTCGAGTCTTCCCCGATTGGTTCATCTTGAACCTCTTCAAACTGCACCGTTCTTCCACTTGTCTCCTTGTTGAGAAACTCTTTCTCTAGGAAAACACCACTTCGAGTGACAAACACTTTGCCCTCTCGTCGGTTGTAGAAGTAATATCCAAAGGTTTCCTTCGGATATCCCACGAAAATGCATTTATCCGACTTGGGTGTGAGCTTGTCCGACTGTAGTCGCTGACAAGCGCCTTACATCCCAAATCTTTAGAAAAGACAAACTGTGACTCTTCCCAGTCCATATCTCATATGGTGTCTTAACTACGGATTTAGATGGTACCCTATTAAGTGTGAAAGCTGCCGTTTCTAGAGCGTAACCCCAAAATGATAGTGGTAGATCGGTGGCTCATCATCGATCGAACCATGTCCAACAAGGTCCAATTCGCCGCTCGGATACCCGTTTCTTTGAGGCGTTCGGGCGGTGTTAGGCTGGAACAATTCGCAACTCTTGGATGATTGCTAAATTCATGACTCAAATACCGCCACCACGATCGGATCGCGAGCCTTAATTTTCTTGCACGTTGATTTTCAACCTCATTACGGAACTCTTTGAACTTTTCAAAAGTTTGGACTTATGCTTCATTAAGTAGACATAGCCATATCTACTAAAATAATCGGTGAAAGTTATGAAGTAATGAAATCCACCTCTAGCGATCGTGCTCATTGGTCCACATACATCGGTATGTATGATTTCCAACAAGTCGCGCCTCTCAAAAGAACCTTTGAAAGGTGATTTGGTCATCTTACCAAGCAAACAAGCTTCACATGTCTCGTATGATTCAAAATCAAATGAAGTTAGAAGACCATCATCATGAAGCTTCTTCATGCGCTTTTCACTTATGTGACCCAACGACAATGCCAAACATAGGTGGGATTCAAATCATTAGGTCGAAGTCTTTTAGCATTTATGTTAAAGATGGGCGCATCATCAAGATTTAAAATAAATAACCCATTCACAATGGGCAAAAGCCACAAACATTTCATTTTAGAGATCAAACAACCATTGTCTTTACTTGCAAATGAATAACCATCTCTCATCAAACATGAGGGGATAAAATGTTTCGACTCATACTAGGAACATAATAGCAATTATTCAATTCCATAATAAATCTTGAAGGAAGTGAAGTTGCATGGTGCCGACGGTCAACGACAACCCTTGCTTTATTTAAACGAAAATCAACTTCACCTCTTGCGACTCCTCTACTTCTTATTAGCCCACATCGAATTGCAAATGTGAGCAAGCGATCGGTATCAAATACCCAAGAGTTAATAGGAGAATCAGCGAGAAAAATGTCTAAAATATTTATGACAAGTGTACCATGGGTGGAAGTCTTACTTCCAGCCTTCTTCTTCTTGCATTCCTCGGAATTCATGTACTTCTTGCAGTTTCTCTTCCAGTGGCCAGTTTCTTTACAATAGAAGCATACTGTCTCAGCTCCAGGTCCAGCATTAGGCTTAGGCGTTGGCTTCGAGATCATATCTTTAACCTTGCCTTTATTGTTTGCCCATGGCTTCTTACCCTTTTTCTTGAAGCTAGACTTGTTCTGCACAGCCATCACATGGCTAGGGCCTGCACACTTCTTAATGTCACTCTCTGTTGTTTTGAGCATCCCACAAAGCTCATTAAGGCCCTTTTCCACCCCATGCATATGGTAGTTCGAAATGAAATGTCCATAGCTAGGTGGAAGAGACGCCAAAATGAAATCAGTTGCCAACTCTTGGCCAATTGGAAAACCAAGTTTATCCAAAGTCTGACTGTAACCAACCATTTTGATTACATGTGGGCCTACGGGTGCACCTTACGTTAGCTTGCATTCGGAAAAGCCTTAGAGACATTGAATCGTTTAGTCCGGCACGTATGCGGAACATGTCCTTAAGCGCCATGATCATATCATGCGCTTCGATCCTCAAGCGCTTTTGAAGGTCAGGTTCCATGCATGCAAGCATAAGACAGCTAATCTCAAGAGAGTCATCACATGCTTTCTTGTAGGCATTTTTAACAGCAGCAGCCGCATTGATAGCAGGCTCTTCTGGGATTGGGGTGTCCAGAACGTTTTCCTTTTATACGCCACGAGAACAATTCTCGAGTTACGGACCCAAAGAATAGTTTGTTCCATTTAATTTTTCTTTCTCAAGAATCGATCATAAAGCAAAAGGGTGTCTTGCGGTTGCTAGATGCCATTGATCTACAATAGGAAATGCAAAATACTAAGACAAATAAAAACCATGATAGAGTAAACTGTATTAAACAAATTTAATAGAATGTACTCCCACTAAAATCAATATCCCTCTATTGATTCTTAGCGATTCAAGATGTTTGCATCACCGCTAGTAGACACCGTAATTCGGTAAGCAACACCTTACTAATCATATCTCTATATGACTCTTGTTGTTGGGTGACATCTCTATGCCCTGGCGCCCAACCTTTATGCCCCAAGGCCCATAACCTTGTTAAGTTCACCAATCCTTATGCATGTAGGTATCCGATACAAACCCATCTAGTCAAGGAAAGTTGATGGTGCCCTAATTTTATAGACCCACCATCAATTTACAAGACATGGGATGGTGCAGAGTTTAGTTGGGAGGGCATATGTTTAACTTAACATTTTGTGAGGGATCGTTATACTTCTACCATTCAAACATGCATAGGAGTAAAACAAACAGGAATAGCATTCACACAGTTGTGACTCAGTATGGCCTATTTTCTCATGGTGATCTCCATCGCCATAGAATCTGTCCACCATGTTGATCTCCATCTCCATGGTTAATGTGTGCCATCCCTCCAAGTGATGTGTCCTCCGAGTACTAATAAAAGCTATTACTCATAACAGCTAGTAATAATATACATGGATACCAGGAATCATCACAAGTCGGCACACAGGTCGTTAATACAATATTTTGACAACACAATGGCTCGAGCCGTGTTGCCGAACCCATGACACGCAGGTCATGAAAATATTACAAACATGCATCACATACACATTAGGCCATACTGGTCACATATATCCTGCAAAAACAAGTTATGCATAGAATCGCAATCTCTACGGATAGGGGTCGAGGGGTTTCCCCATCGGGTTCGAAGGCGCGCCCCATCGCAGTATCTCGAAGGGTTCGTAAAAAGCAGATCCAATCTATGCAATTTTACTTAGGATTTTGATCGGTAAATCATATTTACCACAAAACACCTATTGTTCGATTCGACCAATTTGTATTGATCTTTGCGTGCGGCGTGTCGTGGTTTGAGAACCGAGACAACTTTGGCTCGGGAGCCCGATAGCACGATCACGGTATATCGATTATCAATCTAGGTTCGATTCGACCAATCATATTGATCTTCGCATTCACTTGATCGGTTTTACGTGTCACTTGTCTACCCGATGGTGATTCCGACCGTAGGGTATGTTGTTTCACGACCTTAGCGACTTGATCTCGGAACATCGATTATCAATCTAAGTTTTGATTCGACCAATCATATTGATCTTCGCATTCGCAACCGGTTTACGTGTCCTTTGTCTACCCGATGGTGATTCCGGCCGGTAGGGGTATGTTGTTTCACGACCTTAGCGTAATGATCACGAACATCGATTATCAATCTAGTACCAGAACTATACAATCGATCACATCGATCATACCGACTTACATATCGCCATATGCAAATCACCCGAACCTATAACTCGGCAAAGAACCGCTCGATACCTTTGAAGGGATAAGGGTAGGCTACACTAGCGTAAATTAATAAAAATTCTACCGTAAACCAAGATCACTGCGATTATAGATCACGGTCTTACCACTAGACGCCAGAGGTGCGAGCGATGCGAAGACGTCAAGGCGAGTAGTCGTACTAAGTTGATGCAAGACGTCGGGCGAGTAGTCGTACTACTTCCTTGTCCTCGTCGCGGCGTCCCACGTCTGACTCCCCTCTTGCGGTTCATCCAAACGCTACGGATCACGGCGCCTCAAAGGTATCCACACGCACGAGAGAAAGCGGCGCGACGCCGGATCGCTAGATCGCGCGGCGACTAGAGGCGTGGGAGAGGTGGCGGCGAGGGTTTGAGGTTCAAAAGCGCACCCCATCTGGCGCCCTTGCCCTCCTTTTATAGGCGTCCTTACAATGGGCTTCTACCAATAGAGGCCCATTAGGACTCAATGCCCACTCTAATTCGGATCTAATCCGAATTAGGCTTGACCTTAAGTGTGTGACCCTCTAGGTTCGCGTGCGTTTAGACATGACACAGTACACATACTTGGTCAATAGTTGGTAGCGACCTCTAGCAAGGCGTCCCAACTCCTAAGCGTACACAAAGATCATATCGGACGAACCAACACAGCGTTATGTACATGCCAATCCCTTTGCCTCACGATTTTGGTCGAGCTCCAAGTGACCACTCTTTCTCGATCTTGTGATCCGGAATCCCTTACTAGGTTAACTCTTAACCTTAAGTAGCATGGCCATGCATTTGGATCCGATCACTCGAGGCCGAGATATCTCTCTCGGTAGAGAGGGCAAATCCCATCTTGGTGACCATGCCTCATGACATGCTTCATGACAAACCGAAAACTACCTTTATAACTACCCGATTCTGAGTAGCGTTTGATAGCCCCTAAGTAGGTCGATTCACATCTCAAGTACATGCGACAATCTTAGGTCTAAGGACAAGGCGTACACGTTGTGTAGAGAGAACCATAAGTATAATTGTTATGTCTCATGTTGGGTCGGTCCAACCCCATGTTCTAAACATGTGTCCACATTATTGGTTTGACATCTCCATGTCTATGACCTGTGAAACATAGTCATCAACCGATACATGTGCTAATCCACCATTCACGTGTGTCCTCACATGAACTCCGACTAGGGACAACTTTAGAATAACCATACAAGTAAAGAGTTTCACAAACAAGTCACATACTTGTTAATCAACACAAAGGCAATATTCAAGGAACATTTATTAAATCATGGATACAACGAAATATCATCATCTCTATGATTGCCTCTAGGGCATATTTCCAACAGACTTTTAGTATCAAAATAATTTAATATGATTAATGACAACACCAACAATTGTCAACACTATTTTATTTGGGTTCTATGTGCTTGGATATATTTTCTAGATTTTTCTAAAAAATTTCCGAGTTCATTTTCTATTTGCTATTAGGATTTTTGTATTTTCTAAAAAGGAAAAACTATTAATAATCCCAGAACAGTAAATGGGCCGAAACCGATTCCTATTCCTCCCTAGCCCAGCACTGTGCGGCCCAGCCCGCTTAGCCCTTTCCTCCAAGCCAGCCCATGCGCGTGCGAGCCGCTGCATCCGCTACCAGGTGGGCCCGCCCTGTCAGCCGCGCGTCCGCGCCAAACCCTAGCGCTCGAGCCTACTCGTCAGCGTCTTCGCTGTCGCGCTGTTGACCCCGTCTGGGACTGTACCTCCGCCGCCTCCCCGTTTTGGAGTCCGTGTCGAGCACGCCTCTCGGGATTATTTAAGGTCCCAAGGACCCTCAGGAGGAGCACCCCGTGACGGGCCGCCCTAGAAACCCTAGCCACTGCCTTCGATTTGTCGGGTAGCGCTGTCACCATCAACTTTGTCTCTAACGACGGCTGAAAAACCTTGTCGTCACCGCCGCCGTTGGACGCAATCTTCGGAACCGCCGCGACGCCCGCAACTCGGAACCGCCCTCGCCGTCGCCAAAGGACCCCTCTAGCGCCGTCATCGTCAAGCTTGAGATCCAACCACTGCCTAAACCTCACCGCCGGCCAAACCCATCATCTTCTTCCACCCGTGAGCACCTCAATGAGTTCGCAATAACCTTTTCTACCCGCTGGTACCACTCATCGCTGGCAAAGCGCTGCCGTTCACCGAATGCCATTAGTACCCGAGCCTTCGCCGCCGTCGAGCTGACGTGTCATGCCACACCACCGCCACCTTATCATCTGTGTCGACGTGTCGCTTGCGTGTCGGCTTAGTCAATGCCGAGTCAGCGCCCACATGCCACCTTGCAACCCTAACCAGATCCAGATCTTGTGAACCCAATCCACCATACACCGTGTCTATGCCATGTGGGGTCCACCAGCCAGATCACTATTCTGTGAACCCGTAGACTAGTAAACCCTTGAGTGGACTCTATCCATGGACCGTGGGTCCCACTGTCAATCTCTTAGCCATTTTTTTGGATTTATTTTAATTCAGAAATTCCCAGGGCTGACGTCAGCTGACATCATAATCCGATTTTTCAGTAGAAAAATAATTCAGATAATTCTAGAAATTCCTATTTAGGTTTTTGTTTAGATTTAGAACTTCCAGAAGCCATGTCTTCATCCGAACTCTGATTGATCTCATTCAAATTTCTAAATTCAAGCTCTATTTTTTTATTTTTTTTATTTAATTTTTGGAGTTTGTTTTCCTCTCTATTTTTATTTATTTTGTTTATTTGCTTCGTTTACGAGTAGACATTGATACTTTAGAGAATTTTGGGGAAGAAAGAGTTCACCGAGACCAATACGAGTACCAAGATATATTGCAAGGCAAGTTATACCTTTGATCATGTTGAACCCAGTTTTCTAAAATTACTTTGATTCAAATTACTGCATTTACTTTAAGTATTTATTTAAATGCTTTGGGATTAGTTTTTCATCATAACTGTTTATATCCACCTTGTTTATTGTAATGCCATGATCTTTTGTCACCATAGCTTGGTTAATTATTGGTTGGTATTATCATGACACCAACGTGAGTTGGTTAGATACGAGTAGATTGCTTAGCCATGCAACGAGTCATTCACTGTCATCTGAGTTGCAAATATGAACTTGACTAAGTAACTATGGAACTTTGTGTAAAATTGTGTGCTATGTGTTATTACTTTGTGATAGCATGTGTTACACTTAACCAACAGGGTAAGAAACGATCTGGACTGAGGCAAGTGGTGGATACTAAATAATATGGTGGAGCTTTGTGAATGAGAATGATAATCTATGTGGCATAGTCAGAAATTGGAAGTCTCACCTTGGTCAATTAAGGACGTAACTTTGTGCGTCATTGAACTGAGCCTTACTATATGACCACATGTCTGGTATGGGATAGGCCTAACTTAGTAAGTTATGGATTCTCGACATTGACTACTCTAGTTGTCGGTTATGAGCAAAGTGATGGGCGGAGGTGTGGACTACTATATAGTACACATTTATGAGCGGTTCGCCATCTTCAGGTCCAACGGTTGTGTTGTACCAAAGCACTATGTATGGGTTAGACGACGGTAAAACACATCGGGAGTGTCAATTGTTGAGATGAAGTTTCCGAAAGGTTTTGTTATGATTAGTGCTTGCAACACTGGTTATATTGTGTGTACAACCTCTCCAGAGTGTTAAACAATCTATTCGAATAGTCGTGTCCGCAGTTATCGACATGCTCAGGGATTTCACACGAGGGTTAGATTTTCATGAAACTTTTTGGATGGAATGGCTGTGTGATCTAAGTCATATGGCTATGTGAAATAATTTGTTTAGGCTTTATGTTCTTTGTGAAAATAATTGTTAAACTATTACTGTTTATTTGTTTTAAGTTATATTTTTAATGTATCATTTGTATTCAATTGCAAATGTTGCTTTTATGCAAAAAGAACCACATAAGCCATTCCTTTGGAATAAGTCACCATCTATAAATTGCATTCTGTGGTATAACTTGCGAGTACAGTTGTGTACTCATGCTTTCTATAATCAATCAATAGAAGTGGAGGAGTCTTCGACCGCTTTTGAGGAGGAGTTCTACGAAGGTGCCGATCGTTAGGTCTTGATCCCAGTCGGTTGCCTGTGCTGAATAGATGGGTTTCTGCTGAAGTTTATTTTGTTCCACTGCTTATTTAACTATTACCAGCCCTGCGAGGCTAAATAAATGTAAACTCGACCATAAGGTCAAAACCCTTATTGGTTATTCAAATTAATCGTTTATGCTACTATTCGTCTTGTGCGGATCGATATTCATCTATGTTGATACTGTGTGCAATAGCGTGATCCTGGACTAGTGCAAAATACACAGAAGGTGAATTGCATTTTTTTGTTCCAACAATGCATAGGAGCCTACACTATTTCTCCTCTAGTTTGCAACTCCCTTTTCTCTCCTATAACTATAAGAAGCTATGAAGAACAAAGTCCAAAAGTCGTAACGATAGACATGAGTTGAAACCCTGACAATCAACCCTTACCCCTTGGCATGTCTGTCGGCAAGTAGCCAGCGGTCTGACCGCCAGGCCAGTCTGATCGCTTCCCTCTGCTAACAGAAAACAACACGATGATGGATCCACAAATCGACCTAACTTTTCATCTAAAGATCCAAAACACTTGAGATTTTAGACATAACTCAATAAGAAGGCCAGGATCAGATCCAGATGCTTGCTCGTAGATGAAAGATGTTCAAGATGAACCTAGATCAGATCCCACAAGTTCTAGCAAGCTATATTACAACAAAAGACCAAGGCAAAACCCCTAGAACACAATAACCCTAAAATCACCATAGAGAGGGTAAGAACAAGAGGGAACTTATCTTGGTACAAACTTGATTGGATTGATATAAGGGATTGTAGGTTTACAGCCACTCTACCATGGAAAACAAAAGCTAATTCAAGAGCACACAATCTCTCAATATATATCTCTCAATCCCTAGTCTCCTCTATTCTCTCCACTTTCCCAAAATCTCGAATCAGGTTTTCCAAGGCTTGTATTTGAAAATCTTGCACCAACTTTCATATATTGGTTGCCCTTGCATCGTCCCGACCTGCGTTGCTAAAAGGCAAGTGCGTGGTAGAGTGTTAGACATCGGTTTGTCAACCCTTGTCTTCACGATTGAATTAATATGACATTGATTTACTCATTCAGTATGCTTAGTTAAATGCCATGATATCATGTTGATAATGAGTTAATGAGGTTATGATATGAAATATTGATGACATGAATTGTTGATGATATAATGTGGTAATGACATGAAGATAATGACGATGAAGTAAGTTAATGAATAATTTAAGATATTACATCATTTACATTCACCATGATAAGAGTGCACGAGCCAGGTTGGTGGGAAAGCCATGTAACTATTCCGGTGAGGTCGGTGAAAAAGTTACATGGCTAGTCTACAATGCTCTAGATAAAAACCTACTTTGGGGGAGACTTCATGGGAGTGAAGCATAGAAGAGTTTATCGACGGGTGATCACTCCCCTATACCAGTATCAGCTGATTGAGGTGCATATGAACATGAGCATAATGGAGCATTGAATACATGAGATTATATTATTGTTGACTAAAAGAATGATAATGACATTGATAATGACTATGATATTGATTACATTGAACAATGAACTGTATGTTTATTGCTTTATTATGTACTTGCTGAGTCGTGAACTCTCTTACTTTGTTGTTGCTTTTAGGTGGCCGTTGATGGCAACATGCATGGGATGAAGTAGCATATGAGCGTCACATGCAACAATCACACGAACATTATCGATTAGTTTGTTTTAATTAAACCTAGTGCCATGGTGGAGTTATTTGCTATTAGACTTAGCTAGTATTGGTTGATACTTGGTCCCTCTGTTGATTTAATATTAGTTCGATTTATTAAATGCATATTATTAATTGCTGCCATCCTATGCACTGGGAGCATGGTCTCGGCATTTCATGAGTGCATGTATCTCGTGTGTTCTTGGCATATGTGACCAAAGTTGTGATCTTTTATCCTTATGCATTTAATACTGTCTTATTTAATTCTCTTGTGATCCATGGACGTGTATTTGTTCCATGTTTATGTGTTGTCATTATTGTTTAATTAAGGTTTAAATTAGTAGGTAGAGTAGTTAAGTGACATTCTGGCTCAATGTTGGACCGATGTGTTACATAGTATATGAGCGAGTGGGAGAAATCACAAATGGTACTCCCTCCCGTCATAAAAGAATATCATTTTGGATATTGCCACGGTCCCCTAAATGCAACTTTGGCCCCTAATTTCTACTTTAGTAGATTTATAAAACCTAATATAATTATACTTTTGTGAGAGAAAAATTGAGATAAACCTGTACATATTATTTTTATGAGTTCAATTTAAATATTGAAAGCTAAAGTTTAGAAAGTTTGACTGCAAATACCCAAACCGACGTTCTTTTGTGGAGTAAAAAAAAAAATCCAATTTTCAAACGGCTGATGACCAGTCATTCTGTAATTTAAATAGGGAAGTAATTTTATACGGAGAAACATACGGTCCTTCCCGGCTTGTGTAGCACAAATTTTAAAGCACCAATGAAGGGTGGATGCTTTATACTTACCCCTTGAGGTTGCTTTAGGATTTGTGCATCTACTTGTGGGGGAGAAGCATGGAAGCACTTACGCTCCCAGTTTTCACCTCACGCCGAGTGTTGACATCGCTGGCAGCCGGCGCTCGTCGCTCCCCGTTCATTCGTCCCAAGAGACAGGGACCGAACAAGACCGCAAGGAGCAATCGAGACGCGTCCTCCGCCTCAGATCTGGCCCCCCTCCCCCTTCTCCGGCGTCCGGCGGCGACCGGTGAGTTCTTCTCCGCCCCTTCTCCTCCGCTTCCTTTGCTTCCACCGTTCGCCAGATCTGCCCCCCCCCCCTTCTCCGGCGGCCGGTGAGTTCTTGTCCGCCTCTTCTCCTCCGCTTCCTTCGTTTCCACTGTTCGCCAGATCTGCCCCTCGCCCCTCCCCCTTCTCTGGTGGCTGGCGCGGTGAGCTCCAGCCGGAGATCCCCCGTGAACATCCTCGTGGGGGCTCTTTAGGTCCGCCCCTGATAGTAAGATGGTATCTAGTCTAGTGTGTACATCTGTCAAACTCTGAATTATGGTATTAGTAGTTAACACTAGATTGGTGCATCTACTTTGCACCTTTGATTGGTTGGAACACAAGTTGTTTTCATCTCTGAGTAGAAAGAGTCCTGACCTACCGTTCACTGTTCAGCATCTTTTTTGTCGGTGTTTTCTAGCTTTTTGTTGTTCCTGCTGAGATTGTAAAACTAGAGAACTTGTAGTCCTCTACTTAGCAATCCAACTGAGTAATTCAGTTTGTCTACTATATTTGTCAGTTGTCACCTATGCATTGTAGATGGACAAGAGGATGCTTAGAAGGAGAAAAATGATGCTTTTTAGGGTTGCCTCATTTGTGGCTGCTTCTTTTGTGGCTTTGTATGTCCGGTATAGACTAAGGAAAAGGAGAGAACATACAACCTATGGCTCACTTGAGGAAAGGAACAAGAAAATAATTGACTATGTGAATAATCGAATGTACAAGTATGATATAACCTGTCAGAATGCTAAGGCTTAAGGGAGCACCTTTCTTCCATGTCAAGTTTTGAGGGAACACTCTTTTCTCCATGACACTGTACATGTATGTGTTTAGGATCAAATTGCCATGTTCTTGAACACAGTTGGGCACAACCTTAGGAATAGGTGAGCTATGGAATGAGGTTATTAGGCCCAACTTCATTGGAGACCCCAACCAAAATTGCAGGAACCCGAGATGGGATCCATGCTTTGAGGTACAACATTGAACAACTACACCTTTTCGTTTTATATAGTTATGCATTGAATTTTTTGTGGCTATTTGTGTATTGCATTCACTGTCAAACCAAATATTAATTGCTCTCGTAATTGTTTCCTACACACCGCCCTAGGGCCCTAGGCTTCCAGGTGGTCCAGAGTCCGCCTTCCAGGGGCTTTTGACAACCTTGGCCACATTTTAGTTGCTAGAAAATGCTTTTATTTCATCAAAATGCGAGTGATTACTAGTGTTCCCCTAGGTGTTAGGCGCTAGTCGGGCGACATACCAGCGCCTAGCACCTAATCGCCATCTAGGCGGGCCTAGGTAGGGTTAGGCGGCCGCCTAGGCAGGATAAATTGGCTAGGCGGGAGGGTTGTGCCTAGCGCCTAGGCGACCTAGGCGGGCGCCTTGGGGAATACTGGTGATTACTGGCTAGTGGCTAATACTTATTTAAATTATTATGTTTAAGTTTTTGATTTGCCAGATGTAAATACTCATCATGTCAACCTTTGTTTGGCTACTCTTTAGCAATGATTTCTGGGCGGGTTCAAAGTCACCTTTGGCTCTTTCGCGTTTCTTTTATCGTTTATGTGCTCCAAGAGACATGTTTAATCAACCGTAGTGGTGTGGAACAAACATCTAACTATACAACACATAATAAACTACATCACAGATATGCTGACGTGGAACTAATTGGTCCTTAGGATACTTTCTTTCTGAGTGAAGTTCATATTGTACCCTATTTCATCCTTGTTTGCTGAAACATCTGGAAGGCCTGCTTACGGATAGCCCTACTGAATAAAAAAAATAGTCACTTTTACTGAAATTACAACTGGTGTATTTATTTGTACTGTGCTTCTCTCAGTTATTACCAATGTTTGCTGTCTGATTGTGATTCTTTCTGTTTTTCTTTACAGAAAGATGATTAATCTTTTCAAAATAAAGGGCCAAAAGAAAGAAGAGGCAGCCAGTGCTGCTGGAAAGGCTCCTGTTAAGAAGCAATCTGCTGGGGAGCTCCGTCTTCACAAAGGTGCGTTAATTATAGACGAATTGTCTCTTATTCTTTTTCTCTCTTCAATTCTGCATTTGACTATGCATTACAAAAAAAGTACTTGCTCTGTCTCAAATATAATGACTTGTTCCTCTTACTTTGTTTAAAATTTGAAGACCCCACAAAAATTGAGGGAGCATTTAGTGAGCTATTAATAGGGTACAGTGAGGATTGAAATCCGGTCGAGGAAATTCAGCGCATGACCGGTACGGTTCTGACCCGTTACCAGAAAATTCAAAAAAAAACCGGGCTGAATTTGAATTTCAAAATTTAAATTTGGTTTTTTTACCGGACCGGTTACCGGACGGTAACGGGAAAAACCGGCGAAAAAACTCTGAAAATGGTGAAAAATGGTAATTAGCAAATTTAAATTTGGAATAATGCAAATATTAATAAGAAAGTGTTTCAAGTTGTACATAAAAAGTCATCATTTATGTTTTAATAGTGCTAAATATACTAAAAACTAATGTTTCAATACATAATCTAGCATAACAATGCATAAATCAACTAGGAAAAGACATTATGGAGTCAAAAATTCAAATTTGAATTTAAAAGATCCCGGGCGGTATTTTTTTTTCCCAGAGCCAACCGGTAAACCGGTTACCGGCCGGTATTTCAATCTCTGGGTACAGGTCTATTTTTTCTCCTCTTACATTGATTTAACTTTTTTCTAATCTGTGTGAAAAGTGGAACAAGACGTCGTATTACAATGGAGGGAGAATATATTTTTTGTGTGAGTTTGGTAATGGCTTTTAGTTAGCTAGAGATGCTAGTTTACAGCTACAAAGCAGAGCTGCTAAAGCTCTCCTAAGTCATTGCTATCTTTGAAATGCAATGGGTCCACTCATGTTAATATGTCATGCATATTGTGCCTTTGTTTCATGAGTTGGGTGCTGCTAAATCTACATTTGTCTCAATTTGAAATTTACCAGCAGTTAGGAATCAATTCTGTTGTAAGTTGAACATGATTATGGTAGGCTTAGTTCATATTCGGGAGTTTTTGACACAACCTATATTGTATTTGTAGAAGCATGATGAGTTAGGTATGGTTTTTTTGTGTCAGTTGCCAAATGACTGATCACAATTAGGAACTTATTACTAATGCTGTTGTTAGGAATCAATTCTGTTGCGAGTTGAACATGATTATGTAAGCTTAGTTCAGATTAGGGAGTTGTTGGCACAATCTATATTGTATTTGTAGAAGCATGATGAATTAGTTTCTTTTGTGTCAATTGTCAAATGACTAATCACAATTAGGAACTTATTTACTATTGCTGGAGCTGTGCAAGAAATGTTGCATGCTGGGGCAGATAACCTTGCCTGCAAGCAGGCACATTCCAAGCACTGATATTCACCTACATTTGTCCATTATTGCATGGTCATTAAACCCGTACTTAAGAAGAGTAACACTAAACAAAGTTCATCAATGTACTTAACGGTTTGTAGTGCTGCAGGCTGCAAGAAAATAAGATCATTAAAGCATCTACAATGTAGGGTGGAGTCCGGTGGACTAAGCTTTCCACGTCACTGCTACATGACCCAGGCGTTAAATTTGCTTTTTCCCTAGTGTTTAGCGCCTCTTCTCTCTTGAAAACAGGACCCACCACCTCTTTCTCTCTCTCCCATGTGAATGACAGGTGGGCCTGTTTTTTTATTGGGGGGGGGGGGGGTGGGCTTGCAACTGGGACTAAGGTTGGTACCAGTACCAACAATATTTTCTTGGAATCTCCTCTCTCCAATGTTTGGCACCTGTGGTACTGGAACCATCACCCACATGATGCCCATGACCTAATTTATTGCAAATGAAACAAGCGGTGATCCTATTTAAGCTTAGTGAGCATTCATAAGCTCTTAATGCCAACTACCAACTTATAATCCGATGCATGTCATGAATGAATTATTTATGCGGCTAATTTTTTCTGACACTTTGCAGATATTAGTGAGCTGAATCTACCTAAGACCACATCGATTTCTTTTCCCAATGGAAAGGATGATCTGATGAATTTTGAGATGATCATCCGACCTGATGAAGGATATTACATGTAAGTACCATGCTACAGGGCTAGTTTGCCATTGTTGCATTGTGCATTTGTGCTGCTAATCTAGTCAAGAGAATCTTGACCAGTTCTAGTATAATATTTATGTTATGCATCTAGAAAAGAGGCTATCAATTAAGTTAATATAAAAAAAATAGTAAGATAGAACTTCAGCTTAAAATCCACTGGTATGCCGAATCTAGCCTAAGTTCATGTATTATTGTTAGCATAAGCTGTTATGGGCCTGGTGTTAAGGCCCATACGGCTAGTGCCTTAGGGGTTAAGTTAGATTGATAAGGCAAGGATCACCGTTGATTGGGTCTTTCTATAAACCCTCCGGATGGATCCTTGCCTATATATAGTGTACCCTGTACTCTTAATCAATCATCTAGAGATATATTTGCTCTCATGGTATCAGCCGCCTAGGTCAGGGGACCTCTCTCTTCATTGCCTCCACCTCTCCATGGCCACCTCTTTGTCGATTCTGCATCCTCCCTCGCACCATGTCGCATACACCTCCTCCTCTCCTGTGGTCACCAACACCTCCTCTGCCGCCCATCCGGACGACGCCATCGCCCAACAAGCCGCAGAGAGCGCCGCCTTGCCGCCGCAAAGCCAGCGCAGATCAGAAGCTTGAACGCGTGCGCCGGGACTCACCCCTTGCCCGCTTCGAGGCCGAGGAGGAAGCCGCCGCCGCCGCGAAGGCCGCGACGAGGCCGCCTAGCGCCGGCTCATTGCGCTCGCTGGCCTGTAGCCTTGTGGCTGCCGCCGCCGCCATGGCGCCACCAAGACCTTCCAGCGCGACCTGGCGGCCTCCTCCATCTCCTACCGTCTGCCGGCCTCCTCCATCATGAGGCCGTGGCTCTGCTGCAGCTCACTCCCGTGCCGTCGCCGTGAACAACATCGCAATCACGTCACCACGGTCCTTGGCGTCGACTCAAGAACTTCAGCCATTGGCGTGATCAATTCTTGCTCATCCCAGCAAGTTCTCGCCGGGATCATGTCGCGCGAGCCTCAGGTCCCATCTCTCCTACAGGATCGGATGGGCTGCGTCGTCAAGGCACGGATCATCGCCACCTCACCGAGCGACTTGGCGGAGATCATCTCTGCCAGCGGCTCCGCCGCGCCATGCTTGGCTTGCCGTCGAGTCTCGATTCCTCTAACAGCGGGAGGCTCGCTCATCCACTGAGACGGCGCTTTGGAACTTCGTCGAGGCGACCTCTCCGTTCACAGAATCATCGCCGGTTGAAGAAGATGGCGGACGATCTCGCCGCATCTCGGCGGCCGTGTTGGCCGGACCCTTGTCCTCAGCGTCATTCGCGGCCTCAGCGAAGCGTTTGACCACGTCGGCACTCTCTCCGTCGCGCACGCCCGCCCCCTCCTTCACGGAGGCACGCGGCGACCTCATCCTCGAGGAACTCGCCTTGGAGAACAGGAAGGATGCTCCGCCACCGCTCTCGCATTGCTCTGCTTCTGGCGAAGCAAGCCGCCATCTGCATCTTTCGGCTCGGGCTCCGTGTGGCGGGGGTGGCTCCAAGTCCTCAACAATCGCCGCAACAAAGCGCGGCCAGCGGCAAAGCGATGGCAAAGATGTGGCGGCGGTGGCGGTGGCGGGGCGCGCCCTCAGTCACAACCAAGCCGACCATCGGCCGGGCGAAGCTGCTCCGGTGGACGCCGCCCGGCTACTACAATCCACAGGCGGGCACCATCAGATGTGGCGAGGCCCCGCCCTCGTGGCGCCGATCCGGTGCCCCTCATCTGGCGAATAAAGAAGGCAGCGGCAGCAGAAGCGCTCCTCGCGGCGGCAGCGGCAGCAGAAGCGCTCGTCGCCTACAGCCAGTGCTGCTGCTGCTGCGCTGACGGCGCCGCGCCTTGGGTCGCCCGGGTACTACAACCCCGTGGCGGCCTTCCTCCCAGGATCCGAGCGGCGCTTGCCTCGCTTTCGATACCAATTCCACGACTCCACCTCCATCCGGTGGTGGTGCCGACTCAGTGCTACCTCCCACATGACCTCTCGGTCCTCCTCTCTTTCACATATTCTTCCTTTGCGGTATCCTACTCCTTCATCTATTGTCGTAGGTAATGGTTCTATCATGCCTGTCACCGCCACTGGCTCCACAGAGTTGTCCTCCTCTTTACGTCTTAATAATGTTCTTGTGTCACCACAACTTATTAAGAATCTCATCTCTGTTCGCCAATTTACTACCGAGCAATAATTGTTACGTGGAGTTTGACCCATTGGTTGCTCTGTGAAGGTTCTTACTCCGGGCCGAGATCGTCGGTGCAATAGCTCGGCCGCTATACCCTGCGCCTACCTCCATTTCGCTCCCTTGTGCCAAAGCCTCCTCCCCGCTTTGTACCGTGACTTAGCCGCCCCGACCATGAGGCGTTGTCAAGCGTCGGCGCCTCGCGTCATATTAGTGATTGTTCAGATTTGTGTCATGCTTGTCAGTTAGGGCGTCATGTTCGATTGCCCTTTTATTCGTCCACCTCTCGTGCGTCTAGCAAGTTTGACCTTATTCACTGTGATCTGTGGACCTCCCCGGTTGTCAGTGTTTCCGGTTATAAATATTACTTGGTTATACTTGATGATCTGCTCATTACTTGTGGACATTTCTCTGCGACTCAAATCGACACTTTCAAAGCCGCTGCCCGATTCCTCGCCCACGTCTCCGCTCGGTTTGACACTCGTGTCAAATCATCGATCGCGACAATGGGAAAGAGTTCGACAATTGAGCTCGCCACTTCTTCCTCGCTCGGGGCATTCATCTTCGCATGTCACGCCTACACCTCGCCTCGAGCAGTAAAAGTGAGCGCATTATTCGTACCATTAATAATGTTGTTCGCTCACTGCTCTTTCAGGCGTCCATGCCTCCCTCCTATTGGGTGGAGGCCCTCTCCACTGCCACTATCCTCCTCAACATATTGCCTACCAAGACTCTCCAGTTCTCTACGCCTCACTTTGCACTTTTCGCAAAGATACCTACGTATGATCATCTTCGGGTCTTTGGTTGCAAATGTTACCCCAACCTGTCTGCCACTGCTCCTCATAAACTCGCTCCTAGATCTGCTCTATGTGTCTTTTTAGGCTACTCGCCCACCATAAAGGATACCGCTGCCTTGACCTCTCCAGCAATAGAGTTATCATCTCCAGGCACATCATCTTCGATGAAACGGCCTTTCCCTTTGCTGAGCGTCATGGTCCCAGCAATCCAGCGGACCTCGAGTTTCTTGATTTTACTGATGATGTTGTGCCAGCTCCTATTGGACCTCCGCACACGTTGTTTCCTGCAGGCATGTCTCCCGGCGCCTCAGGTTCTGCTTTGCACTGCCGGTCCTCGTGTGGCGAGCTTAGGGCAACGGCGCCCTGCCGGTCTTACGTGCACGTGCTGCATGGCGCGCGATTCTTGACAACGTCCGGTGCGGCGCTCTACATCGCCACGCTGCGGTCCCCGGCGGCTCCTCGCGCCCGCGCGCCCCAAGCCGGCCGCGTGGTGTCGGCGGCACGTCCCGCCCGCGGCTGCGCCGGCTCGGCGTCCCTGCCGCGATCGCGAGGTTTCCGCGTCTCTCGGGCGCCCGCGTCTCCGCGGGATTTCCACCGCCGCTCGACCGCGACTTCCGCACCATTACTCGCGTCGCCGCGACCTCCACCGCGTCGTCGGCTCTGCATCGGTCCCTACGGCCCGCCCGGCCCCAAAGCGCGGTTCTTTGTCCCTCGGTGGCCAACCGGCGACCCTATGGGCACCGTTCAAGCGGCCGGATGCCGCTACCTACTATGTTGTGCCACTCTCTCGGTCAGAAGACCTTCAGTAGCGCTCTTTACGATCCCAATTGGCGGCTATGGAGGAAGAACACGATGCTCTCTGAGAACCACACGGGATCTTGTGCCCGTCGCCCGGGCCAATGTTGTCAGCTTGGAAGTGGATCTTCAAGCACAAGCTTGATCGATGGCTCCTCGGCGGTACAAGGCACGTTAGGTCCTCCGTGGTTTCACCCGGCCGGTGTGGACTTTGATGAAACCTTCACGTGGTGGCCGACTACCGTTCGCGCGGTCTTTGTCTTCATGGCGCTCTCCGTCGTTGGCCCGTTCACCGGTGGGCGTGAAAACGCCTTTCTTCATGGCACTTTGGTGAGGCGGTGTATTGCCGCAGACCATCCGGGTTTGAAGATCCAGTTCATCCGGATTACATGCGCCTTACGAAGAAATCACTCTATGGCACAAGCGGGCTCCTCGTGCGCAATGCGGTCGAATGGCTACTTTCTTGCTATCTATTGGGTTTGTTGAAGCCAAGTCGGACACCTCGCTCTTCGTCTACGGCGTGGTTCGACCACGACCTACTTGTTGCTATATGTTGACGACATTGTCCTCACACCTCATCATCGGACCTTCTTGGCGGATCATCTCAAGCTTCAATGAGAATTCGCCATGAAAGATCTTGGTGAACTACACCACTTCTCGGCATGCATGTTCGGCGAAGTGGTGATGGACTCCTGCTCTCACAGCGACAGTACATGCTGGATATCCTCGATCGCGCCGGAATGGCTGAGTGCAAGCCATGCTCCACTCCAGTGGACACCAATCCTAAGGTTCTTGCGCCGAGAGGCCCCACGTATGCGATGCTACCGATTTTCGCATCTTCTTTGGAGCCCTTGATGATTTGACATTCACCCGCCCAGACATTGCATATGCCGTTCAGCAGGTCTGTCTTCACATGCACGACCCTCGGGAACCTCACCTCGCTGCTCTGAAGCGGATTCTTCGCTATGTTCGGGGCACACTCCACCTCGGTCTCTGCTGCGACCTTCCACCGGTGATCTTGTCGTCTACACCGACGCTGATTGGGCTGGTTGTCCGGACACTCGCAAGTCCACCTCGGGCTATGCAGTGTTTCTTGGTGACAATCTTGTTTCTTGGTCCTCCAAGCGCCAGAACACAGTATCAAGATCAAGTGCTGAAGCTGAATATCGCGCGGTGGCTAACGGAGTTGCAGAAGCAACTTGGCTACGCCAGCTTTATTTGCTCTCAATTATCATGGTTATTTACTTTCTCAGTATGTCTGTTGAGTAGTTGACAAAAATTCTGCCACTTATATGTGGACTAATCTATGCCTCTGTCGCTTGCCATTCCAGAGTAATATGTTGCAAGTGATTTTTTTTTTGAAATGTTCCTGCTGCATGCCAAGTTTTCTACATCTGATTGTATTTTTTAATACTAATTTTTGTAGGGGTGGCACTTTCATTTTTACCTTTCAAGTTTCCCCATCTTATCCTCATGAGCCTCCAAAGGTCAAGTGCAAGACCAAGGTATAAGATGGAATCATCTACATCAATGGTTTCTTTGTTTCTTTCCACTGATTTCATGTTCATCTTAACCCGTCAGTCACTGTGCGTTTTTAACACATGCAGGTGTACCATCCAAATATTGATTTGGAAGGAAATGTATGTCTGAACATTTTGCGTGAAGATTGGAAGCCTGTTCTCAACATCAACACTATTATTTATGGCCTGAATCTTCTTTTTACGGTATTTCATCTTCATTGATACCCCCATTGATTTCAATAAATATATTTTAGAAAAAAGAGAAGATGAAAAAGTAACATTTGTAAATTGCAATTCATGTGTGCACCATTGTTATCGTTTTACTATTTTTTCATAGTCTCACTTTTTGGTTGGAGAATTAATGTTTTCAAAGGTAATAATCACTAGTGTGGTAGCAAGGAGGTTATCTTCAAATGAGCATACCAATTTGAGTGAGACCTAAGTAATCCTTAAGTTCTATTTAATATATATTGGTAAAACTGAATTCAATCCCTAACATACTCTCATGAAATAGAAGTTAAAAGACATGCTGATGTATAACTATGTATAAGGTGTTGGAATGAACCCTTGATCTATTCCAATGGGTCAAATGCCAATATAAACATGTTACATGTGTAGGTAAATATGCAAAGAACACCCTATACAAGAGACATATCTAACACGCCCCTCAAATTCATGGTGGATTAACAACACTGAGTTTGAAGAGGTAGAAGCTATGCTGAGCTCTAGTTTGTACCTTAGTGAAGAAATCTGCTAACTAAAACTCCGAAGGTGAAAGCACATACTGAAGAGCAATAACTTGCTCCTGCACCTAAGATCTCATGTACGAAGCATCTACTCCAATGTGTGTGGTGAGCTAACGCTTCACTAGATCTCGAGCAATGCTGACCGCAACAGTACTTTCTGATAAGAGAGGAGTCGGTGTAGAAACTGAAACACCGAAATCCTCAAGTAGCCACTGAAGTCAAGTGATCTCAACTGTCAATGCTACCATGGTTCGCAATTCGACCTCGGCGATTGAGCGAAGCGACGATACCGCTTCTTGATCTTCCAGGCAATCAGAGAAGAACCAAGGAAAACACAATAGGCGGAAAGAGACTAGCGATCAGAATGATGGCTAGCCCAGGTCGCATCAGAGTACGCCTGAAGCTATAGAGAGTTGGAGGAGGCGGCGGATCCGGTGCATGCGACGGATCCGCGGGGCAGAGGAGCGTCGGCGTCGGACAAAGCAACTCCTGAGGCGGTGGAGAAGGTCGGGGCGGAGGAGCAGAGAAGGCAGCTTCCACGTTGGGGCAGCCTAGGGCAGAGGAGCGGCCCGGGGCAGAGGAGGATTCAGATGACGGCAGCGGCGGCGGTCTCGCAGGAAGAAGAGGAGAGGCTAGGGTTAGGTTTTTGGGGAGGAGAGAGAGTCATAGGCTTAGATACCATGTTGGAACGAGCCCTTGATCTATTCCAATTGGTCAAATGTCAATATAAACATGTTACAGGTGTAGGTAAATATACAAAGAAAACCCTATACAAAAGACATATCTAACATAACGGACATTTTGCCATTTATTCAATGGAGTGCAGTCCGTGAATTCTAGTTAATGACATGGTTAGTCCATTGATTTTTCCTGAACGTGGGTGGTGAATTTGAGTTATATGAAACTCAACCTGTATTCTCTTGAAAGTTAAAGCATTTGTACTTAGGGAACTGATGTGAATTTTCATATCGGGATAACTACCATGAGGAAGAGGGCCAAACGAGGGCCAAACGGCATGGCTCGAAGGGGATTAGGGTTTCTAGATGAGAGGAATAGACATAGATTGGGATGAGAGAAAGCAATAGACTAGTAGAAGTTTATTTCTTGCCTGATTTTTTAAGGTTGCAATGCCTATGCTTTTATAGAACTAGCTGGACATGATCCCTCAGACTTTGGACTAACAGATACGTACTCAACTTCCTAACAACACGTGGACTCAACTGAGTATTCTGAACCTTCCTAAACAGACACGAACTGAACTTAACTCTTAACACTGCTTTCCTAATCCTCTTCTTGGTCGGCTGGTATTCCAATATGCTGTCTCGCAGAAACCTGCCATCAATTTCCTCCTGAACATCTTGCCAGCGGGCTGTCCGGCTGCCAGTATTGTTCTTCTCTTGCATCTGTACATATTTTCTGCTGCTGCCTAGCCCATGTCCACAACAGCAACATTCTGGGCGACATGTTATCCAGCACTAAAAATCATTACAATGCAGACGTAGTTCATCACTTTCATATGCTCACATGCCCATTGAATGTGGTTGATGGATTTGACTTTTACCTAAATTGGTCCTTGTAATGTAAATTGTTAACTAATGGAGTGAAACTATTAAGAAGACAAGTTTATGCCCTGAACCCTCTTTTTGAGGATGACATCTCGGAGAACCCGTAGTTTGGTCGGCCAAACATTTCAACAAAATTGCATGTTAGTTTGACTGACGTTCTGCTTAAGATTCTTATGGCTTGTTTGGATAGGCGGGGATTAGAATTAATCCTTTCGGACAGACTTATTATACATTGCAGCTTTCCATTTCCAAGTTTCTGTTTACTAGATTTTTTTCTTAATGGGATCTGTTTAATGTTTATTTTATATGCAGCAACTAAACGATGAGGATCCCTTGAACCATGAAGCAGCCGCAGTCCTCCGTGACAATCCAAAAATGTTTGAGGCTAATGTTAAGAGAGCAATGGCTGGAGGCTACGTGGGTCAACACTATTTCCCGAGATGTGCATGATGGTGCTGGCTGTCGAACATTGCTGTCTTATGCTGCCTTGAAGCCATTTTGGCACCTATCTTACACCAGCATGGTCAACTTTCTGGATTTGTGTTGTTTCAGTGCGTGGAAATGCTGTTGGAAGCATGCAAATTGCTCGTGGTGCGATGTGCGTATTTGCCCATCGCTGTGGTATGTTTAAAACCGGTAAATTGGTGATCTGGTGGATGGTACAGATGAAAAGGATACGTATCTGAACTGTGGAACTTCATATATCCTAGATAAATTTATCGTTTTCCGTGTGGTCCTTTGTTTAGCAGGAAAAATATTGTTTTCAGCAATAACAAAAAAAAAACTCTATTCTTAAAAGAATGCCAAAATTTTATTCAGTAAGATCTCGAAGTATTTTTTTATATTAAATAATCATTTTTAACAGTATTTTAGAAATAACCCCTGTTAATTTCTATTGATACCATGTGCAGCCCGGTTTGGTGCAATATTTTTCGGGTGGGCTTACAATATATTTTAAATTATAACTTCTAATATATTTCTACCATTTATCCTTGAAACAATACATTGTTGTGAAAATAGGAAAATAGGAAAATATGGGGATAATTCCATTCTTTTGGGGTCTTCGTGCCCATGGGAACTAGGCTGGCTGAGCTCGATCCTAGCCCTCTCTGGTCAGGCCCGAGCTCACCTGATAGTTTAGGAATTGTGGAAATCCACTCGGTTTTAGGAACCAAATCAGCATAAAAATTTATTACAAAATAATGATGTACTTTTTTTTATTAACTCTACCTATGTATAAAATTGAGTTCAAATATAATCCATATGAAGAGTAAAAAAAGAGAAAATTGTGAAATAATTAATCGAAAGGAAAAGGAAAGAAAAGGTTACTATTCACATAAAATTTTCTTTTTTTGTTCCTTAGAACAATTTTTATCTGAAGTTATTTCAAAGAGGGCCAAAATCCTAGATTATATCATCATTTTTTAATATTTTTTCCTATTGATTTGGTACTTGAACCAAAATTGTTTTCATGATTTCACGAATTGTTTTTTGAAGAGTACATAGAGACATAGAGACACCGCATACGCATACACGTGTGTTACACATGCTAAAAATTTTATGGAGACTCCAAGGCCTCACAACATAGACACAGTTTATCACTTAATTGCACACGCATATGTGTACTGGTGAAATAAAAAACACAGCAAATTCTAGGTCATAGAACCCTGGTGGGTGAGAACAAACACCCTGATTCCATCACCAGACCATTGGCTGTCCTTATGATTCCACCAAACTATTGGTTCCACTTGACATCTCTCATGAAATTATCCTTTCACGGCATTTTCTTAAGCAACTGGCTAACAAATGCATAATTTTTTTTAAATGACTTTGTACCGAATGTACAAATTAAGGGTGTGTTCGGTTTGATACCAAACTTCGCCACACTCAGATGAAGCAGGTTCAACAAATCGTGGCTGCCATAGTAACATGCCACACTTTCTTAACCATTCTTACCGACCAATTAGATACTAAAATCTTTGAGGATGCGAGTGTAAACACCCACCACTCATGAGTCTTATTCCGTTTGAATTTGATACCTTTCTTCTTATAATTCGAAAGATACCTACTTCCTCTTAGGTATTATCATTTTAAATAATTAACTTTATATTTAAAAAAACAGCACACATGCAAAATGCGGATCATACATGTCATTTCACAACTGAAAGTCTGAAACAGAAAAAACAACCAATCGCAGGCGCTATAATTCCAGTAAGCACATAAATGTTGATGAATGCAATTAAAACATGAGATATCAAAATGATTTATCGCGTCACCTGCTTCGAAGAAAAATGGTTTGACTCGATTCTCCACCAAATGTATGCATTCTTATATTCACGTCTCTTCCATAAAAGATCAAAACATTGTGCAGATGGGAATCCACCATCGACCACCACCCGGCTCAGGTTTACCGGGTTCACATCCATCAGTCGATACCACAAACATTACGCCTACCCAGTTTCAGAAACCTAATTTTACTATTATTCACATGATACATTCCGATCACTATCAAATATGGACTATGACCTTAAGATGTACTCCTGCTTTTTGCTTTTCTACTATGATCACTTAGCCAGTTAGTACCAAAATTTCGAGGAGTGGGGTAAAACTATACATCAATTCATCTCCCAGCAATGCTCTTCAAGCTGAGAGAGGGGAAACAGAAAAAATGTCTTTTGACTTGGTTATCTACCGTCTTGTTTCAGAGTTCCTTTGGTATTGTTGACCCTTCAGTACTGTAGCCCTCAGGTGAAGAAGAGAGTAGTTCATTGATGCAGCTAACAAGATTCTTAGTTTCCTGGTTATCCTGAAGGGGGTTCCTTGGATAGGTCTGCGGTATATTCACAACTTCAGTAGAGCATATCAACAGAAACTATGGCAAAATCTCCCTACTTTATCAACACAAAGATTGAGATAAATTTATTATTACCTCTGACGACCACAGCTTATCATCTTTGCTACGGGGAATGATGTGGACATGTGTCTGCAATAAAAATATATTCGAAGTTGAGCAGCTACTGGCCAATATTAACAAGATATTTTTTCAAGGCCAGGTAGTTAACAAATAATAAGACGTATAACTCACGTGAAAAATAACTTGCCCTGCTTCCTCTCCATTGTTGACTAGCACATTGAATGCATCTGTGTTCCAAAGATACTATCAGTCAAACCAAACTAATATGTTCACATAAAGTTTAAGTAGGTAATTCTGTATACGAAGAGATGACAAGACATAGATGAGCTCCATAAGTTGAGCTCTTAAAACGATTATAAAATTAATGCTAGCGAAGAATTACGATTTACAACACATTAGACATCCATATATAATCAAATATGACCAAAATGTCAAAAGCTCATCCAGAGCATATGATGCACAATAATGCAGTGTGCAGGCATTGCAATCATAATCTAGTAATCTGCAGAGCAAATTTAATTCAAAAACATGTTGCAGCGCCATATGGTCCAAACAAGCTAAAGCATACCCACAATTCGCATGTATCTAACTTATACACAGTAAGCATCCAAGCCAGAATAAAATTGCAAAGTGTATTAAAGTTCACGTGCTAATTGGCAGTGAAGTTGAAGAAAACCAAGTTTGGCAGTAAACAACAGACACATGCCAAAATTACTGCTTGTAAGAAGCCCAAAACAATCCTAATCCCTAATTTGCATTGATGCCATCAAATTCTTTCATTTGTATTCTTAAGATCCCCAGGTTATAAGGCTAGGTTAATCCAATTAAAGCCAAAATGATAAAACAACTTCTCGTCTGGCATATAGAAAGATATCCTTAACATCAAGGAGGGTAAATACCAAAAGACTTACTCAAAGGGCGTCAGTATGTATTCAATTTTTTTGGATAAAGAACATTTCATTTTTTAGACCATTCGTTGATCACCTGAAAGTACAACTTGAGTGGAGAAAAATATATTTGTTCATTTTTTCTTTTGTACTCTAAGATTCTCAACAAGGCTAATGATATTTAATGCACGCCAGAATGAGGAAAGAACTTATCATATGGCATATAGAAAGATATCCTTGATGTCAAGGAGGATGAAAGACCAAAAGACATACTCAAAGTGCGTCAATATGTATATAGAATATTTCACTTTTAAACCATCCATTATTCACCTGAAATTACTACTTGAGCCCCAAAAAACAAGCATCAAAAAACAAGCATTGATCATTGATGTAGTAATAAAACAGTACTATATATTCCCACAAACATTTAAGCATGTTAATGTCACTGTAGGTGGATAATAGGAAACTTGAGCTAAAAAAGCATAGAAATCCCACACAGATAAGACTTACATGACAAAAAGGTACAGCAAGACAACGATAATGCTTAAAAGAATTGTTTTATTATTAGCATGGACTAGTTTACACAAGTGAAACCCGTTTGTTCTCCTTCAGTCTTGTCAGAAGAAACTGCAAAATACTAGCTGAATTGTCCCAATGATTATAAAGTTGTAGTTTACCTACCACATTGAGTAGCCTTCACGATTGCATTGCCAAGAAGCGGCAGTTTAGAACAGATGGTTGCTATTACCTGCATTTAAAAAATCAAATATTAATCTAGAGAAAGCTTCCCAACAATGTGATGAACTGAAACAAACAACCAACATGCAATTTCTAATTAATTCTAGCATGCAATATTTACTACCAAATAAAAATTCGACGAAGAATGAAATAAAACCCCGTCATGAACTAAGGTTCATGGCAAATCACAAATATATAGTTACAAACTTACAATAAACAGGAGGAAATATTTTGACGTGGCCACAAGTGGAAATCAGTTTTCGAACATAGCAGTGCAATACAACCTACATTTATTTTCATATTTAACATCGTCATGACTAAAAAATCAACTATTCAAAGCATAAAATAAATTAATTGCATTAATGACTCATTCCATTGAAATCAAATTAATGTAAGTACCAAATGACAACGATGCTTCTAGTAACTGTACAATACAATTTACAAAATGAATTTAATAGCTTGATGAGCTAATCTTGGGGAAAAAGAACGGACTGCTAGCTCGCTCAGTTATTCTTGAAGTAACAGGCATTACACAACCAAAGATATGGACAACTTGCTAACTCCAGATATGCTTGTCTTCTGTGGTAAGTTTTGATTAGCCTCATATGGGGAAATTATATATACTCTCTAATACATTGTCTAACCAAGCAAGAAGGCAATTTTCAAACCAGTCGCTCGACTCCCTAATTTGACTTGGAGCCACCTCCCAAAAAGGAATTTTTTATGCCCTAAAAAGGAAAATTATGAAAGTTGAATATTAACAGGAAAATATCTAGTGCATCCTAACTTTTGTTGCATCCCCATGCATTCTCTTCAAAACGCGATGTAAATGGTCATGAAAAAAATATTTGATGCATGAACACGGCTAGAACAGGCAGAGTCCATGTCAGACACGGTGTCAGACATGGACATGGCTCGGACACGTATTTGAGGCGTGTCCGAAATTAGGCCTATGAAAAAAATTAAATTCGGACACGTATTTGCCATTTCAGCCCAGTCCATTTGGCCCAAACATGGAAGCCTAGCCCATTTGCACTGTGTTAACCCTGGCTTTCCAGAGGACAGAGCCAATCCCCTCATCCCCACTCGACGACGCCCCTGCTACACCGCCCGCCCGCCCCTGCGACTTCCTTTTGCTCCGGCGGCGACCGACTGCTAGCGGTGACCCCCCTCCAGACGCCATCCCTTCGCCTTCCTTCTCCCCGATGCCCCTGCTACGCCGCCCGCCGCCCCTGCTGCTTCCTTCTCCACGACGCCCCTTTGCCCTCCTCCTTGACGCCGCTCGTGCTGCTTCCTTCTACTCCGCTGAGTGAATCATCTCACGCTCCTTCCTAGATCTTCCCTGGTTCATGTGCTATAAGAAAACTTTGTAGTTTGTGTTTGAGATATATATGTATAGTTGTGTTATTCCCCATTGTCATGAAGAGTTATTTGCATATTGTACTTGTCTATATATACTGGCCAATTGGCCACCTGATAATTGAAAGATCTAGACCCGCCATTATGAGTTAATGGAGTGTTTTGGTGATTAATGACAAATCCAAATATGAGACTAACTCTCTTGTCAAGTATTATCTTTGTGTAGTCTCATTTGGATATAAAGGTGAAACACAACGAGGTATGCAATCGACATCTCAATCTTATATATTGTTGTATTCCTCGGATCCAAAATATAGGATTGAACTCAACCATAAGTCAAACTTGAATATGTGCATATGATCTTATTACACATTTGTGTATGCACACATTTAGGGGGAGTTTTATTCTATATTTTGTGGTTTCATTAGTATTGATCCATATTCCATTCTCCACATATATTTGGGATCTTTACTTTGAAACAAATCCGTTTGAGTATACAAAACTTGCGTAGTTCTTGTATACTCATGTTATGAGTATATAGAACCTGTCTAGTTCTTGTATACTTAAGTTAGAATATATATATAACTTGTGTAGTTGATATATACTCAATTTGTTCTCTCGTTTATCAACGTTCAATTTATGAGTAATTAAGTGATATCATCAATTACCAAAGAGGGAAAGATTGGGGTATCTTGTTCCACCATTATGAGTTAATGGTATGGTGTGGTAATTAATGATAATCATATTGTGGAACTAACATTTTCCATGAGTTGGATGAATAGGTTATGTTCCAGGATGATGAAGACTTGGGATGATCATGAGTTGATCATCAAGTCAAGAGCTTGGTGTAAAGGATGCATCATGAGTTGATGCTTATCAAGAAGAGATGATCATGAGTTGATCGTCAAGACAAGAGAAGACCCATCATGTGTTGATAGAGGTCAAGTGAAGGAATGCATCATGCGTTGATGCATGTGAAGACTCGGGATGAAGAAATCATCATGTGTTGATGATGTTCAAGACAAGATCCCGGAGTGAAGAAATCATCATGTGTTGATGATGTTCAAGACAAGATCCCGAAGTGAAGAAATCATCATGTGTTGATAATTGTCAAAGTCAACTTGAAGTGTTGATGTGTGTCATCAAGCTTCAAGAAGATGCAAGGCAAAAGTATGACTAGCTAGGGCTAAGGATGTGTTCCTAGTCTTTTACCGGTCTCGGTGTTTGGTTGATAGACCGGATTGCTAGTATAGGATTGCCGTACTATTAAGAGGGGTCTTGACTAGTAGCATGAGTTAGTCTTGTGTTGATAGCTCATTGTGTTTGCTCTAGCTCATCTATGCATGGAGCTATTATTTGCAAATGTGTTTTGCAAATAGCCGATGCTCATGCATTTAATCTTTGTAGCATGGGACTATACTTTGCAAATGTGTTTTGCAAATGGTTGAAATCCATGCGCCTTAACCTTGTAGTATGATGCTGTTATTTGCGAATGCGTTTTGCAAATAGTTGATGCTCATGTTTGATTTCTTGTAGCATGTGACTTAAGTTTGCAAATGTGTTTTGCAAATGGTGTAAGTCCATGTACCTTTTTCCTTGTGGCATGATTCTAAAAGTTTGCAAATGTGTTTTGCAACTTGCTAGGAATCTTGCTATTGATCCTTGTTGGCATGGCTTGTCAATTGGCAAATGTATTTTGCAATTGAAGTTGTTGAAAAAGCTATTGCTGTGCTCTGTCAGGATAATCGGAAGTTCCGGCATTGTATGTGCGGAAGTTCCGATTATCGGACGCTCTGAAATCTCGGCGGAACGTTTTTTCCAGAGAGCACCCTTTTTAGGGACTTAGCCGATTTCTCGAAGTGCGGAAGTTCCAAGTTCCGATTATCGATTGCTCCGAAATTCTTGCGGAACATTTTTTCCAGAGAAGCACCATTTTGGGACTTAGCCAAAATTTGGATGTGCGGTAGTTCCGCTATGTGTTGTCGCGAACTTAGAAGATCGAACTTCCGCAACTTGGTTGGCGGTAGTTCGCGCTAAAAATCAAGCGGCTAGTTTCTCGTCGACATAGCCGTTCTTGTGCTTTTCTCTCAGTGCGGTAGTTAGGCCTATACATGGCGGAACTTCCGATTTCCCGATTTTGAGGGTTTGTCTCTCAACGGCTAGTTTTTGTGTGTGGGCTATATATAGCCACCTTGGCGATTGGGAGAGGTCTTTGGTGCTATTGTTAAGTGATATACTCATTCTTTGAGCTAAGAGCAAGCCTCTATTCTCTTTTGTGCATGTGTTGCACTTGGTGAGATTAGAGAGTAAACCCTAAGTGCATGTGTTGCCTTAGGTAGTGGATTGTGTATCCACGTGAGCGTTGACACTTGATTAGTTCAAGTGAAAGTTTGGATTCGTTACTCTTGGTGTTTGCCGACACCTAGACGGCGTGAAGGCGTCGTGCCCGGTGATCTTCTCAAGAAGCTTGTGAGAAGGCCCGGCGTGTTGTGAGTGGTGTGGTGCTCGCCATCTCCGGAGTGGAGGAAGAGCAACCCTAGTGGAGCGAGGTGTTGGTTCGGTTTGGAACCGGTCCAAGTGTTGGACTTACCTCGGAGGTGTTGGCTTAATTAGTGGAGCCGGTCCAACGTGGTTGGGCTTACCTCAACGTGGATTAGGGGAGACCGGCAAGTCTCCGAACACCACGGTAAAACATAATTGTGTCCATCTTGTTTTTTACTTGTGCTTTACTTTGAGCAATTTACATTACATGCTTTAATTGCTTATATATCATTGTATGATTGCTCTCTTGTATTGTCGGTGCACTTAGTTGATTCTAGTTGATTTAGGTTTTAATTGTGCAAAACCAATTCGCTATTAGCTTCCGCATTTATATATTGGTTTAGCTTGATAGAGATTTTTTAAAACCGCCTATTCACCCCCCTCTAGTCGGCCACCTCGATCTTACAATAATATAAGTTGCTATTCCTAGCATGGTATCAGAGCCCATTAGGGTTACCTCTTCGGACGCGCAAATCTTCCTCCTTGCCTGACCTAGCCGCCGCCGCTAGTTTGCCGTTGTCGCCGGCCTCCCTTCCCCGCCACTGTCGTCGGCCTTCTCACCCACTGCTACTACTGCCACCGTCGCCGCAGCTGCTGTCGCCGCTTGCCTCTAGCCGCCGTGGCCTTGTAGTCGCCGCAACGAAGGAAGCAGTTGGGAGATTCAACCCGCTGCTGCCGACTCGCCGTCTCCTAGCCGCCTCAAGATCGTCGCATGGGAGCTCGACCGTCTCGAACGTCTAGTCGCGCCGCTTGTGCAGGAGACCCTCGCTGAATCTGCGCCGAAGCCGCCGCGTTACCGACCGCCGCCGCCACCGCCGTCGTCGAATCGTTCGAAGCCGCGCAGAATCGCCGCCTCATCAGAGCGCGCGCCCAAAGGGAACCCTAGCTCGTTTCCGCTGCTTCTCGGTTTTGCCCTTTTGGTCGAGCCGAGAGAGCCGACCAATGAGCTTTTAAAATATTAGCTGGGTCCAAAAAAATGTCGTCTAACCGCTGCGCGCCGGTGCCAAATACCGTTAGACTACGCTGTTTTGTCACCGCACCGTCCAACGCCGCCTACCAATGGGTACCGTTTCCCTCCCTCGCTACCCGGTGATCTTCGATGGTGTTAATTACACCGACTTTGTATCTCACATGCGTGGTCTTCGTCTCTGGGGCGTTCTTTCTGGCGATGTCACCTGCCCGCCTTGCCCTACTCCTCCGATGGAGCCTACGTCTATTATTGCGCCCCCGACAGCCGACAAGGCTACTGTTGATGCTGCTGACCTTGTTGATGAGAAGGCTGCCTCTGCCTACCACGAGCTCTGGATTCCTATATGTATCGATTGACCGTCTACACTCAGTGGTGCGACGACGACGTTCGAGTTCTTCTTTGTCTTCATCGCCGATGTCGGCCTCGGTTTTCTTACGAGGTTGTGGGACTCCTTCGATCGTCGGATGTGGACTCACCTTCGTCGGCGCTCTGAACCCTCCGGAGATGCTCTCACATGCGGTGGTTCGCCAGAGCACTCTCTTGAGCATGGTGATGCTACTGTTGACGCCTTATATGCTCAGAGTTCTGGCATGCGGCGTCGGTGGACTCTCGACCGCCGGGCCTTGTTGTCGCTCTGTTTGTCTTTGTCTGGTATGCGTGATGACTGGAGTTTCGCGTGTTCACGAGCTCCTTACTCGCCTTAAATCCGAGTTCGAGCGAGAGGCGTGCCCAGCTTCTTGCACGCCACCCTCGTGTCACTCTTTTGGAGGTTCTTACCGAGATACGCGCAGAGGAGACTCGTCTGAGTGGTGCTGGTCTGATGCCACTCTCCTCCGTGCTCGCCGCTCGTCCGCCTGCTACACCGACTGCTCAACGTTTCAATACACTGCCTCCTCCAGCGGCTACCACAGGTGGTGGTGGCCGCCCTCCATCTGGTGGTGGCCGTCCTCGCTGCTCCTACTGCGACAAGGTAGGCCACATCGAGTCTCAGTGCTATAAGAAGCAACGGCATCTTTCGCGCCGTTCTTCTCCTAGCACTGGCACTGGTACTTCTACATCGACTTCTTCAACGACCTCTCTCACCGAAAGGGGAGATAGCTAGACTTCGCCGCTGCTTGCGTTTGAGTTCTCCTCAACAAGTTCTGCGAGTTTCGCTCACTAACTCTTCGGCAATGAGAAACCACCTCCTACACAGTCAGGTACCTCCCCATGTATTCTTGATTCAGGAGCATCATTTCACATGACTTCTGATTCCTCCACTTTGTCTTTTATTATACCTCTTAATTCCCCTACCAGTGTTCTTACTGCTGATGGTACCTCTCTTTCTGTCTCTGGTCGAGGACCTCTTAGCAACTCATCCTTTCATGTTCCTTCTGTTGCTCATGTTCCTCGTCTAACCATGCGACTTCTTTCACTGGATGACATCGACCTTGGTTGTCGGTCATTCTTGACTCTGACTCTTGTTGTGTTCAAGACCGCCACACGGGAGCTCTGGTTGGTTCTGGCCCTCGGCGCCTTGACTCACAGCGTCTCTGGGAACTTAACTGGCTTCACCTTCCTTCCGCTGCCACCGTCGCCGCCAGTCTTTCCGCTTCTGCCACTTCGTCTACCAGCTCTTTCCAAAGAATGGCACCATCGTCTTGGTCATCGTGTGGATCTCGTTTGTCATCTTTAGTCCGTCGTGGTCTTTCGGGTCCGCATCTCAGAGACGTGTCTTTAGATTGTCGAGTACATTAGGGAAAGCAGATTCACTTCCCTATCCTCATAGTGAGTCCGTGTCTCAAATGACCATTTAATCTTATTCATTCGGATGTTTGGGGTCCGGCTCCCTTCCTTTCGAAAGGGGTCATCGATATTATATTATTTTTATAGATGATTTCTCTCGCCACACTTGGATATATTTTATGTCTTCTCGTAGTAGGGCCCTGTCTATCTATAAACAATTTGTTACTATGGTTCGCACACAGTTTTCCACTCCTATTCGTGTCTTCGTCTCGACTCTGGCGAGTACCTCTCGTTACTGCGCAGCTTTCTTCTTTGGCGGTGGCACCTCGCTTCGATTCTCTTGTCCTGGTGCTCATGCTCAGAATGGTGTCGCTGAGCATAAGCATCGTCACCTCCTTGAGACGGCTCGTACCTTGATGATTGCCGCCTCTATTCCATCTCACTTTTGGGCCGAGGCCGTTTCCACTGTCACCTATCTCGTCAACATTCAGCCCTCTTCTACTCTTCAGGGTGAGATCCCGGTTGAGCGTCTCTGTGATCTTTCTCCATACTACTCTGCCCTTCGTCTATTTGGCTGCGTTTGCTACGTTCTCCTTGCACCTCGAGAACGCACCAAACTGACGGCTCAGTCTGTTGAGTGTGTTTTTTCGGGATCGATCTGCCGAGCACAAGGGCTATCGGTGCTGGGACCCTGTTGGTCGACGGATGCGGATTTCTCGGGATGTGACTTTTGACGAGTCTCGTCCCTTCTACCCACGTCCTGCCTCTCCTTCGGTTTCCTCTGTGGAGTCCCTGTCTTTTTTTACTTTTCCAGATACACCCATCTCTGTTTTGCCCTCGTCCACCAATCCCACTGAGTCTCCACATATACCTCTTGAGGTCTCTCCGCCGTTGTCGCTGTCTGCTTCGTCGCCTGCGGCTCCTCATGCTCCTCCCACTCTCTTTTACACTCGTCGACCTCGTATTGAGGCTCTTCCAAATGAGCCATCTTCCCCTGATGTTTTATCTTCTCCTGATGCTCCATCTTCCCCTGATGGGTCATCATCTCCTTGCTACGGTCTCCGCGATCGTCACTCGATTCGGCCTCCTGCCCGTTTTGGTTTTGCTGGTGCAGCTACCCATGAGCCTGTCTACTACCGGGATGCTGTTACTCACCCTGAGTGGCAGCATGCCATGGCCGAGGAGATTGCTGCTCTCGAGCGTACTGGTACTTAGGATCTTGTTCCTTTTCCATCTCACTCTCGTCCCATCACGTGTAAGTGGGTCTATAAGATTAAGACTCGCTCTGATGACTCTCTTGAGCGCTATAAGGCGCGTCTTGTTGCTCGTGGCTTCCAGCAGGAGCATGGTCATGACTACGACGAGACTTTTGCTCCTGTGGCCCACATGACCACTGTCCGCACTCTTATTTCAGTGGCGTCTGTTCGCCATTGGTCCATTTCTCTGCTTGATGTCAAGAATGTCTTTCTTAATGGCGAGTTGCGTGAGAGGTCTAAATGCATCCGCCATCTAGGTATTCTGTTCCTGAGGGCATGGTCTGTCGACTTCGTCGCTCTTTCTATGGCCTTAAACAAGCCCCTCGTGCTTGGTTTGAGCGCTTCTCCTCTGTGGTCACTGCTGCTGGCTTCTCAGCTAGTGATCATGATCCTGCTCTTTTTGTCCACACTTCGTCTCGTGGTCGGACTCTTCTTCTATATGTTGATGATATGATCATCACCGGAGATGATTCTGAGTACATTGCCTTTGTCAAGACTCGTCTGAGTGAACAGTTATTTATGTCGGATCTTGGTCCTCTTCGTTACTTCCTTGGGATTGAGGTTACTTCCACTCCAGATGGTTTCTTTATGTCCCAAGAGAAGTATATTCAGGATCTTCTTGATCGCGCTTCTCTCCGATCAACAGATCGTTGAGACTCCGATGGAGCCCAACGTTCATCGCCGGCCTTCTGATGGCGAGCCTCTTTCTGATCCGACTCGCTATCGTCATCTTGTTGGGAGTCTTGTCTACCTTGCTGTTACTCGTCCGGATATCACTTATCGATCCACATTACGAGTCGATTCGTCTCTGCTCCCACTCAGTCCACTCGACCACCTTCTTCGAGTTCTGCGATACCTTCGTGGAACTATCTCTCGCCGCCTCTTCTTTCCACACTCCGATTCCACATGACTTCAGCTTATTCGGATACTACTTGGGCAACGATCCATCGATCGCGGTCTATCTCTCTTCATTGTGTTTTTCTTGGTGGTTCTCTCATTCTTTGGAAGATTAAGAAACAGATCGCAGATCTCGTTCGAGCGCAGAGGCTGAGTTACGAGCTATGGCTCTCTTGACAGCAGAGATTACATGGCTACGGTGGTTACTTGAGGATTTTGGTGTTTCTGTTACTACACCAACTCCTCTCTTGTCAGACAGTACAAGTGCTATCAGTATTGCTTGTGACCCTGTGAAGTATGAGCTCACCAAGCATATTGGTGTTGATGCTTCCTTCATGAGATCTTATATTCATGATCAGGTGATTGCTCTTCAGTATGTGCCTTCCGAGCTTCAGATAGCGGATTTCTTCATGAAGGCCCAAACTCGAGCACAACACGGTTTCTATCTCTCCAAACTCAGTGTTGTTGATCCACCATGAGTTTGAGGGGGGTGTTAGAGATATATATGTATAGTTGTGTTATTCCCCATTGTTATGAGGGGTTATTTGCATATTGTACTTGTCTATATATACTGGCCCATTGGCCACCTGATAATATAAGTTGATATTCCTAACAGTTTGTAGTTCTTCCCTGGTTTATGTGCAAATGTGCTATAAGAAAACTTTGTAGTTTGTAGTTCTTCCCTGGTTCATGCACTAGTTTGTAGTTTTATTCATTATTTAGTCAGTGCACATTCAGTCATTCACTGGTTACAAAGTACAAACTGTGCACATTGCCTCAAGTTAATTAAATTATACCATAATGCTAAATTTGCTAAAATTAGGGGATGGAGCCGGGTGGTTCAATTGCTGAGCAGCAAAATGTCAAGGCTCCATTGTAGAATCATGTCGAGTCCCTAAAGAGGACCGGTGGAGGAAATGTGAGATTCAAATGCAAGTATTGTAAACATGTGTACACTGGGAGCTACTCTAGAGTGAAAGCACACTTGCTCAAAATATCTAATGGTGGAATCAAAATGTGCCCAAAGGTAATTGTACCTATCCTTACTCAACTCAGAAATAAAGTTGCAAAGGCCAAAGAAGAGATAACAAAAACAAAGCAAGACATGTTCCCTTGCCAACGACCGTTACTAGTACTACTGATAGTGTTAGTGTTGCTTCATCTAGAAAGGCTCTAAGCGGAGGGGAACGACAAGCTCAGCTTTGGAGAAAGCTTTCAACAATGAAACTCGCCTACAACTAGATGCTATGATTGCGAGGATGTTTTATTCTTCAAGTTTGTAATAAACTTGAATCAAAAGCATTGCTTGAATTTACCCTATTGACACGATTCCTTGAACTCTTTCAACTTATTTTGGGTTATGTTTGTTGTTTACATGATTGTCTTTCAATGTAGCAAGAAATCCACATTATCAAAGTTCATATACCTACGTGGCAAACCATAACATCTCTGGTTATGTTCCTCCTGGATACAACAAGTTGAGGACCACTCTTCTTCAACAAGAAAAGGCTCAGATTGAGTCCTTATTGGAGCGTACAAAGAGCACATGGTCTGAAAAGGGAGTGACCATTTGTTCAAATGGGTGGTCAGATGCACAGAAGTGACCAATCATAAACTTTATCACTGTTTCTGAAAGTGCACCGATGTTCTTGCGAGCTATCAATGCCGAAGGCGAGGTGAAGACAAAGGAGTACATTACAAAGAAGTTGATTGTTGTTATTGAAGAAGAGGTACAAGAAATGTGGTCCAAGTCATCACTGACAATGCTGCAAATTGCAAAGGCGCAGGTTTGATTATTCAGCAGAAGTACAATCACAGTTTCTAGACACCTTATGTTGCTCATACTCTTAATCTTGCTCTGAAAAGTATTTGTCCTGCTAAAATACCAAGAATTGATGATGAAGTTCTCATCTTTGATGAGTGACATTGGATAACTGAAAGTACTCAGGATGCTAATATTATCAAGAATTTCATAATGAACCATGACATGAGGCTTTCAATGTTCAATGAGTTTAGCAATCTGAAGATACTTGCCATTGTTGAAACAAGATTTGCCTCAGTTGTGATCATGTTGAAGTGGTTTTGCATGATCAAGAGGGCACTTCAAAGCATGGTAATTAGTGAAGCATGGGAGACTTACAAAGATGACAATGTAGGATGACACAATTTATTAGAGATAAAGTTTTCAATGAAGTGTGGTGGGGCAAGATGAACTACAAAATGCTACATGTGGTGGACACTGACACGCCATGCCTTCATCTGATTTACGAGATGTAGGACATAATGATAGAGAATGTAAAGAAAGTGATATATAGGTGGGAAGGAAAGCAAGATAATGAGGAGTCCACCTTTTACTTGGTTGTTCAGATCATGTTGGTTGATCGGTGGGCAAAAGGCAACACCCCACTCCATTGTTTGGCGCATTGACTTAATCCAAGATGATCTATAAATCTGTAATTGCTATTTGCTAACATTTAATTTATGCTTTAGTTCTTGCAAAGGTTTTAATCCATTGATTTTCTTTTTGTAGATATCCCCACCCCAGGGGGGGATCTTGAGATATCACAAATGAGAATGAAGTGTTTTAAGAAGTTTTTCCCTGTACTTGAACAGTTCAGACAAGTTAAAGAGGAATACACAAGATTTTCCACTTGTTCTGCAGAATTTAATGACTTTGATTCCATTTACGATAGCAGGATCGTTGATCCAGTGAATTTGTGGGCAAATCATGGACAATCCATTCCTACGTTACAAAGTTTGGCTCTCAAAATAGTTAACCATCCGGCCTCATCTTCTTGCTGCGAAATGAATTAGAGCACATATAACTTCATCCACAGCATTAAGAGAAACAAGCTAACTCCTAAGCGTGTTGAAGATTTGGTCCTTGTGTACAATAATTTAAGACTTTTGGCAAGGAAAACACAAGTTTACAAAACTAGGGCAGCAAGGATGTGGAAGGTGGGAGGAGATAGTTTTGAATCTCTCAGTGGTGTTGGCATTCTAGAAGTTGCTAATCTCTCTTGAAGAACCAGAGTTGGAGAGCGTATCTTTTGAAGATGGGTCTAATGTGGTGAACCCAGATGAAGATGAACAAGAAGTCTTGGAGTCTCATGCTATCTTTTAATAAGCCTTTAGTTTGAGTTTGTTATGTAACTTAAGTTGAACAACTCTTATGTTGGCTAGTGGCTACTTGATGTTGGATTGTTGATTGTACTCTGTCTTTAAGTTTCTATGTTTGAACTTGGCTACTTGTTGATTGTTATCATTTGTCAATTATTTGATGGTTGTTAGGTGTTTGCTGTTGATTAATTACTTTAATTGTAAGAATTAAGTCTACATGTTACATTGATACTTACATTTATTGATCAAATTTTTTCTTTTCATGGGTTGAAGGAATTCTGAATTTCTGGTATTAATATGAAGTTATAATTTATGAAGAAATGAACATATGAAGAACTAAATGAAGAATTGAAGAGGCAAGAAGCCGAGGATCATCTTTGAGATACATATTCCTATTTCACTTTACATGTTACACTACTTCAGTTTGACAAACACAAAAAAATATTAAATAATACATATGCATACATATAGTCGTGTCTCGTGTCACCATTTTTTAGAAAATGGTGAATCCCATGTCCGACACGTGTCCATGTTCGACACGCGTGTCTGTGTCCGTGAATCATGAAAAAAAAATTGACAATGTTGCCACAAAATCAATCTATCATGCCTGAAATTTCAATCTACACATGGAGAAAGAAAAAAGACATCTTGCTAAAAATGGAATCCGAAAATAAAAGAAAAGGATAAAGATACTATTCACTGAAGTTTGTCTTTTTTATTTCTCCTAATATGCATTGTGTTTTCGGTTGAATTTTTGCAGGATGCTTGATTGCATCATGATGTATCTAGAAATTGTTTTTTGAATTTTTTTCATGACCATTTACATCATGTTTTGAAGAGGATGCACGGGATGCGCCAAAAGTCAGGATGCACTAGATATGCCCTCGAATATTAACTATTATGGTTCTAACCCACAGGAGGTGGTTCGCATCATCAATCACATAGGCTGCTGTATGCATGTCTTGATTCAATCTTGTCATGAGATTTTTTCAATCTAAGTAATATATTCGCTCTATTCCCAAATATAAGGCAATGTTAACTTTTTCAAGGTCTCAGAGTGTAATTTTTACCGCTAATTTCTATAATGACATGTTAGTAAAATGTTACAAGAATATAGTAATGTGGGTGTATTTTTTTCCCGAAATAACTACTAAAATTATATTTGCAAGACCAATCCAGATATTTAAAATTTTAATATATATTAGTAGTTCAAATTGGAAAGATAATTGCCTGCATAGTCTCCAAAATCACTTAGATCTGGGAACAGAGGAATACCTCACAGTAATATAAGAATTTGAATTTAAACAAACTCTCAGAATGTGGGCAGAGCTTTTGCTGAAAGTAATACAACACGAGTCAACACGTCGAGATAGGAAACACTGTGATTGTTTATTCCATTTGGCACCATGAGTACCTGTGGATTTGAACTACTGGACAAGCTTGCTCGCTATTCTTATTTGAAGTAAAGGAGGGGAAGGCATTCAATTCATGACATCCCAAAAGCAAATTCTTTCTCTAACAGCCTAGACCTTGATGACTTGCTAGATATGATTATAGGAACCCTCTTAACTGAATAACAACATGATAGAGTGAATTTCTGACTGACCTAGCTACATAAGAGTAAAAAATGACTAATGAAGCCTCCCAGATAATTATTGAGAAGAGAAGATTTCCCCAATAAATTTCAGTACAAACTGCATTGTAAAAGATCTCCCCCGTAAGTTTTATATTAAAATATAAATAGAATGTATCCACAAACAGTGGATAGTCCAGTCAACTGCATAACTATCAAGTGTGTTGTTATCATAACCATAACTTACAGATGATGGTGTTGCTTGTAGTGATGGAAAATGGCCTTTTGGAATGACCAGGGAATGCCTACAATGAAAACATAAAAGATTGGTCATAAATTAAGAACAAAAACACATTAGCATGTGAACATAAATGTAGAAATTAGGGGAATAATTGTGTTTGGTCCCACAGGACCCCACCCCTTTATTTATAGTGCAAAGATCCAATCCGACTCTAACAGAACTATTTGTTAGACTCTAATAGTAACTCACCAACACTCCCCCTCAAGATGGGTTGAAGATATCAATCATGTCCATCTTGTTACATATTGTAACACCCTCGCTAGGGCCTAATCCTTCAGTAAAACAGTTAGTCAACGGTTCTCCAAACTTCAACATCCTACCATCGAGTTTCTCCTTGATGAAGAACCTATCAATCTCAACGTGTTTGGTACGATCATGTTGTACTAGATTGTTAGCAATGTTGATTACATATTTATTGTCATAATGCGACACCAAGAGATTATTCCTCTATACCCGAAGCGCAAACAATAAACCATTCATCCATATCATTTCAGTCACACTCAACGTCATTGCTCTGTACTCTGTCCCTGCAGTAGACCGAGCCACAACCTCCTACTTCTTGCTCCTCCATGACATGGTTACCTCCCACAAAGATATAATATCCAAAGGTAGACCTCCTGTCATCCACACTACTCACCCGATCAGCATCGCAATACCCTTCCACATTCAGGTGTTGATTCTTCATGAACCAAAGGCTTTCCCAAGGCTACTATTCAAATACCGCAGAATTCAATAGACAACATCCATATGTCCTGTTTTGGGATCATGCATATATCGACTAACCACACAATGCATATGAAATATCAGATCTTGTATGGCACAAATAGATGAGACGCCCAACAAACCTTTGGTAAGCTTCCTTGTTAATTGGATCTCCCGACTCAACACATAGCTTGTTATTCCTATCAATAGGTGAAGCAATAGGGCGACACCCAAGAATACCTATTTCTACCAGTGAATCAATAACATACTTCCTATAGAAAAAAACTATACCCTTCGAAGAACTGGCAATCTCAATCCCAAGAAAGTATTGAAGAGTTGCAAGATCTTTCACCTCAAATGTCTCTCCCAGACTTTTCTTCGAGGATTTGATTTCATTAGTATCATCTCCAGTGATCACAATATCATCAACATAGACTATCAATATGGTGATATGTAATCCTCTATGCCTATAAAACACATTATGATCTCCAGTGCAGTGAGAATAGCCCGTACTACAGACTGCATGTCTGAATCTATCAAACCACGCTCTTGGAGACTGCTTCAGACCGTATAAAGACTTCTTGAGTTTACACACCTCTATGTATACCTCTTGTAAATCACCATGTAGAAAAGTATTTTTCACATCCAACTAATGTAGGAGTCATCCGAAATTAGTTACATAAGAGACCAATGTTCTTACCATACTCATCTTCGTCACTGGTGCAAAGGTTTCATCATAGTCTATCCCATATCTTTAACTATAACATTTTGCAACCAATTGTGCCTTGTAACTCTCTATATTGCCTTCAGGAGTTTGCTTAATCATAAACACTCATTTGCATCCTACTACCCTCTTTCTCACTGGAAGTGAAACAAGATCTCAAGTCTTGTTCTTTTGAAGTGCACTAATGTAGCATCCCAAGTTTTGCTTTCTGGAGAGAGAAAATTAAATTAATTAATTCAAAGTGTTGCCTTTTATTTGGAGTTTTGCAATTAATTAAATACTAAACAAATCTGAAACTCAAATAGAAATGTCTGTTCCAAAATTCAAATCAAATCTCAACCAAATTTGAATTCAATTTTTTATTTGAATTCTTCTCATTCAAACTTAATTTCAAATTCAATCGTCCCTCTTAATTTCCCTTGGGCCGAAACCCAACTTCTCTTACCCGACCCACTTCATTTTTTCCTTTCTCATTGGCCCAACCAGCCCACCAGGCCCATCCCCTCTCCTCTCCTTGCTCTGTCTCTACCCAAGCCGAGCGCCAGCGCTAGTCACGCCCGCACCTTGCCCAGCCCGCACCGCTCGCGTCATCACTGCGCCACCATTAACGCACCATCAAATCCCCTATTGTCGCGCCATCATTGCATTGTCGTTTCCAAACCCGAGACGAGATTCCTGCCGACGATCCCGTCGCGCCCGCGTCCGCTCGATCCCCGCCTTTGCCTATAATTTGGAGCACCAGCACCTCCGTCCCTTGACGCCCCTCCAATTTTCTTCGCCTCCGGAGCCACCGCACGAGGCTTCTTCTTTGTCACCGGCCATCACCCCATCTCGTCGTTCCTGCTGCTACCGTGAAGTTCTTGAATTTCCAATCACGTCACGTTGTGTTCCGGAGCCCTAGTAATCTTTCCCCTCAATTAATTTTGTGTTTCAACGCAGTTCGTCGTCGGATCCTGTTCAGCAGCTCGTCAATCCTTTGGAACAGACACTATCTAAAGAGATACAATGAATGCTTTGTATGCAGGTGAGATATAGGAATATAAGATGCAATTTGCAATATCATGTTCAAAACCATACCAGACTGCATACTTTCTAGCATTACCTATAGTTTCCCTACGTTGCGCAAGTAGTAACTCTAGATAGGGGTGATTAGAAGGAATATTACCACTCGCCCCAGGGGGAGGCAAGGAACTCGATAAAGACCCGAGGAGGGATTTGGGACTGGATCAACTGGTAAGGCCTGTTAGAGATATATTAGAGATATGATTAGTTTGCATTCCTTATCTGTCTTTTGTATTACCATATCTGTATATGATATGCACCCCGTATACCCTATATATAGTGATCATTGGGCCTCTTCAATATGCACACAATATATTCATAACATGGTATCAGAGCCAATGTTAGGGTTAGGATTACTGTAGCCGCCGCCGCCGGCTTCTAGCCTCCGCTCGTTCTCCGCTGCGCGCTACCCCCGGGAGGACCGATCTTCGCTCCCAGGGGCGGCCTCTCGTCGCCGATCGCAGGCGTCGACATCTTCTTCAGCATCTTCTTCGACACTCGCCAATGGCCGGAGGATACGATCTCGCGGCCAGCGCCGGACGCCGTACGGCTCGCAAGGCCATGGTAATGGGCGAGCTTGGAACGCCAAGCTGACTCCACCTCAAGAAATGGGATTCCAGCAGAAGCGCCACGAGGCCGCGGTCTCACCGGCGAGCAAGGGAGGCGATGTCTGCCGATAGGCGCTCACGCCGACGACCTTGTGATCACCGCACTGGGGAGGAGGAGATCGAGGCATTCAAGGCTGAGATGAAGGCCACCTTCCGGATGAGCGACTCTGGCCCCTCTCCTTCTACTCCGGATCGAGGTCCACCAGACGCCCCCAGATCTCTCTTCGCCAGACCGCCACGCTAAGCGCGATCGTGGAGCTGGCGGCCTCACCGACCGCAACTCACCCCACACCCTATGGCAGGAGAGGTCGTCGAGTCGAGAGTACGGGCGAGAGGTAGACGCGACGCAGATCACAGATAGGGCGCCTTCGCCACCTTGTCCACATCGCCGACCGACTTGGCGCTCGCCATCGGCCACGCCACCGGCTCATGGAGCGACCGACGACGCGAGCACCAACAAAGCCGAAAAGGATCCTCCGCCACGTCAGCGGCACTCCGACCACGGGCTTTGCACTACCTAAGGTGCGTTTAAAGAACGCTAGAGCTCCTAAGCCGGTGGCGCCGATGGCTCCCATCCCACACACGGAGGCTCGCCCCGCGAGGTGGCCTTGCATCCTCTGGCTTTTCGCGCGACCGTTTCCGTCTGGGTTTCCGCATGCTACGCTAGTTTCTTTCTTGCGATTGAGATTGGCAAGTTGAATCCGTGACTCTACCTCTTGATTCGTGATCATCACCAAGGTGCACGGGTTGGAGAGTCCCAAGTGTTGGTTTGCATCTATTTGGCGTGTTTCTTGTCGATTCGGTCAAGCCGCCACAAGTTATCAATTCGGTTGTTGTTTCTATCGGCTTGTCACTATTCTCTTTGTTCAAACCGAATTAACTATTGCGCTCACGATCTTGTCGCGAGAAAGAAGTTCGACCGCTATTTGCCGATCACTAGTTGGTCGATGCTCCTTTGTTTACCAAGTTGATCCATTAGTTTTGCTAGTCATTGCTCACGTGAGGAGAACCAATCTACTAGTAGTGCTTGTTGGACGTGAACTACTTGGTGATTTGACTAGATAGTGCCCTTGGTCGTGATCTACTTGGTTGGTGATTTAGCAAGATAGTGCTTTTATCGCCGCCACTATTGTCCGCTATTTGGCCGATTAGCAACAAATATTTTGTCGCTACGATTCGTCTCGGATCATGTCCAGAGAAGACCGAGTGCTGCATGCTCGCATCAACGATAGGAAACTTTCGGATCCTCCAAAATCACCACCAACATTGATAATTTGGGGGGAGCAAGATCAGGTGCTTCCAATGGAGCTGGCTCATAGATTGGAGAGGCATCTTGGGGAGAATTCTCGGCTAGTCGTTGTAAAGAACGTTGGGCATGCAGTCAATCTAGAGAAGCACAAAGAGGTTTGCAAGAATATCGTTGAGTATTTCCAAGAACCGGTTTCAAATGCCTCAAGTGGGGGAGGAGGTGCAGATGCATTAATGGTTGAAGTTTTGATGTTCCTTGCGTTGCTAGGGTCTTTTCACTGTGGCCTTTTTCATTGGGATGGAGTTTGGTCATCTCTGTTGCGCCTTGTCATCATGTTTCTGCTGATGGTGTTGCTTTAAACTGGTGCTTACTGGTTGAATGAGGAGATGAATCTTTTGCTACTACTAGCTATTATTTGTGTCGTTTCTTACGTTATGTCCATTCAAATCCGTAACTCTTTATCTGTGAGTTCGTCTAAGCCATGCGAGTTCACAAATTTATTGTCAGTCATAAAAGTATATGCATTTCTTTGGCATGGCAGTAGTCGCTGCTCTTTTCTTCGAGTCGCTGCAGGTCCGCCGCCCTAAGCCTTTAAGGCCGTCGCACTTCTTTCACACTGCGTCTTCGTTGTACTTCTTTTGCATTGCGCGACGCTTCTTCTGCACTGCGCCTCTGTTGCGCTTCTTGTGCATTGCGTTGCGTTTCTTTTACACTGTGCATTCGTTGCGCTTCTTGTGCACTGCGCCGCCGTTGTCTTGGGCTACGATATGTGCCGCCATGCTTCTATCTATTCCTATTCGGCTTGATTTGACAGATTTCTCCATTTGTCGGTTTCATCTTCTTCGTCATGTTGTCATGGTCGACTTTGCTCCCGCACCTTGTGCTTTATGGGCTGTCGCACAACCCCGGATGGGAGGAGATCTTTTATCGACATATTTTCCAAGAGCTGCATGCTACAACGACATTATTAGGACTCGAATTTTGGATTTTTTCATATTTTAGTGTCAACCCTTTCCAAATGCAATGCTATTGCATACGCCTTGCATTTGAGGGGGAGTGTTAGAGATATATTAGAGATATAATTAGTTTGTATTCCTTATCTATCTTTTGTATTACCATATCTGTATATGGTATGCACCCCGTGTACCCTATATATAGTGCCCATTGGGCCTCTTCAATATACACACAATATATTCATAACACCAACTGTTCAGGCTGTGGCCATTCCGGTTGCTCCGCTGGCTCAAGTGCCGATTGCTTGTCCCCATTACGGTTTCTTCCTCCTTCCTTGCAACCTCAATCTCCTCAAGGATCATATTCTCAAACAACTGGAGCAATACCAATCACTACCAAGATATGTCGTGTGTATCTCCCACGATCACGACAATCCTTCACGTATCAAAGTTCTGCCGAACTTCGATGACTGCCTTCATGGTTACCCAAATCATGTAGTTTAATTTATTTTCGAACATAGAACCTTTTTTTCTCCCTTCTTCTCTCACCTCCGTTGTTTCCTACCACACGACTGCTTCTTGCCTTCCTTCCTCCCTTTCTTTTTTGGCCAGATCCGATCTGGATCGAAGGTAACCAAGGGACGGTGACCTTTCCTTTGTTCCTCTCTCTTCTTCGGCCAGATTCAGATCGGGTCGAAGGTGACCAAGGGACGGCGGCCAGCTCCCACGTGTGGCACCGTGGTGGTGGCCTGGGTGGTCCTGGCGGCAACCCGGGTGGCCCTAGCGGTGGCCTGGGTGATCCTGGCGGCGACCCGACGGCTTGTTGATCGCAGCAGCCCAGCGACAAAAGACGGCTGTAGCCTGCCGCGGCGCGACTACAGTCCACCCATCGCGATTGTTGAAGACGATGACCAGCGATGGCGGCGGTAGTGGAAGGCGACGACGACAGACACGGTGGTGGTGCATGTCTACGTTGGGTGGCTAGGGTTAGGGATGAGATCGGGTAATCTCTAATACCATGTAGAAATTAGGGGAATAAGTGTGTGTAGTCCAGAGGACCCTCACACCCTTTATTTATAGTGCAAAGATCCAATCTGACTCTAATACAACTCTTTATTAGACTCTAATACTAACTCACCAACAATAAGCCAATTCATCACATCACAAATAGCAACAATAACAGTAAGTGCAGGCTCAATGACGGAAATACTTAAGCAGAAAATTGAACTGTGATGCCAGCATTGCCACAATTCAGTCCCAATGTTAAACTAATGGACGGTAAGCTGATAAAGCCCATTAAGTGATATGTTAATAGTTTAAATGATAGTTACCAGGCCCTTTTACACTGGTACGAAATGCTATGTGTTATACTACATAATAGGGTATTCCTATGCTACTAAATTAGCAACATCCGACATGCTATGTCAAGGTAGATTCACGTGATCACTACCATACCAGTGAATGTGGACTGTTACATCGTAGAAAAGGAGTCTAGCCAGCTTTTCAACTTTCAGTTTTACAGGACTAACAGGTGGCACTAATTTGTAAAGTACACAGCAATTTGGTGGCATAAAGCATATGGTCAAAGTTGAGGGAGCAAAAGTGCTATTTGCACTTTCAATAATTTGGAGAAAAACCCATATGATGACAAATAGTTCATGGTGGTGGCATACGCAGTATTAGTTGTTTCACAATTTTACAACTGCATGTGCATAAACAATTGGTATAAGTATGACACCTAACAAATTTCCATTTAGTTCAGTAGATTGACATATCAAACATTCATGCCCAGGCATATGGCAGTAATATTTACGTTGGGCATTAATCATGTCAACCTGGTGCAATATCTTAAACATCTCATGACCTATTGAATACATCAAAAGTATCCACATCCAAACACAACATGGTGTTAATCATGTCAACTTAGTGCAATATCTTAAATAACACATGACCTATTGAAGGCATCAAGAGTAACCTCCAAACACAACCTATCTACTGAACAGGTTTGGTGGATTTTGATTGAAACTGAACTATTGAGAACCAAAATCACTTTAAAACCAACCTTTTGGTTGCTTGAACCTAGGGATTGAAATCCGGTCCTGTGGAAATTCGGCAAGATGACCGTCTCAGAATCAACTTTACATCGAGCCGTTCGGAAAATTCAAAAAAAACCGGGCCGAATTTGAATTTCAAATTTTAAATTTGGTTTTTTACTAGACCGGTTACCGGCCGGTAACCGGAAAAATCGGCGAAAAAACCAGAAAATAGTGAAAAATGGTAATTAGCAAATTTAAATTTGGAATAATGCAAATATTAATGAGAAAGTGTTTCAAGTTGTATATAAAAAGTTATCCTTTATGTTTTAATAGTGCTAAATATACTAAAAACTAATGTTTCAATACATAATCTAGCATAACAATGCCTAAACCAACTAGCGAAGGACATTATGGAGTCAAAAATTCAAATTTAAATTTAAAAGATCCCGGCCGGTATTATTTTCCCGGAGCCGACCGGTAAACCGGTTACCGCCGGTATTTCAATCTCTGCTTGAACCAACATAAGGACCAAACTACCATTAGTACTGTGCAAATCATCTTCTCTCCATCTTTAACATGCCGACTAAACCAATGCCAGTAGCATCATTTTTAAAGTTTTAACCTTCTCTGTTAACCCACATTAATCAAACGTAACAATAAAGTAGCATAGATATGGCCACACAAATAATACAGACCACACGTACACTCCACAACAAAACCCAAAGCACAAGGATGTGATGTGCAAAAGTATATCAAGATAGATGTAGCATGCACATTGACTACTTTTCATGGACAATAGTAGTAGGCCACTAGACCTCACGACGGCTCACTAATCTCAAACAAATAGCAAATTCCTTATTGCCTCTATCATGTCAACTTATGAGAGAGCACTGTCTACTACTCTAGTAACTCAACACAATTAAACAGACCAACGAGAGAACCAAAAGAATTATTGAACTCACAAGTAGCAAGAACAAATTCGAAAGCAGAAAGAAGCAAAGAAAGATGCGTGAGCACCATAATGAACTGGGGTAAATATCTTATCTACACATCTAATATGCCCAGTATACCAATTCCGGTAGCATCACTTTTTACGCTTAGCTATCAGTCCACACTAATCAAACGCACCAACAAAGCAGCACACCTAGTTTCAAAAGGTAATAAAGCAACACAGATATGGCGCACACAAATAACACAAACCGCACGTTACTCTACAACAAAGTCGAATTCGTAGCAAGATACATGATTTAACACGCACAATTAACCCTACTTTTTATGGACAATTTTTATGGATAGCAGTAGTAAACTAGTAATCATGAGGATTCACCTCTAGTCCACTACCGAATGTCAACTGATGGGAGACCACTGCCTACTACTCTAGTAACTCAGCAAAATTGCACATACTAATAACGAGAGAACCAAACGAATCATAGCGCTCACAAGTTGCAAGAACGAAATCGAGAGCAGAAAGGAGAAGGCAGAGACACGAGCGCCTTACCCAGTACTCAGTGGTTTGATATCCAGGATGCACAAGCACACATCATCCTCATAGAGCTGCAAACACACAGACACAACAATCGATTCGTTAAGACACAAACAACAAGAGAAAATTAGCGTCTCTACACCACGAAGGAAAGTGCGGGAAGAAGTAAAGCAGAAGCAGAGATTACGAAGCAGCAGAGCGGGCGGGTGGTGGTGGTAGCGCGAACCTTGAAAGCCGGCAGGTTGCCCTTGACGATGTCGCAGAACGCGCAGTAGACGTCTCCCGAGGACTCCCCCTTCCCGCCGCCGGCGCAGGGGGACGCGGAGATGCCCGCCTCCGCCTCCGCCTCCGCCGCGGCCGCTGCCAGCAGGTGGTGGCGCTCAGCGCCGGGGCGGCCTGCGAGCGAGGGCGCTGGAGGGTGGAAGTGAGAGAGGAGCACGGCGAGGCGTCGCTCCGGAGCCGAGGCCGGCGATCCCGACGGCAGCGGGGCCATCGGGTGGGGCTTGGCTTGGGGGCGGTGGCCGGTGGCGCGTGCTTTGGATTTCGTGCGCGGCGTGGGAGAGGACGACAAAACAAAAAGGCAAGTGTGGTTACTTGCTTGTGTGGTCTCTGCGTTTTATCCGGAGGCGTGGGGCCGCGCACGCCTGGATCTCACCGACAGGTGGGGTAGCTTGAGCTTGCATGGCCCACCACCTATTAGTATTTTGTACCCGCGCGGCGAGGAGTCGGCGTTCCCCGGGTGGTATTGAAGGTGTGCGTTGATTCCACTGACACATGGGATCGTTTCGAGTGGGGTCACACTGTCAGTGGGAGAGACCGGGGTTGCCGTACCGGTTTGGTAGCTGATTGGACCTGGCCTAAACGAGGTAATTCAAAAAAAAAATTGTATAGCAAAAATCTAGGCAACGATGAATATTTAAAGAAAACATTGTTTGAAGTGCTACTAAGGTAAATTTTAGCGTTATTAAATTTTTATAGAGCGATTTTCTCGTCGTATATTGCCCATGTGTGACATTGAATTTCATCGGTGTTACCAAATTTTGATAACAAATCAAACAAAAATCAATTTTCATTGGCGTTACTAATATTTGATTTGTAAGAGCAACAAACCAAACAGTCCCTTGGTTTGTGGGATGGGGCCATGTACACATGGAACACAACGTTGTGGATTTCTTACTGACATGTGAGACCGGGAGAGTCTGATAGCCAGCCTGTCATTATTCATTTGCCGCGCGTGAGGATCGGGCGTTCGATTCGTGCATTTGGGCTGGACTTCGTTGAGTCTACTAGCATGTCGAGCTGGGACTTGGGCCGTGCTTTTTCGGGCCGACCCGAGGCCCGGTCGACATGGCACAGTCTAAGCACGGCACGTGGTGGGCTAGGTCGACACAACACGAACGGCGTGTTGGGCTGGGCCTGAGAATGCGCCCCGTTGGGCGGCACGACATGGCACGACTAGTTCGCCTGTGCTTGGGTCAGCACGACACAAAATAGGTCCAACCTTCCTGTTCTAGCCCAATCCCTCCCCTCTCGACCTGGCTCAATCACTCCCCCACCCTGGCCTGGCCCAACCAATCACCCCCTCTTCCACCCGGTCTGGCCCAATATCCCTCCCAGCCTCCCCCAACCGCCATCCCCAACCCCTTCTCCCGAGCCCTAGCTCCCAGATTCTCAATCCCTAATCACATTCTCTAATTTCCCTCCCTCCCTCTCCCTCTCCCTCTCCCTCCCCACGCACCGCTGCCCGCCGCCCTCCCTCCAGCCACCGCCTCATCGTTGTCCTTCTCACCCCCTTCGCAAGCGAGCGGCGTGACCGAGGTGGGCGGAGTTCTTCATCGGTGTCCAGGAGAAGGAGGAGGCTATGGCAAGGGGGAGTGTGCGTAGATAGCGCACGATTGTCTTTGTGTTCCTAGGTGGTGGTGGATGTCGTCTTTTGAAATGTCTATAGTTATTTAGGGCTGAGCATGGGTTGGCACGGCATGGGCCCACCACAGTGGGCTTTGGGCTGTGCTTGGGTCTGGCCGGAGGCAAGACGGGCCGACACGACACGGTGGGGTAGCTGGGCTGAGCCAGCACAGCACGACGCGGCACGAAGCATGGCGGGCCATGTCGTGCCGGCACGACACGGTCCAATGCCCACCACTACTAGCATGTGGGGCTAGAAACGGGATGGGACCAAGGTGTTAGTTTTGCGAGTGTGAGAAGGGGAGGTTTGTCACGGTTGAAGCACGAGATTGGGTTTGGAGTGTTTGGTTGGAAGAATCGGACGGTTTACCATTCGATCTTAGATCCAAACCTAAATCACTTGTTTGGTTCAACGAATGAAATGGATTATTCATCATCACCTTATCCCTCGTAAATATAATTCTATTATAAGGGCCGATTTGGTAGAGCTCCAGATTCTGATTTTTCCAGCTTCAGCTCTTGATTATGCAACAGTTCATTCCTCTAATATGGAGTCTATCTGTTTGAAGGAAACGTTTGGTAAGAGATTGGCTCCAAAAACTCTGAAAGAGAAAATTAGTGGCAAAAAGATCATGCTATCTCTAGTTTTAGCACTTCAAGTCTGTTTGTTTCTTACTCCTTTATAGTTGTATATTTTTTTGGATTTTTTTACAGTTTTTTCGGCACCAACGTATAGTCTAGTTAATTGTGATAGTTAAGTGGTAACAAACGACCGCAAAATATCAAATCAATCGGCTTGGCAATCATCCAGACTGAGCAATTGTTCGTGTAAGGTCATCACTAAATCTATCCATGGACCGATAACTCGTTTGTGACGTTGACGCATCTGATACATTTTCCGAAACAGCATATCTCGCATACCGTGATGACATTGTGGGCACATAATCGATTTACCATACATCAAACCGTATGTACATCAAACCATTTCACATACATCAAACAATCAGTAGGAATCGGTGATTTGGTCATGGTCATTATCCTTCGAGTAACCGCTGTCATACACTGCCATGCATACAAAAAATACTCCAGAACTACAGCCACAAGTAGCACTCTAGCATACATCAAACCATTTCGCACAAATCAAGCCGTGCATACAAAAGAATCGGTTCATGAATGTTGATGTCTACTTATGTCTATGCGCCTAAAATTACTTGCAAGCACGAGACAGTTATAGCTTTCACCTAGAGTATTCCAGGTTATCATTCCCAGCTCCGCCACCTCCTTTCTACCGAGTATGCTCTACTTGAAAGAACATATTTCTCAATAAATAAGTGCATTACTATATTCACTGAGTATCTAATCTGATCTGAGAACGGAATTCAAATAAACCAAAAAGGTGAAGTCCACACAGAGCTTCAAGTCTCATACTAACTATCTAAATCAATCTATTACTAACTAGAAAACGGTGATTATGAGATGGAAATACAAATAAACATAGGAGAATAAACGGGTAAAAATTATATCAACCAATAATTAAAAGATCTTCCCTAGGTTTGGGTTCACCTGCTGCAATCAAGCATGACAGATATAACAATTCAATCTAGGAAATGCCATGCTATGTAGGTTCATACCCTACAATTAAGCAGATAAAAGACGTTGTCACCTTCGTGTTGTCACTATACATCGGATCTGCACCCTCTCTTATCTAACTTGCAATACTTGATATAGATCAGCAATCTAGACCTAGACACCATGTCTAATTCTAGCGCTGAGTAATTGATAACTATGCACAACTTATTATCAATCATGGAATAATCACAAAATCAAGCAACCATAGCAAAGGCAAGTACTGAAAATATTATTAAATCAAACCATGTCTAAATTACAGCAGCATCCGCGTACTGGGGGAAGAAACATCGACTACTCCATGCAAGGATTGGAGATACATATGGTTACCAACGAAAGAGAGTCGAGGGAAAAAAGACGTCGGACGAAAACCAAGGTAGCTTGGCTTTGCATGCGCGGGGCGGGGGTGAGCGCCAGGGGTGAGCCGACCAACGCTATGCTCCGCGCCTCAGTGACTTTGGCGAGAACTTGGCTACAGAGCCTAATTTGTCCGTGGAATTGATGATCTAAGGGTCGGCCTATGCCTCTTCTTATAGAATTTTGGATTGATCTGGCTGTATTGCGCAAAGAAATTTTAAAAATAGCCTATGTAGTCTCAAAATTCCAAATCTAATCCTCCGTACTTACCTGCTGCTATCGGAGACGACAGCAGGTGCCCCCCCGACCTACCCCGGACTGCTGTCGCGGCTTCTGCACAAACCATGCTCTAATCTCCGAGTACTACGTCATCCACCACCTCTATACCACTTGGGGTGCCAAATTCCATTCGTACGGGTTGGACACGCACTACAGGGACCTCTGACCGGGGCAGGTGAAGTGGGTGCCTAACGACGCACTGAAACACCCCGGCCGTGGAAGACGCCAGTCACGACGCATCCGGAACGACATGGATGACAGTCAGCGCGGGCAACGGGTTCGCCGGCTGTAAGATCGAGGTGGCCGACTAGAGGGGGTGAATAGGCGGTTTTAAAAATCTATCGCGCTAAACTAATATATAAATGCGGAAGCTAATATCGAATTGGTTTTGTATAATTAAAACCTAAAACAACTAGGCTCAACTACGTGCACCGACAATATGAACACAATACAATATGAGCAATCATACAAGATATATAAGCAATTAAAGCAAGAATGTAAATAGCTCAAAGTAAAGCACAAGTAAAAACAAGATGACACGATTATGTTTTACCGTGGTGTTCGGAGACTTGCCGGTCTCCCCTAATCCACGTTGAGGTAAGCCCAACCCGCGTTGGACCGGCTCCTCAAATGAGCACACACCTCCGAGGTAAGTCCAACACTTGGACCGGTTCCAAACCGAACCAACACCTCGCTCAACTATGGTTGCTCTTCCTCCACTCCGGAGATGGCGAGCACCAAACCACTCACAAACACGCCGGGTCTTCTCACAAGCTTCTTGAGAAGATCACCGCGCACGACGCCTCCACGCCGTCTAGGTGTCGGCAAACACCAAGAGAAACAAATCCGAACTTTCACTTGAACTAATCAAGTGTCAACGCTCACGTGGATACACAATCCACTACCTAAGGCAACACATGCACTTAGGGTTTACTCTCTAATCTCACCAAGTGCAACACATGCACAAAAGAGAATAGAGGTTTGCTCTTAGCTCAAGAGGCTCACAAAGAGTTCACAATAGTTCTTAGCAACATCAACAAGCTCCCCAACCGCCAAGGTGGCTATATATAGCCCACACACAAAAACTAGCCGTTGGGAGACAAACCCTGAAAAATCAGACAATCGGAAGTTCCGCCGTACAAAGGCCGGAACTACCGCAGGAGAGAGAAAAGGCACCGCAACGGCTATGTCAGACGAGAAACTAGCCGTTTGATTTTAGTGCGGAACTACCGCCAACTACATATCGGAAGTTCCGATTCTTCGGAAGTTCCGCTCAACACATAGCGGAACTACCGCACATTGAATTTTGGCTAAGTCCCCAAAATGGTGCTTCTCGGAAAAAACCAACCGCGGATTTGAACAATCGATTAATCGGAAGTTCCGCTAGTTACACTTGAACTTCCGCACATGGAAAATCGGCTAAGTCCCTAAACCAGCCGCTCTCTGGAAAAATCAAGCCGCGGAAAATCGGACAGTCCGGGGTGCGGAACTTCCGCGATTAAACTACGGAACTTCCGATTTTCCTGACAGAAGTCAGAAATGGCTTTTTCAACAACTTCAATTGCAAAACACATTTGCTAATTGACAAGCCATGCCAACAAGAGTCACAAGCAAGATTCCCAACAAGTTGCAAAACACATTTGCCAACTTTTGGAATCATACCACAAGGAAAAAGGTACATGGACTTACACCATTTGCAAAACGCATTTGCAAACTTAAGTCACATGCTACAAGGGTTGAATGCATGAGCATCGGCTATTTGCAAAACACATTCGCAAATAATAGCTCCATGCATAGATGAGCTAGAGCAAGTATAATGAGCTATCAACACATGACTAACTCAAACTACTAGTCAAGATCCCTCTTAATAGTACGGCAAACCTATACTAGCAATCCGGTCTATCAACCAAACACCGAGACCGGTAAAAGACTAGGAACACATCCTTAGCCCTAGCTAGTCATACCTTTGCCTTGCATCTTCTTGAAGATTGATGACGCACATCAATACTTCAAGTCCGGGTCCTTGACTTTGACAATCATCAACTCATGATGATTTCTTCACTCGGGATCTTGTCTTGAACATCATCAACACATGATGATTTCTCCATCCCGAAGTCTTCACATGCATCAACACATGATGCAATCCTTCACTTGACCTCCATCAACACATGATGGGTCTTCTCTTGTCTTGATGATCAACTCATGATCATCTCTTCTTGATAAGCATCAACTCATGATGCATCATTTACACGATCATCCCAAGCTCTTGACTTGATGATCAACTCATGATCATCCCAAGTTCTTGACTTGATGATCAACTCATGATCATCCCAAGTCTTCATCATCCTGGAACATAACCTGTATATCCAACTCATGGAAAATGTTAGTTCCACAATGTGATCATCATTAATTACCACACCATACCATTAACTCATAATGGTGGGACGAGATACCTCAATCTTTCCCTCTTTGGTAATTGATGATAACCACTTAAATTTTCATAAATTTAATGATGATAAATGAGAGAACAATTGAGTATATAAACTACACAAGTTATATATACTCTAACATGAGTATACAAGAACTACACAAGTTCTATATACTCATAACATGAGTATATACGAACTACACAAGTTTTGTATACTCAAAGGTTTTGTTTCAACGTAAAGATCCTTAGTACATGTGGAAAATGGAATATGGATCAATACTAATGAAACCACAAAGTATAGGATAAAACTCCCCCTAAATGTGTGCATACACAAATGTGTAATGAGGTCATATGCACATATTCAAGTTTAACTTAAGGTTGAGTTCAATCCTATATTTTGGATCCGAGAAATTCAACATTATATAAATTGAGATGTCGATTGCATACCTCGTTGTGTTTCACCTTTATATCCAAATGAGACTACATAAAGATGATACTTGATAAAAGAGTTAGTCTCATATTTGGATTTGTCATTAATCACCAAAACAATCCATTAACTCATAATGGCGGGTCTAGATCTTTCAATCTCCCCCTTTTTGGTGATTGATGACAAATCCATTATCAATAACAACATTTGGATATTCATAGACATAAGATAAGAATTTAAACTAATGAACTATGTTTATGCATCATATGAGGTGAAACATAAAGCATTAAACAAAATGCATATGAAAACATTCTCCCCCTTACACATCTAATGCATGCATTTTCCCTCTTTTGGCATGTCTAAACGAATCAAACATCCAAATGAATATTGATAAAAATATTCTCCCCCTTTTGGCATAAATCACCCAAAAATACAAGACAAATCTTAGCCAAAAGGAGTCTTTGCAAATAGATACCACTTGCAAAAAAAATTGAGGCTGGTCACAAAAAGTATGAATTGAACTTACATGACCAAGGGGGGAATTTTGTTCTCAAGATATGAGAGGAGAAACAAGGATAGGTGACAAATCTTTTGATCATAACATTCTCCCATTTTAAATCAAAACATTGAGAACCACTTGAAATGATAGTTGAAACATATTCAACTAACCTCCCTTTTTTGAAAAGAATTTTAGATAATCTCTCATTTTAACAATTTTCACAAACTATGTTGAGAGAGATTTTTATGAAAAATTTGACAGAATTTTTCTTGTAAAGAAGGACATCCACGACAGGAGACAAGATGATATAATCAACCATAAATATATTCATTCATAATCACATCTCATCCACATCTCATGCAAAATAAAAATCATGACATAAAAACATGTTCTCACACAGAGTAGCAAAAGATAGCATAGCCAAAATGAGAGTCATACAACCAAGTAGTCATAAAAGATATTACAATTTTTGCATACAAGGTCTAAAGACCTAAATAAAACAAGCGACTCATCTTTCGGCAGGAGGGTCTTGAGGATGATCGATGGAGGAGCAGCAGGAGGAGCAACAGGATGACCACCGGGAGGAGCAGCGGGAGGACCACCAGAGGAGAGCAGAAACGACGATCCATCTTGAGCATGTGGAGGAAACTGTTCGCGAATCTGGTGAAAACGCGTCAAGGCCGGGCGGTGTGGGCGTCGAGTCCGAAGTGGTCGCCTCTGGAAAGCATCCAACTCGGCAAAAGTGCGCCTCAAACGCATCCAGCCTAGAAGTGGTCATTTGCTGGAAGGTATCTGGGATGCTCTCATCTCCAACAAGGTGGCATAAATCGATCCATAGTGGCTATACCTTGTGGAGGAGCAAGAAGAAGAAGCAGAGGTGCGACTTGTGTACTTCGCTGAGCACGCCTAAGATTGGCGTGAATTAGAGGACCTTCTCTTGGTTTATAGGCTTTATGTGCTGAAGGTAAAGCTCCATTATATCCAGTTTGTTTAATGATCAAAGCCATAATGTAAGGTGCAAAGTTTATTCTCTTGACTCGATCATTCTTTGTTCCTGCTATCTCCCTTATGATGACATCCACAACATCAAATTTTCTTCCATGCATGATGCATTCCAATATATTCCAAACATGTCCTCTAATGGCATCATAATTCCCACTCTTAGGTAACATGGTATGATTAATGATCCTATTTACCAAGCTGGGAATAGGAAGAAGTCCTGTGATCTTACCAGGGACAAATCTCTGTGTGGTGTCATAAAATTCAGTCCAAGCCGAAATAGGGAGAACTGTTCCATCATAGATTTGCTCATATTCGCTTGATTGGATATTCAGTGCATGTTCAAAAGCACGCTTTGTGCAAGAATACCTCACTGTCCCTGTCATCCAGGTGAGCTGAGAAAAATCTGGGGGAATGCATACTGTGGCATAGAACTGACGGATGATCTCATCACTATAATTGCATTTTATAGCCACAAAGTTGTGAATCCCAGCTCGCTGAAAGAGCCTGTAGGTGCCCTCATATTTGTCAAGCCCGTTTAGGTAGGACCAATTAACATACTTGTGATCAGCAAAAGGCTTGTTTGGTCCATAGAAAAGATCGTAGACTTGTCTTTGAAACTTGGTATGAAATCGAGGGTCGTCGCTATTTCACGAAGTGAGTATTGATCTTTACTCCAGTAGAAGAGTGTAGTCATCTGCTTGTGAGTCCCTTAAGATCAATTTCCATTTCTTCCGGTTCACCTAACTCCTCATCGATTCATATTGATTCTTCTCCCGATGCACTTTCTTACGAATTTTCAGATTCTTCCTCATTTCTTGAAGAAGATGCGCCAAAGATCTGAATAGTGCTTCGGGACTGCACCTTCATCCTCGGCATCTTCAAGAACAACAATGGATGAAATGTCAAAGGATGATTCAAAAGAAAATGAAAATCTCAGGTTCTGTCAGGATAATCGGAAGCTCCGCAGGTTGACCGCCGGAACTACCGCTAGCGGAAGTTCCGCGATCTTAACAGCGGAAGTTCCGATTTTCCTGGCCGACTCTAGGGCAATGAGATTTTTGATTTCTCGATATTTTGATGGATTGAGTCCATGGAATCGATGCATAAACATCATACAATACTGAATAAACTAATTTGCCCAAGAATCTCCCACAGATTTCATCCACATTTCATTTTCCCCCAAAATCTCAACCTAGGGTTCATGAGAGGTAAAAATCCAAGAAAGGAATTGGAAATACCTTGAGCAAGGGAGTGATTGAACCCTGGGGAAGAGATTGATCGGTTGAGATTTGAAGAAAAACCAAGATCAATCAAAGCTTTTGGTGGAGACTTGGAGAGAAGAGAGGGGCTCGGAGAGAAGTGATCAAGGTGGAGGAGTTAAGGAAGCGGAGGAACGCGCAGAATTAAATGCTCTCACCACGGAATCGGAAGTTCCGCATTTGAAAAGCGGAAGTTCGGACATCGGTAGTTCCGCTCTCGAGTGCCGGAAGCTCCGATTTTCCCGACGCTTCAAGAGAGCTGAAGCGGAAGCTCCGCAATTCAGCGGCGGAAGTTAGACAAACGGAAGTTCGCGAATAGAATGGAAGTTCCGATTATCCCGACACTTCAGAAAGATCTTGAATTTGATTTTTATGCAAATGATCCTAGTTTTGCACTCAAATAAATATCATTCAGGATCATTGTACATTAAAAGACTAATGTCTATCCAAGAAAATAATTTTTATGAATTTAGTTTTGATTTTGCAAATGAAGCCTCATTTTCATGAAATTAATCAAAACAACTCAAAGAAAACATTTTGATGATTTTAAAGCATCCAATTTTGTGTATGAGTCATAAATACCATTTTGAACCTTTTCATATGAATAATTTGGTTCATATGGAAAAACTCACTTAAGTGCTAGAAAGTGACCACTTAGGTCAAAGTAGGATTTTGGACGAATTTTAAAATCAAATAACTTTTTCTAGGTTGGTCTTTTGGAAATCTTTTGAATACCAAAAATGTTTAGAATAACCAACTCTAGGATTTTTCTTTTGTCAAGATTTTCAAATTCCTTTTAGAATAGATTTTACACAAAAATCTAGTTTATGTCAAAAACAAGATACCATAATGTAAGATTTTGGACATAAACTCATTTTCACTTAAAATAGGTTTTTCTAAAGCCAAAATCTTTGGTAAATCTTTGAAAAGCATTTGTATACCTTTTGCAACTAGTTTTTCAAAGAATTACTAATAATTATGAAATTTTTGACTTTTGGCTAAAAAGCTTATTTTTGAAAAACAATACTAGCATTTAATTTATTTGGGCACACTTAGGGATGTGAAATACATGACTATGATTTAGCACTCCCCCTTAATGTGCCACTACCATCTTGCTCAAGAGATTAATAATGATCATTATGAACATAGAGCAAGAACACCCCTTTTAAAATAATTTTCATGAAATGCAACCTACACAAGGCATAAGGGGCTAGATACTTCAATGTAAGTACTTGTTACCGAAATGGCATTGGTTTATGATACGACATGATTATCCTTAGGCTTGGCTCCAATTTGATATATGATGATATCCATCTTTATATGAATAAGCCAAGTCTCCAATGCCTCTCCAAGTACCTATTAAGCATTTAAGCGCATTTTGGTACCCAAAACTAGGTTGGGTCCACGAATGTTAGTCACAATAGATTTGGGCACCCAAATGGCCCTAGCATTAGTTTTATGTGTACTAACTATTCTAGCAAACACATTGCCATTAATATCTTTCCTAAGCAAATATTGATCATTATAAATAATGGGCTTAGGAGTGATACCTTTGGGACAATCCTTACTCATATGTCCCTTTTCCCGGCAATTATAGCAAGTTCGAAGTTTGTATTCATCTTTTACCTTCTTTACTTGCTCCTTGCCGGTTTGCCTCTTCTTTGATGACAATTGCTTGTCATTCATCTTGTTAGGACACACCGAGGCGAAGTGGCCCTTTCCTTTGCATCCATGGCACTTGATATTCTTCGTGTGCCTTGCGTTGTGCCTTGTCTTGCTTGTCTCCTTTTTCTTAGGAGTGAAGCCAATTCCACTCTTATCTTGCAAGCGTCTTTGCTTGCTCAATATATCGTCAAGAGTGGCCTTCCCTTTTAGGCCTCTTTCCAAGTCATTCTTCAATTTGTTGACTTGGGCCTTGAGCTTATTGTTTTCCTCTACAATGTTAGTATTGCAAGATATGGAGGAAATATGAGCATCTATTTTGGAGCAACAAGGCATATCAATTAAATCATCACAAGAGGTGGATATGCTAACTTTAGATGAAATGCAAGATGTAGGAACTATGCATGGCATATCATCTAATAACTTGCATGTAATGCCTATATCCACATTGGACTTATTAAGATCCTTGAGAAGGAGAGTCTCATGAGCTTCTTTTAGCTCTTCATAAGAATCCTTGAGAGAAAGAAATTCTTTCTTCAAGACTTTGAATTTTGACTTCTCCTTGCCAAGATATTCATTTAAGTCTTCTAACATTTCCATCAACTCATCATAGGTGGGTTCTTCATTTTCGTTTACCTCATCATTACCTTTAGCCATGAAGCATTGAGTTGATGTGGAGGAGTTGTGGACTCATCATTATCTGAGCTAGAAGTTGAACATTCTTCTTCCGATGTCCACTCCTGTGTGCAATCATCACTAGTAGGTGTGGACATTTCATATTTATCTTGAAAATGTGTCCACATAGCATGAGCGCTCTCAAGATTGCACACTTCATCAAACATCTCTACACTCAAAGCACTAAATAAACCGTTAATTGCTTGGCGTCGAGATGTAAGCTTTCTCTTCCTCAATTGTTGGAGCAAGATGATCCAATGGAGGAGAAAAGCCAACATCTACAATGCGCCATATTTTTGGACTCATGGCCCTAAAATAACAAGACATGCGGATTTTCCAATGAGCATAATTTGTGCCATCAAATAGAGGTGCTTCACCTAGGTGCACTAAATCTCTAGTTGCCATCCTTTACTCTCTAGACGGTTAAGTCTAATAAATGAGAGACCAAGCTCTGATACCACTTGTAAGATCGAGGTGGCCGACTAGAGGGGGGTGAATAGGCGGTTTTAAAAATCTATCGCGCTAAACCAATATATAAATGCGGAAGCTAATATCGAATTGGTTTTGCACAATTAAAACCTAAAACAACTAGGCTCAACTACGTGCACCGACAATATGAACACAATACAATATGAGCAATCATACAAGATATATAAGCAATTAAAGCAAGAATGTAAATAGCTCAAAGTAAAGCACAAGTAAAAACAAGATGACACGATTATGTTTTATCAGTGGTGTTCGGAGACTTGCCGGTCTCCCTAATCCACGTTGAGGTAAGCCCAACCCGCGTTGGACCGGCTCCTCAAATGAGCACACACCTCCGAGGTAAGTCCAACACTTGGACCGGTTCCAAACCAACCAACACCTCGCTCAACTATGGTTGCTCTTCCTCCACTCAGGAGATGGCGAGCACCAAACCACTCACAAACACGCCGGGTCTTCTCACAAGCTTCTTGAGAAGATCACGCGCACGACGCCTCCACGCCGTCTAGGTGTCGGCAAACACCAAGAGAAACAAATCCGAACTTTCACTTGAACTAATCAAGTGTCAACGCTCACGTGGATACACAATCCACTACCTAAGGCAACACATGCACTTAGGGTTTACTCCTAATCTCACCAAGTGCAACACATGCACAAAAGAGAATAGAGGTTTGCTCTTAGCTCAAGAGGCTCACAAAGAGTTCACAATAGTTCTTAGCAACATCAAGCAAGCTCCCCAACCGCCAAGGTGGCTATATATAGCCCACACACAAAAACTAGCCGTTGGGAGACAAACCTGAAAAATCAGGACAATCGGAAGTTCCGCCGTACAAAGGCGGAACTACCGCAGAGAGAGAAAAGGCACCGCAGCGGCTATGTCGACGAGAAACTAGCCGCTTGATTTTTAGTCGGAACTACCGCCAACTACATATCGGAAGTTCGATTCTTTGAAGTTCCGCTCAACACATAGCGGAACTACCGCACATTGAATTTTGGCTAAGTCCCCAAAATGGTGCTTCTCTGGAAAAAACCAACCGCGGATTTTGAACAGCGATTAATCGGAAGTTCCGCTAGTTACACTCGGAACTTCCGCACATGGAAAATCGGCTAAGTCCCTAAACCACCGCTCTCGGAAAAATCAAGCCGCGAAAATCGGACGGTCAAGGTGCGGAACTTCCGCAGATTAAACTACCGAACTTCCGATTTTCCGACAAGTCGAAATGGCTTTTCAACAACTTCAATTGCAAAACACATTTGCTAATTGACAAGCCATGCCAACAAGAGTCACAAGCAAGATTCCCAACAAGTTGCAAAACACATTTGCCAACTTTTGGAATCATACCACAAGGAAAAGGTACATGGACTTACACCATTTGCAAAACGATTTGCAAACTTAAGTCACATGCTACAAGGGTTGAATGCATGAGCATCGGCTATTTGCAAAACACATTCGCAAATAATAGCTCCATGCATAGATGAGCTAGAGCAAGTATAATGAGCTATCAACACATGACTAACTCAAACTACTAGTCAAGATCCCTCTTAATAGTACGGCAAACCTATACTAGCAATCCGGTCTATCAACCAAACACCGAGACCGGTAAAAGACTAGGAACACATCCTTAGCCCTAGCTAGTCATACCTTTGCCTTGCATCTTCTTGAAGATTGATGACGCACATCAATACTTCAAGTCCGGGTCCTTGACTTTGACAATCATCAACTCATGATGATTTCTTCACTTGGGATCTTGTCTTGAACATCATCAACACATGATGATTTCTCCATCCCGAGTCTTCACATGCATCAACACATGATGCAATCCTTCACTTGACCTCCATCAACACATGATGGGTCTTCTCTCGTCTTGATGATCAACTCATGATCATCTCTTCTTGATAAGCATCAACTCATGATGCATCATTTACACGATCATCCCAAGCTCTTGACTTGATGATCAACTCATGATCATCCCAAGTTCTTGACTTGATGATCAACTCATGATCATCCCAAGTCTTCATCATCCCGAACATAACTCGTATATCCAACTCATGGAAAATGTTAGTTCCACAATGTGATCATCATTAATTACCACACCATACCATTAACTCATAATGGTGGGACGAGATACCTCAATCTTTCCCTCTTTGGTAATTGATGATAACCACTTAAATTTTCATAAATTTAATGATGATAAATGAGAGAACAATTGAGTATATAAACTACACAAGTTATATATACTCTAACATGAGTATACAAGAACTACACAAGTTCTATATACTCATAACATGAGTATATACGAACTACACAAGTTTTGTATACTCAAAGGTTTTGTTTCAACGTAAAGATCCTTAGTACATGTGGAAAATGGAATATGGATCAATACTAATGAAACCACAAAGTATAGGATAAAACTCCCCCTAAATGTGTGCATACACAAATGTGTAATGAGGTCATATGCACATATTCAAGTTTAACTTAAGGTTGAGTTCAATCCTATATTTTGGATCCGAGAAATGCAACATTATATAAATTGAGATGTCGATTGCATACCTTGTTGTGTTTCACCTTTATATCCAAATGAGACTACATAAAGATGATACTTGATAAAAGAGTTAGTCTCATATTTGGATTTGTCATTAATCACCAAAACAATCCATTAACTCATAATGGCGGGTCTAGATCTTTCACCGGCCCGTTGCGGCATGCAAGACAAGAGGGCACTCCATCACCGCATTGCTAAATGCAGGACCGTATAAGCAAAGGCAATCGTAGCGAGCAAGATATAATTACTAAGTCGTGATGTCGCTTGCTTATTTTAATGCCTTGGATGGGATGTGTTGCTGTTAATCTATGTCTTTATGTACGAACGAAATGTTATGTTGTCTTGATCTTTTGTAAACTCATTATGGTCATATGGTGTTGTTTCCTTTTTTTGTCATATGTTTTGCCTTGTTTTTTTGTGCCACACAATATATTTTACATGCGTACTAACATGTTTTTCCCTATCGGTAGGAGATGGCGCAGGCTCCAGTTGACGACGTGTACGAGCTGCTTGACCCACGCTGGGATGGGGGGGCACCGTTGCCGGGCGTGGTCCGCCGGCGGTGGCCCTCCGAGCCTGGTCCTGAGCGCCCCCAGAGAGAGATAGCCCCTTGACGAGCGGTACGTCCCACGGCAGCAGGACACCAGCCTCCTACCCCTTGCCCGCATGTTGGACATCCCGCACGCGTTGCAGTTTGACTCGGCACTCATCTCTACGCTTGTGGACTGGTGGAGACCGGAAACTCATACATTCCACTTCCGGTGGGGGAGATGATCATTACTCTCGAGGACGTAGCAATGCTTACAGGTCTACCGGTGCATGGTCTTCTAGTAGTACCACCTCCGAGGGCAGTAGACTAGAAGGTGCGTTTGGCCGACAGATTCGGCCACCCGATTCCTGCAAACGTGTCCGGTGTCCCACATTCTGGTGCGGGAGTACATGACCTGCCCGTGGACGCTACAGCAGAGGCAGTCAGGACACACCTCATCGCGTACCTTCTGTTCCTATTCAGATGGATCTTGTTCCCTACGACACAGGGAGACTGCGTGTACCCGCCTATATCCATCGGCGAGTCTCTCGGCGGGCGCTGGACGAGATTCTGAAGATAGATTGGGCTTCCGCGGTGCTCTGCGCCACTTACCGAGGGTTGTGCGATGCCACTCAGCGCACTATGGGCGGGGAGCCAGTCCTGACGGTTTGCTACACACTGCTACAGTTGTGGTCATGGGAGCACTTTCCAGTTGACCGTCCTTATTTCCGCAGCACCGTGCACCCTTACCCGTTGACCGTCCAGCATTACGGCAACGCTCTCGGCGACGACCCCCACGACGAGCCTACAATGGGAACACGTTGGACATGTGATACCCTAGGGTGGGCTAGGGAGAGACCGAGGCGTGCGTATACAGAGTTCCATAATCTTTTCGAGATTCTACACGAGACCGAGATCATCTGGTGGCCATGGACAGGACAGTTCCTTGCTGACACGGCCCCCTACGGATTATCGACGCAGTGCACTGAGGATGATCCACTCTGGATGATGACCTGCCACCTGGTCTTCTCGCACATGGTCGAGCCATACAATCCACAGCGGGTCATGAGACAGTTCGGCCTGTACCAGGAGGTGCCACCGCCCGCGGGACGACCTCTCACAGCGAAGGCCCACGATATATCATTTTTTGGGTGTTATTCTAGCTGCATGCCTGCCTTACATTTTCTGACATTAAAATTCACTTGCAGGCAAACGAGAAAATAGCGAAAGAGCGACGACTGGAGGCAGACACAGCAGCTGTGGACGGGGTTGTGGAGCGAGAGGATTGCGACGGACGTGGTGCAGGAGGCACGCGCCTACTCCATCCAGACGTATGCTGCGTACTTGCAGTGGTACATTCCACGCACCAGTGCGACCTGCGGGCGGCGCCGCAGGCATTCGGTGGTCGCCATGCACGAGGACATCGTACTAGCTGGCCCGGACCCTCACCGGGTGGCACACCACGACGAGGTGGTAAACCATTCTTCGTGCAATTTCCGGCAGGTAACACGTTTCACACTTACTCTGCGTATTCTTTCAGTATTATCGCATGGATCATATACAGCGTGAGGGTGCTAAAATTTTACGGCGTGGTAACAGCAACACCTTCGATCGTCTCCTAGCCGCGGTGCACGCCATGACAGACGACACGAGGGCTGCGATTAGAGCCATGACTTATGGTCGCCACAGCGACGTGCACGCACAGCATCGCGGACACGGAGGGCACCCTCCACCCCCTCCGCCCTCGGCACCGCCCTTCGCACGCCCATCACACTCCGGCAGTCGTCGGAGCTACGGCCAGTCGGCCCCAACCCGCCTCGGGCCACAGGTATGTCATCTCTCAGTCGATTCTTATCGTCAATACCTTTGCATGCACTCATTTTCGGACATATCCGACATTACCTTTTCTTCTTGCAGCAAGTACGAGGGGATAACACTCTGATGCAACCATCGTCATCATAGAGGGAGGCGCAGCACAGGACTTCCTCGCCGACTCTACAGTTTCCTGCTGCACACACTGACCCTGGCTCACCGCAGCGAGGAGACGAGTGGTTGGTCCCATTGACGCACGGCGTTCAGTCCTAATTGGGGGAGCGCGACCCGTGGTTCGGCAATACGTACGGAGGGTACACCGTATAGCACTACAGCTCAAACTAGCCAGGAGGATCCTCCTCGACACAACAACCTATTCATGTATGCATGAACGTAGTTACAACTATTTTCTCGTTGCACAAAATCAAGGACTAACTCACCCAGTACACTTCCCGCAGGAAGAGCACCAGTGGGTTGACGAGATGCTCAGGCCTGTGCTTGACCCCCACGCTGAGATCACCCCAGCTTCGCCTCCCAGGCAGCACCCCTACTGATGAACCCTAAGGTTCTATTTGTTGTCCCGATCTTTCGATGAGAACGATAACTATCGATTTCGGTGGAGGTGACTCTCGCGATTCGACTACAACCGTACGACGACGCTTGCGCCTTAGCAATCGTTGAACCAACTCCGAGACGTTATTGACCTTGCTGGAAGCACGATCAACCTGACCACGAAGGTCTATTCCTGCATGCAATCGAAGAATACGCAAGAATAAGATAAAACGCAATCTGATGTATTGCAAATATTTATGAAGTATTGAAAGATTGGGATTCTGAAAAGCTATCTTGACAGGTGGTCGTCTGACACAACTGAAGAACAGAAGTTTGCACAATGGCTAAAACTTAGCTCAACAAAATCCAAGGAAAACTAAAGGGGTGCGGCCTTCTTAAATAGGGAACGAGGAGCCACAAAACTAACGAACTAGCGAGGTGGTACTAACGGTCGTGAGCTACTGTTCATGTGAACAGTAACCACGCCCCCAGGTGGGCCGCCGGCAGATGGGCCAAGTTCAGTATGATTACAAAGCCCAGTTTGGTCCAAACAAGTGATATGACGTCTTCTTTTGATGATTGCGATCAGTCCAGAAGGAGTTTGGAGGTGAGGTCGGATCCGTTGGAAAGAGGACAAAATTATCTTTCCATCAAGTACTCGTGGACCTCCAACGGACGTCGTATGTGAAAGTTATGACCGTTTGAAGTCAGTGCTGTCAGGCTGATTCCGGAGGTCGAACTGGATTCCAAAACGGGTCCCGTTCGAACTCTTGCTTGTCTTGGACCAAAAAGTGACGTGGTGACCTCCCTTATGTCTTCTAAGCATGTCCATGACTCCACATGCCTCGCCTTCGTCCTTTCCCATGTTCCTAAGCACAATTAAATCACTTGCTTTAGGTAGCGGTCTATTCTCAGTAATATATAAACATAGGAATGAATTCACACGTAATTAAGTTGGCGAGCACGAGCTCGAGTAAGTGGTCCTTGTAACACTTGTCGTGGTGAGTGTTGTGTGTAGGCGCGGTTGTATCCATGGAAGGATGTCCTCATCATCCTCCCTTCTTGCATTTGAGTCGTTCTCGACTCAAGCTCATCCTCTCCACCCAAGTATGGCTTTAAATCGCAATGTTAAATGTGGGACTAACCCCAAAATCTGCAGCGAGTTCAAGCTTGTATCGTTATCATTAATCTTGTCTAACACTTTAAAAGGACCATCACTCTAGGCATTAATTTTGACTTTCTCAATTCAGGGGAACCTATCTTTTCTCAAGTGCAACCAAACAAGATCTCCGTGTTCAAAAGTTAAATGTTTTCCCCGACTACCAAAGCAATTTTATACTTAGCATTCATGCGCTCTATATTCTCCTTAGTTGTCTCATGCATTTTCAAAATCAAGTCGGCACGTTGTTTAGCATCAAGTTCAATTTCTCAGAAGAAGGAATAGGCAATAAATCAATAGGAGCACGAGGCACAAAACCATAAACAACCTCAAAGGGCACATCTTGGTAGTAGAATGCAATGAGCGATTATAAGCAAACTCAATGTGAGGCAAGCATTCTTCCCACATTTTTAAATTCTCTTTTCAACACATAAACCCTAAGCATTGTAGATAAAGTTCTATTCACAACCGGTTTGTCCATCGGTTTGGGGATGACAAGTAGTAGAAAATAACGACTTAGTCCCCAATTTAGCCCATAAAGTTCTCCAAAATGGCTAAGAAATTTAGCATCACGATCGAAACTATAGTATTAGGCACACCATGCAAGCGAACAATTTCACGAAAGAATAAATCCGCAATATTGGTAGCATCATTGCTCTTATGACATGGTATGAAGTGAGCCATCTTAGAAAATCTATCAACAACCACGAATATACTATCCATCCCCTTCTTTGTTCTAGGCAATCCTAAAACAAAGTCCATCGAAATATCTTCCCACGAACGCTAGGAGCAGTAGAGGCATGTATAAACCATGAGGATTAAGTCGTGACTCAGCTCTTTGACATGTAGTGCAATGAGCAACGAAGCGCTCGACGTCCCGTCTCATCTTTGGCCAAAAGAAATGATCAGCAAGTATATCCTCCGTTTTCTTCACCCCAAAGTGTCCCATCAGCCCACCTCCATGCGCTTCCTGTAAAAACAACAAACGAACGGAGCTAGTTGGAATGCATAGCTTGTTAGCTCTAAACACAAACCCATCATTAACATTTAATTTGTTCCACATTTTCCCTTCTTGACAATTCAACAATATATCAGTAAAATCCGCATCATGCACATATTGTTCTTTAATAGTCTCTAATCCAAAATTTTGAAATCAAGTGTGAAAGCATGGTATATCTCCTAGACAAAGCATCAAGTAATAACATTCTCCTTTCCTTTCTTGTGTTTTATGACATAAGGAAAAGACTCAATAAATTCCACCCACCTTGCATGTCTACGGTTTAGTTTTGCTTGACTTCGAATATGCTTTAAAGATTCATGATCAGAATGTATAACAAATTCTTTGGGCCATAAATAATGTTGCCAAGTTTCTAAAGTTCGAAAAAGCGCATATAACTCCTTGTCATAAGTAGAATAGTTCAAACTAGGCCCACTCAATTTCTCACTGAAATATGCTATAGGTTTCCCATCTTGTAACAACACGCCACCTAAACCAATTCCACTGGCATCACATTCTAGTTCAAAAGACTTATTAAAATCAGGGAGTTGGAGTAGTGGTGCATGTGTTAACTTATCTTTCAACGTGGTGAAGGCGTTCTCCTGTGCGGTGCTCCAAATAAATGGCACGCCCTTCTTGGTGAGCTCATTCAATGGTGTGGCGATGGTGCTGAAATCCTTCACGAAGCGGCGGTAGAATCCTGCAAGTCCTAAAATGCTTCGTACCTGTGTGACCGTGTTAGGAGTCGGCCAACTCTGTATTGCTTCAATCTTGGCTTGATCAACTTCAATTCCCTGTGGAGTAACAACATAGCCAAGAAACGCGACTCGATCGGTGCAAAAGGTGCACTTCTCAAGGTTACCAAATAAACGTGCATCACGTAAAGCATTAAAAACAACACGTAAATGGTCAAGATGTTCCTCTAATGATTTGCTATATATCAATATATCATCAAAATAAACCACCACAAATCTACCAATGAAAGCACACAAAACTTCGTTCATTAGTCTCATGAAGGTGCTAGGTGCATTAGTTAACCCAAAAGGCATTACTAACCACTCATATAAACCGAACTTAGTTTTAAAAGCTGTTTTCTATTCATCGCCTAATTTCATGCGAATTTGATGATATCCACTACGCAAATCAACCTTCGAGAAAACAACAGAGCCACTCAACTCATCAAGCATATCATCTAACCTAGGAATAGGATGACGATACCTAATGGTGATGTTATTGATTGCTCTATAATCTACACACATGCGCCATGATCCATCTTTCTTAGGCACTAATATGACCGGAACAACACAAGGACTAAGAGATTCGCGCACATACCCTTTATCAAGCAATTCTTGAACTTGGCGCTGAATTTCTTTGGTTTCTTCTGGGTTGGTCCTGTATGGTGCGCGGTTGGGCAATGATGCGCCGGGAATTAAATCAATTTGATGCTCAATGCCTCAAGCGGTGGCAACCCGTGGTATGTCCTTGGAAAAGCGTCCTTGTACTCTGCAAAATGTTAATGACAAAGAAGAGGCAAAGAAGAAGGTGTGTCCTCAAATGAAAATAAAGCTTCTTTGCAAACTAATGCATAGCAAATAGAATTACTAACACCTAATTCAGTCATATCAGATTTGGTAGCAAGAAAACTAGCACCTTTCAATTTAATTTCTTTATTCTTTCCATGAGTAGTTTCATATGCTTTCTTCTTATGTGGTTCAAGCTCTTTTGCTACAATCTGATTTTCGCTCTTAGCAGTCTCCTGATTCTTCTCTCTACTAGCTCTAGCAAGTTCATCTTTAATAATTTGTTCAGGAGTCATAGGATGCAACACAATTTTCTTTCCTTTGAACATGAGAGAGTATTGATTATTCCTACCATGATGCACACAATCAGTATCGTATTGCCAAGGTCTTCCTAATAACAATGAACAAGCTTGCATAGGAACAACGTCGCAATCAATATAATCATGGTATGATCCCATAGAAAAGTTTACTCGACCATCGTGTTACCTTCAACTTACCATCGTTGTTGAACCATTGAATATGGTATGGGTGGGGGTGAGGTTTGGTCGACAAAGCAAGCTTCTCCACCATATCCATACTCGCCAAATTATTGCAACTCCCACCATCAACGATTATGCGAATTGAGCGTTCTTGGACAACGCCCTTGATTTGGAACAAATTATGGCGCTGATTTTGCTCAAGACGAAACTTGAGCACTTAGTGCGCGTTGCACAATAATGCTCAAATACTTATCGGCATCTTGGCGCCAACATGTTCCTCCTCATGATCGATTCATCATCATGTCCCGCAGGTCGATTGCAAGCATAGCATATGTTTCATCATCAAAATCACTAGCAGAGGAATACCCACCATCTTCGCGTATAATCGATGCGCTTGTTTGGACAGATCTCGCATCATGTGTCCATAGCCTTTGCAATGATGACATTGAATGTCCTTAGTTAAATCTGTCAAGCAACCAAGAAGAGCTTTTGACGAAGCTTGTGGTCTTGATTTGGCCGCTTGTAAACTCGTGGTCGATCGAGGTAGTGGGGCCGCTTGATGTTGGATGATGACGGTGGTGGTGTACTAGTGGGCCGGGCGAGGGGTTCGTGGCGTCCATGAGTTTGTGCGACTGCAGAATAGTTAGATCGTGTCTTAAATCGGCGCGCCCTCGCACTTCACGTTCACTTTGCAAGCAAGATGAAACAATCTAGTAATGGAGTTATAATCTTTATAATCTAGTATGTCTTGAATTTCTCGATTCAACCCTCCCAAAAACCTAGCCATTGAACCCTCCTCATTCTCATTGAAGCCACAACGCAACATACCAATTTGTAAGGCTTGATAGTAGTCTTCCACAGACTTTGTACCTTGTCGTAAGCGTTGTAATTTATTTAACAAATCACGAGCATAGTATGAGGGAACAAATCGATGCCGCATAAGCAATTTTAAAGCCTCCCAATTGTTAGGTATGTTGTTGGGATGTTGACGGCAATGTTCTTTCCACCAAATAGAAGCAAAGTCGGTAAATTCACTAGTAGCAGCCCTAACTCGTCTAATATCAGGAAATTCATGGCAAGCAAATTTTTGATCAACAAATAGTTCCCAATTAAGATAACCATCAGGATCATATTTACCATTAAAAGAGGGCATAGTGAATTTAACCTTAGCAAAAGAATCATCGTGGTCACGTACCTCACGTCGTGGGGGATCTCGTCGCATAGCTTGTCGATTTAAACGCAACTGTCGATGAGCTCGATCATTGTTGTGGTTACTCATGTCATTGGCCTCGGTATCGTCATATAGTCGAATTCATCTTGTCCTCTACCACGAGGGTAGCAGGGGAACGAAGATGGAAGCTTTGGGCAAGCTCGTCAAGGCGTACCATAATACCTGCCAAAGAAGTGTTAGTGACACCTTGCGCTCTCTCCATCGCGGCGAGCGTAGTGTTTGTTTCAATCTGGGCGCCCTCAAGTTGAGCAAGTCGCTCATTAGTGATCCTGACATCTTCCTCAAGACCCTCCGCAAGAAGGTTCATGATGCGCCGGAAATGTTGTACGATTCCTCGACGAGGAGTATGAGATGTATCCTCATCCACTCTGTAGAACACCGCCATTGTTAGCAAATCACAAGAATATGTCCCTAACAGCTACTAGGATGTGGTGGTTCAACAGTCGCTCACACTCGAGCCTTTTATCGAATTCTTACCAATTCTTACCAAGCAACAGGGGTGATCGGCAACCAGCGGTGTCAATGTATCTCCGAAGATTAGATAGAGCGATTGCCAGGTGAAGATCAACATGTACGGTGTAGAAGAGGTGTAGCTGGGAGGGCTCAAGTATGGTAGCAAAGGAAAAGCAATTGTTCAAATCAGTATGCAAAGTTGAAAAGCAGTTCAAAGTACTAGTCACAAGTGCTGATCCTAGTCTAATCAAAGTTTAGCTAATCAAAGCCATACTAAGAGATGTGTATGTACGCACACGCAAAGATAAATGTGACTTGATGTAAGCAATGGAAAACCTTACAACAAGTGCTAGGAGAGACGCTAACCAACTACTCAAACTTCTTTGTAGGGCACAAGATGGTTCACACGATGTAGAGCACAAAAACGGAATAACGTGCGGCGTAAATGACCCTTTAGTTTAAGCGAGAAAACAATAGTTAGTCTCAAGAGATAAAAAAGCAAAGTTTTATATGGCTTATATATACTCGTTTGAAAGGTTTCGATGAGATCTACAACTTTGCAGTTGAGACGAACCCCAAATTCTGATGGGAAGACTAAAAGAAACGGCAAAAACCGAAACCGAAAACTTGTGACGCGAATTCGGAGCCGAAAATGACCGATTTAGGGTTCCCTGTAGGGAGACTTATGCATTAAGTGGAAAGTATGCGCCTCGTTGTTAGATTTCCAACGAGTCCAAGAACGTCCAAATCGGACACCATATGAAAAAGTTATGCCCGTTTTACTGAAGATCTCTCGGAAACGGAATCGTACTCGGACTGGAAACCGACTCGGTTTCAATCTTTAAATTGCTATATCTTTTGATTCCGTGGGCTAATCTTGCTGAAATTTTTTGTGCCAGTTTGTGGCTATATGTAGAAGGGCTCCATCAATTTTCACTGGTTTTGGTGTAAGATTGTTTTTTTTTCTTTTTTCTACCACGGCTTTTGTTTTGGTGGCGGCCTCTTTCTCCGTCTATTTTTTTTTGCCGGCTCTAGGGTTTTCAACAAGTCGCGAATACAGCAAAGTGTTCTCTCTTTTTTTTGGTGCAGATTAGAGGAGTTCTAACCCACGAATTTTACATTTTAGATGCAAAACTAAGAACCCTAAAAGAACGATTAAGCGACGCAAAGGAAAAACACGAGAAGCAATCTAGACAATGACCAACTAGACAATAACTAGAACTAAAGATCAGCAACTAGACACGACAATGTAACTAAATATTCAACAAGCAAACTGAAAAGAAAAAATTGCAAAGGCTCAAAGGGCTTGGTATTGATGATAGATGCGAATTTTTTTCTTTTGGCAATTTTCTGGACTCTAGGTATGAAAAACGAATCTACTACTAGAAAACAGGAAACTCTCACCGAAGAACTGTAGCTCTGATACCACTTGATGAACCCTAAGGTTCTATTTGTTGTCCCGATCTTTCGATGAGAACGATAACGATCGATTTCGGTGGAGGTGACTCTCGCGATTCGACTACAACCGTACGACGACGCTTGCGCCTTAGCAATCGTTGAACCAACTCCGAGACGTTATTGACCTTGCTGGAAGCACGATCAACCTGACCACGAAGGTCTATTCCTGCATGTAATCGAAGAACACGCAAGAATAGGATAAAACGCAATCTGATGTATTGCAAATATTTATGAAGTATTGAAAGGTTGGGATTCCGAAAAGCTGTCTTGACAGGTGGTCGTCTGACATAACTGAAGAACATAAGTTTGCACAATGGCTAAAACTTAACTCAACAAAATCCAAGGAAAACTAAAGGGGTGCGGCCTCCTTAAATAGGGAACGAGGAGCCACAAAACTAACGAACTAGCGAGGTGGTACTAACGGTCGTGAGTTACTGTTCACGTGAACAGTAACCACACCCCCGGGTGGGCCGCCGGCAGATGGGCCAAGTTCAGTATGATTACAAAGCCCAGTTTGGCCCAAACAAGTGATATGACGTCTTCTTTTGATGATTGTGATCAGTCCAGAAGGAGTTTGGAAATGAGGCTGGATCCGTTGGAAAGAGGACGAAATTATCTTTCCATCAAGTACTCGTGGACCTCCAACGGACGTCGTATGTGAAAGTTATGGCCGTTTGAAGTCAGTCTTTGTCGAGGCTGATTCGGAGGCCGAGCTGGATTCCAAAACGGGTCCCGTTCGAACTCTTGCTTGTCTTGGACCAAAAAGTGACGTGGTGACCTCCCTTATGTCTTCCAAGCATGTCCATGACTCCACATGCCTCGCCTTCGTCCTTTCCCATGTTCCTAAGCACAATTAAATCACTTGCTTTAGGTAGCGGTCTATTCTCAGTAATATATAAACATAGGAATGAATTCACCTGGTAATTAAGTTGGCGAGTACGAGCTCGAGTAAGTGGTCCTTGTAACACTTGCTGTGGCTGAGTGTTGTGTGTAGGCGCGGTTGTATCCATGGAAGGGATGTCCTCATCACCTACTACGGCATTCGCGACGTGCGCCACTCTCCGGACAGGTTCACCTTTCCTGAGGATCAACTACATTGTCCGGGCAAGTGACACGACGATGCACCCTAGCTAATGTCATGGCCATGAAAAACGTGTTATGTAATGTCATTGTGCATTCTGCCTTTGTGATTTATGTAATATCCATGCGCATTACGATACTGTGATTTATGTACACAAAATATTCTCCGAAATATTCAGTACAAACGACAACTGTACCTCCCGTTGTAACTTACTAAACCATAAAGACATAACGCAATGCTGCCCCGCGATACATCCTTGGCCCCGCTGCCTCGCGGACGCGAATTTTATTCAATCCAAATGCAATTTACCCGTAGGCTATATATATGGATGTTTTGGCTACGATTCCCCTCACTCTTCACTTCCTCTTCTCCTTTCTTGCAGTTTTGGTTTGCCATCGTTTGCCTATACACGGGATGTCTACGACCTCGTCAAACTTCCGAGTGAGCAGACAATTAGAAACACTACAGCAGCACTTGGTTTGCCCTTGTTGCACGGATCCGGTGAATGTGTTCACCTCCCAAACGCTAATCAATCCATCTCGAGTGTTCATGAAGTGTCAAATCTTACGGTAACTTGCTCCTGATCATCCCCAATGAACTTCTTTCTAGACAGTATGTTTTTTCACTTGCAGTTGTAATTCTTTTTACAGAACACGACATGTCGGTTCTGGCTGTGGGCTGATGAAACAGTGCCGGAGGTTCGAGACATTGCAATGCAAATTGCAGTCTTGCAAGAGGACACCGTCGTGTGGTTGCATTTCGTCAAGTGCCTCGACCATCGGATCAACCGATGGAAAATAAAGATAATGTTCTTAAAAGACTGGATGAAAGGATGGAAAGGGTTGAGAAATCGCTTCAGAAATTAGTTAATATAGCTAGTTTTGCTGTTTTGCTTCTATTATTTATTGTTCTTGCCAAGTAGATTGTAATATCTACTCTTTATCTATGCATCCCTGCACTACATGATGCATGCATTTGCGACGTTGTTGTACTCCTTTGTAATGATGTATGCATATATCTAATTCCGTTATGAATACTTTGTGTGCGAATTAATCAAACCATAATTTTGAAATCCAACATTCTAAATTTTGGAGACCTAAATCTGTCCGGTTGCAGACAATTTCATAATACTTACACCCACGCAATGACAACACTGTGCATCGCCAGCTTTTCAGACCGAAATGAACGCACTCTGCAAAGTAGGACGTGACAACACTCTGCCTCGCCAGCTTTTCAGACCGAAATTACCGCACTCTGCAAAGTATGCGGTGACAACACTCTGCCTAGCCAGCTTTTCAGACCGAAATGACAGCACGCTGCAAAGTAGGACGTGACAATACTATGCAAAAAGATAAAACAACACTCTGGCACGCTAGCTATTCATGTCAATTTAACCACACTATGCCAACCATGTGGCCTATAAAAGGAGGTGGAAGACATCTACTACACAACCAAACCTAACGCTACACCAGAGCTTGCTTCGCCACGCCGGGATGAACAAGAGGCAGAAGCAATGGAACGAGATCCGCGAGCTAGCACGGGCTTCTACGGCACGGGCCGAACAAGCTAGGGATACTGCGGCTAGGGTCCGGCAAGAGCAGCTTGCCAGGATGGCAGCTTTCCACAATGAAGCCCCCCGTAGCAGCAACCTCTGCTAGAACGTCCCAACCGAGCGTTCGCCGCAACACCCGCCAGAGGGGGAGACGCCGCCCTTTATTGGTGCAGGGACACATGCAAATTCTTTAAATCCAAGCACCGACTCAGCCTCAGCATGTGTTACTGGGGTTGTCCCAACAACTCCTTTGACTATCCCGACCATCGTTGGGATACGAGAAGCTATCGACAGCCGGTAAGGAGTTCTTACAGTAAGTTCTCTTACCAATTCTCTTTCAGAATACGCACTAACAATATCTCCCGTCTGCCCGTAGTCCCCGGAATCGCTATGTGGCTTCCGCAAGTGGATCGACCTAGAGATCCACCTACACGACCAGTGGCAGCTGGACTTCGAGGAGTGGAATGCCGAAAGGGGACACGAGATCCGGGAGGAGGAGCGTCGAATTGAAGAGCACAACGAGCGTATCTGCAGGAGACGCAGGCCCATCTCGATGTGTACAGGCGTAGGGAGCGTGAGGCACACGAGAGGGAGCGCGAGAAAAAGCGGGAAATAGCGGCTGGGGCTAGGGAAGCCGGCGAGGAGTACAACACCGAGCTCGGAAGGAAGGGTAAATGGCCCCGGTCCACGTAGTAGGTCGGGCCATTCCGTAGTAGTCCCCCTCCTACTCGCTATGTTTTTTACTATCCCCGAAAGACATGCGTACTTACACGGTCCGGAGGCTTATGTCGTAATATACCGTAGTAGTAGCGTGCATGACTAAAGCAATTAGCCGAACCATCGTGCCATGTGACCACATGTAACGTGTTTCTATCCGCGGACTGCAATGTAGTTCTGGTTATGTGCCTCCACTGAGCCAATACTATATTGCAAGTATGCGTCTTTTGGTGGAATTCCATAAACAACCATTCATATCGACATCGATTCTTCTATGTTTTAGGACATCTTCATAATAACAACGTTCTCAGCCCCTTCAGTTAAGTTCTCAGCATCTTCAAAAATGTGATCAAGAACCATAGCGACCAAAAGTAGTCATGTGGTACTAGACTTCACACATTTCAAGTCACATGAAATCATGAAACCCTAATTTCCTAAACGTCTTGTCCTAATTTTCCAAACTTAAACCCTGAATTTGTCGAGATAATTTTGGAGCATATAAAATTACATAAAATTTACACAATCAAGTCCTCTAGGTAGGGAGTCTGACAAAAAAATTCATAATATTTGGACCTCAGTTCCTATATTACAAAATTCCTACAAATATTATACCTAAAAGAATTTTGCAGAGAAAAATAAAAATGGATAAAATTTCAAAAAAATTACACAAGCAAGCACATTATGCCAGAAGGCTCCATAATTTTTTTTTATAATTTTTTGATCGATTTAGTATATTTAAAAATTCATCAAACAAATATTATTAAATAGATTTTTAAAAAAATCGGTCCCGCACGGCAGCAGGTTGCCTGCTGCCATCCCCGACCGCAGCAGGTGGGTACGGAGGGCTAGATTTGGAATTTTGAGACTACGGAGGCAATTTTTGGAATTTTCGTGCACAATACAGCCAAATCAGTCCAAAATTCCTTCTTAGGGACCCGAGGGGAAAGTACCAGTCGAAAATAGCATGGAAAGGCAATTTGTGCAGGGCGGCGTGGGACTCTATACCATGTTAAAGTCGTGGTCCTCCTTTCCAAAACCTTCTAAAACGTGTACCAGGCCGCACGAGGGTTGTTGGGCTCCAAAATGGATGCTTCGAGCCTCCAAGCACTAGCCCACACAACCCGTGTGCTAGCCCTTGAAAGGGTGTGCGCGGGGCCGTGCACGGGTTTGGTGACTGGGCTTTTAGGCTTCATAATTTTTTTACCTCCAACCTCTTATTTGGCAAATAATATATGCATTTTGACAAGATAGACACCTTCAATTTGTGATTTGATGAAGTTCTGTGGATATCGTGAGGATATGTGCACGATCTCAGGATGATGAGTCAATTGGAAATGGCTTTGTTGGTTTGTAATTTGTCGCGTTTTCGGGTTGGCTCCTGTGGTCGTCGAGCCACGGCGGTCCGTGGCAGTCACCGGTCCGACCGGCCGGTGGGAAGGTCGGCCGGCGGTGCTTGCCAGTCCGACCGCCAAAAAGAAAAGTGGTTTTTGGAGCTGAGCCAAAAATAGGTTACGTAGGCAAGTGAGGGGAGTCTCCTGGATGTGGTCACATCATTTTTAGAGCTCCCAGTCAAAAGTTCTATTCAGTTGAAATTTCCATAAGGTTTCGGAATTTCGAGCTGAAATTTTGGCTAAGTCTTTTCGAGCGGTCCGACCGCCGTTGTAGAATCGGTCCGACCGGCCTGAAATCGGTCGGACCGGCCTTGTGGGGCGGTCCGACCGACGATGACTTGGAGGGTAGCCAAGTTGGCATTGAGTTGATTTGAATGTGTTTATTGTATGAACTTCAATGCTTTATTGTTGCATATTGCATTGCGGAACTAACGTGGGTCAAGTTGTGAAGAACTTATTCCCGGCAACGATTTGTTTGTCTATTGCTGTGCAGGTGGCTTGCAGGTCAACGACGTCAACGGTGAGGTGGATCGGGACTACGTTTGGAGAGCTGAGGTCCAGAACGATCATGGATACCGGGTAAGGTCGTGTGATTCAAGCATGGTGCAGAATGGGCAAGATGGATCGAAGGTAGTTTCAGATGTTGGTTGGATCAGCGGTCAGAAGTCGGTGCAAGTCTCTAGGAGGTTCGATGGGATTGGACAGGAGAGACTTGGCGACGTGATGAGAGCCGCTGATCAACCTACACGTGGTGAAGCAGGCGATTGCTTCAATAGTTGTGTGTGGGTCCCATGTGTGAGTGGGTCCCAAAAAGTGAAACCCTAGGCTTCTCATATAAATAGAAAGGGGGGAGATGTAAAACCCCCAAGCATTCATTTGGCCCCCTTCTTCATTTTCTAGGGTTTGGAGGAGAGGAGAGGAGAAGCTAGGGTTTGGAGAGGTTGTGAGTGTGCTCTTGTGTGAGCTCTTGTCCTCCTTGTTGGAGTGGCTTTGTAAGCATCTAGTGTGATCAATCAATCTTGTGATGCTTACTTGAAAGATCATTTGTCCCCTTTGTGTTCTTCTCTCTTTTGGATGATTTTGGTGCTTCCTTGATTCAAGGGTTTAAGCTTGGTCTCTTGACCTATTTTATCTTGCTTTAATGTGTGGGAATACTCCTAGAGTCATCTAGATCAACAACCCCCACAAGCAAGTCTTGAATCAAGATTTTCATATTTCTAGGGTTTGTGCACTTCTTCGGTAAAACCTTGAGAGATCGTTTCTACGAAGTGGATCTGAAGGATCGTTGCTAGAAATAGGTCTCTAATATCCTTAGGGAGGTGTGCTCGAAATTTGGTCAAGTTTCATTGGTTGAATCAAAAGTTGGATCAAATTTCGTTTTGGATTTGGGCTTAGTTTTTCAGTACTGGACTGAATCGGTCTGACCGGTTTTACAACGGCGGTCTGACCGCCCGCTTTTCAGACCGCTCGGTACTGCCGGGTTGAACCGATATCCAACGGTCCGACCGCTGGTTAAACGTCGATCCAACCGCCTGTCTCCAGCCGGTCTGACCGCCAGTACCCAGTCCAGAATAGTGAGTTCATTTCTCCACTTGTGTGTCGTGTGGTTGAGCGGGGTTATCGAATTCAGCACAAGGCTTCCACTGTGCGCTTACTGATCTTCATAGCTTTCATAGCTACAGGAGTAAAGTTCGTGTTGAATTTGATTTAGGCGAGAAAGTTGAGAAAGCGCCTATTCACCCCCCTTGTCGCCTTTACGGTCCTACAAGTGGTATCAGAGCCGGTTAGCTCTTCTCATAGATCTTAACCGGTCTTTTGGAGCCATGGCGACTGACAGATATTCAATCAAGCCACATGTTTTTTCTAGAGTTGATTTTGCTTATTGGAAGGCCCGAATGCAGGCCTACATCGAGGCTCAAGGGCACGCAATTTGGCTTAAGGTGAAAAACCCTTATGTCGTGCCAGCCGATGACAATTTGATCACTCCAGATGTGGAGAACAACAGCAGGGCTCGAAATTTCTTGATTCAAGGTCTTAGTCGATCTGAGTTTGAGCGTGTTGCTCATTTGCTGTCTGCTCATGAGATCTGGCGAACTCTTTGTGATTAATACGAGGGGTCCACTGCGGTCAAGGAAGTGAGACAGAACCAGCTGAAGAAAGCATACTCTAAGATCGAGCAAAGGCCTGGTGAATCTTTAGATGAGCTGTGGGGGAGATTTTCTAAAATTCTTCATGATCTCATTTGTTGATCTTGTCTTCACTGAGTCTGAAAATGCACGCCAACTTTTGGGTGCTCTGGATGTGAAGGTCTGGGGGATGAAGATCACTCCATCAATGACAACACTGTCATGAGTGAGCTTACCATGGATAAGCTTTACTCTAGGTTGAAGACGCATGAGATTGATTTTATCTCGCGTCTCCCCATGACAGATTCGATGGCTTTAGTGGTCGACCAATCTAAGGGTAGATATTTTGATTCTTTGGATTGTAGCTCATCTAGTTTTTCTTTGTCAGCTTTGCATTCTTTGAGTGATGAGCAACTTGAGAGACTACCTGAAGATGATTTAGCCCTCCTATCCACTAAATTCACGAGAGCTTACAACAATGTGAGAAATAGGAGGAGAGGTGGACCTATCACATGCTTTGAATGTGGTGAGCCGAACCACATTCGCTCTAGATGCCCCAAGCTGAAGGGCAAGGAGGAGAAGGAGTCACAAAGGCATCCTCAAGCGAGGGATGCTAAGTCCAAGAAGACAAACTATCGCAAGTTTGTCAGCCGGGTCCTTGAAGCTCTAGAGGATGTAAGCCTGAGTGATGTGGACTCGGAGGTGGAGGACGACAAGAGTGACTCCCGTGGAAAGAAGAAGGCTCGTGATTTTATGGGCATGTGTTTTATGGCCAAGAACAGCCACGACAGCGACTCCTCCAACAGCGAGGATCCTTTTAGTGATCCTGATGAGGTATGCCCTTCACTTCCTGACATGAAAAGGGCTTTGGTGCTTGCTGAAGAAAAAATACATAAGCAAGCTAAATTGATTAAGAAACAGGATACTATGATTGATAATTTGAACCTAGAAGTTGTTAGGCTCAAATCCATTAATCCTGATGATTTCTGTGATTCTTGCTCTAGCTTGCTTAATGAATTGTCAAGCTTAAATAATGCTCATTCCTTTGTTGAAAAACAACTGAAAAATGCTCTTGTTGAACTAGAATCTCTCAAGTCTAGTTCTGTTTGCATGGATGCCATTCCGCTTGGTGTGACTACCTTGGATGCTATTCCTTTAACTTGCTCAAATTGTGCCTTGCTAGAGTTGAAACTGGATAGCTCTTTGAAAGAATTGAAAAAATTTGATGCTAGTCACACTTGCTCTCATTGTAAGAACAATAGGATTAAAATGCAAGAGATGACCGAAATGGTCGTTTACTCTAGAGCTGCATCTTGTGAAAATTGTCCTAAGCTTACAATTGAGATTGAAGCTTTAAACAAGACTCTTGAAGAGAAAGCTAAAATTGAAAAATCCATGTCTCTTACTGCTTCCAAGAAAGTCATTGATTCTTCCTCTTGTATGTTGCATGCTGAAGTTGAATCTATTGTTGGTAAGATACAAGAGGCTTTTAGAGTCAAATTTAAGGAGCAGTTGAATAGGATTAGAGAGTCCTATTGTGTGTCTTGTGAGGCTCTAAAAGTGGAAGTGGACCTTCTTAAGAGCAAACATGTTGAGGCAATCAATTCTAAAAAGTGCTTTAATTGTGGAGTTTTGGCAAAAGAGAATGATTACCTCAAAATGACTCTTGAGAAGTTTTCTAGTGGGAAAAAGAAACTCAACTTGATTCTAGACCAATCCAAGGTGAGTGTGAAAAACAGTGGCCTAGGTTTTAAGTCCGTAGAGCTTTCCAAGAATCACCCACCAAAGATTGTTAGAGTTGTGAAAGGTGGTCTGTTTGAGCAAGAACCTCCTAAGACTTCAAAGGTCGCTTTTAAATATGCAGGTTCTGCTCAAACTCATTCTAGCAAGAAAGGTGCTTCTGTTTCACCAGTACGGACCCCTCAAAAGGTCAAGTACCATTGCACCTTCTGCAAGAAAGAGGGCCACACTGTTGAGTTTTGCTTTCGGAGAGCAAAGATTGAGAGGAAAGAGAGAATGAGCACTTTGAGATCCATTAGAGGAGTCTTTTCACCAGCTGTAGTCTCTAGAGCCAGGCAGCCTATTCATCGTACCACTTATAGGCCTAGGTTTGTAGAGAACTTTGTTGACTCTTTTGGTGGGTCCAGGCAGCATCTTGGTTTAGGATATCGTGAGGAGAAACCACGGGTAGCACCTAGACAGGGGGAGTATCGGTCTGTTGGTAGATCGTTTTGGAGAGGTCCAGGTGGTGCCCGTGTGCATTCTTATGATTTTATTCCTAATCATTTTATGGCTGCTTCTTCTGCTATTCCCAGACATCGTGCATCTCAGTACTGGACACCTAGATCTTTTATCTCAAATCCCAGTACTGAGGTATGGATATTTTGAGGGAATTTGCTCTTTTGCTTTCATTGTATCATAATGTATTTTTATTTCAAATATCTTGCATTGTATAATAAAATTTTGTGGAGCTTTGATTATTATCCTTATATGGCTTGATTTCATATTCTATACCTTGTCATGTCAAGTGATAGTCTGCTAGACTTCTTTTATGGCTCTTCGTGTTTTAGCTTAGCTTTCACCTTGCTAGCTTTATATCTGTGAGCAAATTGAATCAAATCATATCGTGTTGGATCTTGTGACTAGTTTTGCTCTAGTGATCCTCTTATGATTCTTGCCATATCATATAGGTTGAATTGAGTCTTGAACTTATTTTGAGATGAAAATGAGCTTTTTAATTTCTTAAGTCAAGCAAATGAAAAATGAGATTTTCTGTGCGAAAAAACTGATCTCACCAACCCTTTCTCTTGAGACGGCTTACCATTGCACTAGGCATGAACTCAGGGGGAGTTTTGGATGACCTAGACCACTCTTTTAAGCTTATCGCTTGAGATGGTCGTGGCAAGGCTTGAGATCTAGCACAATAAAAAAATCCTTTTTAGGAAAATGCTCAAAATGCTAAGTGCTTGAGTTTTGCTTCAAAAGTGTACTCTTAATGCTCAAAATGTCTCATTTCTTATTTTGAGTCTCTTTTTACTTATAGACATGGCTTGACTCATTTTTGGTTGCGTTTAGTGAAACTATGACATTGAGCAACCTTTCATGGTATTAATTCTGTTAATCTCAGATGACTGCTATTTTGGTTTTAGCTTTGCAGTACATGTTTTGCCATGATTGAATAGAGCTTCTTCTCTTTATATGGCTTGGTATAATTCTTGTACTGTCTACATAGATAATGGTCATGTCTCCTTTTATTAAATTTCAAAAATAAAGTCATTTCTTCATGCTCTTTCTTTTCCCTTGCATCTTGATGAATTCATTGTCAAAGGGGGAGAAGGATTGAAGAAAATGCTGTTTTGGAGCTTTTGGTTTCATACATAAGGTTTCATATAAAAGAACTTCATAAAATAAAAAAAATGAACATTTTGAAAATTTGTGATCATAGTGAGTTGAGTCTCTGGGTTTTGTTGCCTTTTTCTGATTTTATTTGCAGTTGAAGAAGACTCACAATGATCAAAGGTCAAATAGAACACTTTGTCTTTCATATGGACCTAAGTGAGATTTTTGGCTACTTTCTGGAAATTGAATCATTTGGTGCTTTCATTGCCTTATCTCACTTGCTTATACTTTTCTGAAGCCAGCTTGGTCGTTTCTTAGGCTTTTTCTTGCTTATGGACCAAGTTGTGCCTTTATGCGAAAACGACGAGTTTTTACTTTTCAATCTGAAAAACCACATTTTCTGGGAAATTACCAATGTGTTCATCAAGGGGGAGATTGTGGATATCGTGAGGATATGTGCACGATCTCAGGATGATGAGTCAATTGGCAATGGCTTTGTTGGTTTGCAATTTGTCGCGTTTTCGGGTTTGCTCCAGGGCTGTCAGTTCACGGGCGGTCCGATCGGCCAGGTCACCGGTCCGACCGGCCAGTGGGAAGGTCTGACCGGCAGTGCTTGCCGGTCCGACCGCCAAAAAAAGTGGTTTTTGGAGCTGAGCCAAAAATAGGTTATGTAGGCAAGTGAGGGGAGTCTCCTGGATGTGGTCACATCATTTTTGGAGCTCGCAGTCAAAAGTTCTATTCAGTTGAAATTTCCATAAGGTTTCGGAATTTCGAGCTGAAATTTTGGCTAAGTCTTTTCGGGCGGTCCGACCGCCGTTGTGGAATCGGTCCGACCGGCCTGAAATCGGTCGGACCGGCCTTGTGGGGCGGTCAGACCGACGATGACTTGGAGGGTAGCCAAGTTGGCATTGAGTTGATTTGAATGTGTTTATTGTATGAACTTCAATGCTTTATTGTTGCATATTGCATTGCGGAACTAACGTGGGTCAAGTTGTAAAGAACTTGTTCCCGGAAATGATTTGTTTGTCTATTGCTGTGCAGGTGGCTTGCAGGTCAACGACGTCAACGGTGAGGTGGATCGGGACTACGCTTGGAGAGCTGAGGTCCAGAACGATCATGGATACCGGGTGAAGTCGTGTGATTCAAGCATGGTGCAGAATGGGCAAGATGGATCGAACGGGTAGTTCGGTGCAAGCTGGTTGGATCAGGCGGTGCAGAAGTCGGTGCAAGTCTCTAGGAGGTTCCGATGGGATTCGGACAGGAGAGACTTGGCGACGTGATGAGAGCCGCTGATCAGCCTACACGTGGTGAAGCAGGCGATTGCTTCAATAGTTGTGTGTGGGTCCCATGTGTGAGTGGGTCCCAAAAAGTGAAACCCTAGGCTTCTCATATAAATAGAAAGGGGGGAGATGTAAAACCCCCAAGCATTCATTTGGCCCCCTTCTTCATTTTCTAGGGTTTGGAGGAGAGGAGAGGAGAAGCTAGGGTTTGGAGAGGTTGTGAGTGTGCTCTTGTGTGAGCTCTTGTCCTCCTTGTTGGAGTGGCTTTGTAAGCATCTAGTGTGATCAATCAATCTTGTGATGCTTACTTGAAAGATCATTTGTCCCCTTTGTGTTCTTCTCTCTTTTGGATGATTTTGGTGCTTCCTTGATTCAAGGGTTTAAGCTTGGTTCCTTGACCTATTTTATCTTGCTTTGATGTGTGGGAATACTCCTAGAGTCATCTAGATCATCAACCCCCACAAGCAAGTCTTGAATTAAGATTTTCATATTTCTAGGGTTTGTGCACTTCTTCGGTAAAACCTTGAGAGATCGTTTCTACGAAGTGGATCTGAAGGATCGTTGCTAGAAATAGGTCTCTAATATCCTTAGGGAGGTGTGCTCGAAATTTGGTCAAGTTTCATTGGTTGAATCAAAAGTTGGATCAAATTTCGTTTTGGATTTGGGCTTAGTTTTTCAGTACTGGACTGAATCGGTCTGACCGGTTTTACAACGGCGGTCCGACCGCCCGCTTTCGAGCCGCTTCGATGATCGCTGGTCGAACCGATATCCAACGGTCCGATCGCCAGTTAGTAGCCGGTCCGACCGCTGGTTAAACGTCGGTTCAACCTTTGTCTCGGCCGGTCGACCGCCGATACCGATTCGAGCGGTGAGTTCATTTCTCCACTTGTGTGTCGTGTGGTTGAGCGGGGTTATCGAATTCAGCACAAGGCTTCCACTGTGCGCTTACTGATTTTCTTAGCTTTTATAGCTACAGGAGTAAAGTTCGTGTTGAATTTGATTTAGGCGAGAAAGTTGAGAAAGCGCCTATTCACCCCCCTAGTCGCCTTTACGGTCCTACAAGTTCATTTTGGCACTATTCCCGGGGAAGCTCTTTTTCGGCTCTTTGTAGCTAAATATGATATGTTTCTGCATAGTACCTGTATCAATGACTATTTCAAACACCTACAAAATTGGTTAGGGTTAGTTGCCAAATGACTCCGATGATTGATAGTTATGTCATAAACCATAGGAAAAGTGGCATGAATATTAGTATAAAATCGGTGTGAACAATTCCCCTACACTGAGACCTTCGCTCGTCCTCGGACAAAAGAAGACTAAGAAAATCCTCCAGCTAGGATTTGTACACCCAAGCCATCGCTGTCGCCTACCTCGCTGTCGACCCCCATGCTAGCAAATCTTGCCCCAACTGAGCTGTGGGATGGAATCACCAAGGCGCGGTGATGCCGAAGATGCTCGTCGTTCGCCACTGGTCATCGTCACCGTTGCAAACTCGTCGCCGCCATCTGTCTAGCCCAGTCAGTCGCCGCCGTGGTCGCCACCTCAATGCCACGTGTGTGCCACGATAGTCTTGCCCGTTGAGTCAACCACCACTGTGCCCAAACCCTAGATCCAAGTCAGCATGAACTCAATCAATGGCGCACCTAGCGTATGACATGTGGAACCCACCTGTCAACACTGCTCCACAGACCTAGTCCACCGTAGATCCGTGAACCAGAGTCGTGAACCCGGTCCTTAGACCGTTAGTCCCACCTGTTAGTGCCTTATCCTATTTTCTGGAATTATTTTAATTCCTAAACATCTTTTTTCAATGGGTCCCACCTATCAATTTTTAGTCTCATTTATTATTTTCCTGAATTTCTCAGCTGACCAAATTCCAAGAGCTCGTTCTTCTTTATACGATCTCCGATTGAGCCATTCAAGTTTATAAATTCATCTAAAATCGAACCCTACCTTCCAGTTTTTTATTATAATTTTTCAAGTTCGTTTTGGTTCTGTTCTGTATTTATTTGTGTTTCTTCTCTTGTTACGTTACTCGTCAATACTTCGGGAGCATACGAGGAAGGGGATTTGCTCAAGATCAAGACCAAGGCCAAGATCAAGAGTTGTTCCAAGGCAAGTTGTGCTTTGATCATATTGCACCTAGTTTTACAAAACTATATACTTTGATTCAAAGTATTGCATACTAATTCAATTTATCAAATGCTTTATTATTTTGGGATTAGTTATGCAATCTACTTGATTATACTCACCCTGTGAATTATATTGCCATGATCATTTGTCACCCTAACTTGGTTAACTACTGGTTGGTATTCTCATAGCACCAATGTAGGTTGATTAGACACAATTAGTATGCTTAGCCTTGTAACGGGTTATTGATATCATTTTAATGGAAAACTCATACTTGACTAAATGATTATGGAATGTCTTGTGAAAAGTTGTATGTTGTATGTTGTCACTTGTTGATGGCATGTTTTGCACTTAATCAACAGGGTGGGAAAGCATTTAGACTAGGGCGAGTAGGAAAGACTTTGTGAATTGGTGGACTGTGTGTGGGTACTATGTGAATCTTTGTGACTTAGTAAATTAGCAGTCTCACCCTGGTCAATTAAAGTCTTAACTTTGTGAGTCATTGAGACTTAACTTTGTGAGTCATTGAACTGAGCCATATCGTACTACCATAAGCCTGGTATGGGACAGACCTAGTTTAGTAAATTATAGAGTCTTGACATTGACTAGTCAGAAAGTAGGTTGAGCTCTTTGTGATGGGTGGAGGTGTGGACTCCTTTGTGATCGGCCGCATCTATGGTCGGTTCACCATCTCCAGGTCCAACAGTGTGTGTCGGATGAAAGAGCAAAATGAAGTTTGGTGCTGGCTGTATGAACATCGGGAGGGTCAAATGTTGAGATCAAGTTTCTAAAATGTTTTGTTAATTGGTGTTTTCCACACTAGTTGTATATTTGTGGGTAAAACTGTACAACCTATGTATAGTGTTAACAACCTATTCAAATAGCCGTGTTGTAATAGCCCAAATTTAGGTTTACAGCTAAAGACTTAACTTTGTAACATCTCCTATTCAAACACTCTCAAATTTGCTTTTGGCTAAACCGCATGGCTAAACCCAAATTTAAAACTGTACAACCTCTGTAAATTAGCAGTCTCGCCCTGGTCAATTAAAGACTTAACTTTGTGAGTCATTGATACTTAACTTTGTGAGTTATTTTTAACTAGAAATAAAAATTTAGGTGCACGCTCCAACCCCTTTTTTCAAGAAATCCTAGTTTGTGTTTAGGGATAGGAGATGTTAGGTTTCAAGAGAGTTGGATTGGTTGAGTGCTAGAGTGTTGAGCTTTTGTTCTCCATGGTGGAGTGGCTGTAAACCAACTTCAATCTCCAATCAAACCAAGCAAGATTATTCAAGATGACTCCCTACTTGCTCTTGCCCTCTCTTTGGTGATTTTGGGTTTTTGATGATCCTTTAGTTTTTTTATTTCTTGCTGAGATCTTGCTTGCTGTGACATGTGAGAATGCATCTAAGATCATCTTGATCATCTCTTACCCACAAGCAAATTCTAGGTTAAAGTTTGATTTTGGCCAGATTTTTGGAGCAACCCTCACTCAAATGGAAAAAAGTTGGAACTTTGACAATGATCTTTACTATCTTTGAGTGGAATAGGTTTCTGACATCCTAGAGAAGGAATGTTTCAAGTTTCATAAAGTTTGGAGTTGTGGATCAAAAGTTGTGTCAATTTTGGATTTGGATTTCAGGCTGCGTCCTATTCTTCGTGTTGTTTTTATTGTTCATTCGGTAGCACCGCCCGTGTTCATCGGTACTACCTATTTTCGGTAATACCACTACTGTTCACTAGTACAACCAATACTATTCATTGGTACTATTCACCAACCAATACTATTCATTGGTACTGTTCACCAGTGCTGACGAGGATCTAATAATCCTCATTTTATCTTTTATCTATAATTCTTATTATGGGTAAATATGATGTCACATAGTCCCCAGAAGTACCCCTCATATTTATAAGGGGGAGACCTACCAAGTGATTGTAAGATCTTCTACAATCACCCGTCGTAAGTCTTACTACGTTATGTCATGGTCGTAAGTCCTTCTACGACCACTACCTGGTCGTAAGTCTTTCTACGACCATTGCCCAGTCGTAAGTACTTCTACGACTATTGCCCAGTCGTAAGCTCTACTACGACTTAAACCCAGTCGTAAGTCATACTACGACCAAATAAACCACGACCACCTTATAATCAAACCTACAAGTGAGTGGGTCCAATTGATTAAGGAATCCGAACGGTCCGCACGCACTATTATTCTGCGTAGTAATAGTGCTTAAATACCCCATTACCTCTGAACGATAACTGCCAGACGGCGTGAAGAAGCCAATGCGCGCGGTAATTATCGCCATCATCGCCCATTATCGGCTTAATTAAGGCGCCTCTTCCGCAGGACAAAACGGCTACTTCTTCACGACTATATAAAGACATCAATCAGAGGGTGCAAGGGAGGACGAAAACAGAGCGAGTAAAGGGGAAACACAAGTACTGTTCTCTGTAATAGTCTTAGTTTCTTGCTTGATCATCGAGAATACAGTCAATACCATACACACACAGGAGTAGGGTTGTTATTCTCCCCGGAGAAGGCCTGAACCTGTCTAAACATCCCGTGTCAACCACTCTGCGTGATTTCATCTCTAGGAGACCCCCCGAATCAAATAATCTTTACGTAAGATCGGTTCTAATACACCGACAGTTGGCGCCGTCCGTGGGGATCTTCCGGTAATCTCTTGTCAACATACTCTCTTTTTCCAAATCTCATGCAATCATGGCAGGAGAATGGAGCGAGGAGAAGCTGGTTTGACTTGGCGGTTCTGTGAGACGTCGACATGGATGCGGTTTCGACTACTGGCCGAGTGATGCATCCGTGATGGTGATGTTGCCTCCGGATATCATTCTCCAGGAAACCATCCCATCAATGGAGTTGAGGAGGGATTCTTATCCCCCACAACGATACGTCCAACAGAGGAGCCAATTCCCTCAAAGGACAAGGGTCAATCCGACCAGAACCGCACCCAGGAGGACTCACGACACGACGAGAGTTTTTCCTCCAAGTGTCCAAGTCCCCCTAAGGCGGTCCGACCTGGTGAGACAAGTTCTGAGAGCCACCATTCCAGGACTCCACCAACATCTGGTGATCCTCTCTCTCGTGGTAACTCCGGAGAGGGTGGGATCAAGCATGCTTTTCTGCAAATTCACCGTCTCTCCGCAGATCTCATTTACAGACGGAGACAGTTATAACCCAGAGTTCCCCTACCTGGAGGGGATTGCTCCAAGTCGCCAGATGGTGTCTCTCGAGCACTCCTCAAGCGGGGAGGCCTCGAGCGCAAGTGAGAATCATCAACGGGAGGTCTTCGTCCTTCCCTCAAATCAGGGTCAGCCTCATGGAGGCCGAGATGAGAACACTCCCCGAAGATCACACACTGCGCCCCCTCGTGATAATGGCAAGGGCACCACCGGTGACGAACAGAACCAACACTCTGATGAACGCGAGGAAAATTCTCGACATTCTCGCACTCCACTGAGAAGGCCTCAAAGATCTGATGAAGAGGATTTTGAGGCCATCCGACGGAAGAAGATTGCAGCCCAGAAGAATCTGCCGGGGCGCATTCAACATCAGTCGAAGGAGGTACAAGAACTCCAGGATATCAACGACTTGCTTGAAAATCTCAATCAAGAGCTTACTCGAACGCCAGGGTACGATCTCTTTGCTGAAGAGATTGCGCAAAGGCTTCGAACCGTGATGACAAGACTGGAAGTACCTCGTCGACATCATTCAGGTGGTCGTAGCAATACGACTTCCTCAGCTACCAGTCAATCAAATATTTCACCACGTAGAAATCTACACGGCCATAAGTCGCATCGATCCCCTACTCGGAGAAATACATTTCGATTGGCTGATGACCAAGAAGCCCCTCGGAGAGGTGACCATTCACCACTTCGACAAGGAAATCCGCAACGGATGGAGTACGAGGAGTATTCCCCTCGTAGAGCTGAGACCTACTACAGGACAGGTCAGCCTGTTGCTGGGTATCGTCGTATACGATCACCTAGTGACATTAACCCTTCTTTCCTGCAAAGAAGGCGTCAAGAAGTTATTACCGGATGCCGGGCATTTTCGCCTGACCTTCGAGCAGTTCGCTGGCCACCTCATTTTCGACCAGTGAACATGGAGAAGTTTGATGGATCCCAAAATCCCATCGAATTTCTACAGATCTATACAACAGCTGTCCGAGCAGCAGGAGGAGGAGAGCATGTAATGGCAAATTACCTTCCGACTGTGCTTGAAGGATCCGCTCGATCGTGGTTATTAAATCAACCACTCGAGTCGATCTACTCTTGGCAACACCTCTGCGATCTTCTACAGGCGAATTTCCAAGGCACATACAACCGCCCTGGGAAAGAAGACGACTTGCACCGGATAAAACAGAACAACAACGAAACTCTGCGTCAATTCATCAAACACTTTAGTCAGGTTCGTAACTCAATTCCGGAAATTTCTGACTCATATGTGATCAGGGCTTTTAAGCAAGGAGTCCGTAGTAGAAGGATAACAGAGGATATTGCTTTGAATCCTCCCAACACTGTTGTCGAGCTCTTCGAGATGGCCGATCGATATCATCGCTTCGAGGCGGTCGAGTGGAACAACACTATTGATCGAGAAACGTACACTCCTCGAGAGCCAGGTGAAGTTGGTAAGGATAAGAAAGCAAAGAAGTCCAAGAAGAAAATAAAGAGTCAAAAACCACAAATCAGTGGTTTCAAGGAGGTCTTGGCCGTGAAAGATAAAGTGCCCCGAACCACCAAGTCGCACTCGATCAAGGCAAAGGTAAGCGCATACGATCGTAGGAGCGACAAACCAAGGTGGTGTCCTTTTCATAAAAGGAAGGACATGACCTCATCGCCGAAGTTTTCCAAAGAAAGCTCGAGGACTACTACACGAAGAAGGGCCACTCCCACTCTCGAGCAAGTAGGGAATACGAGTGGCCAAAAGTCATCGGATGATGAAGAGATGTCGTTCCAAGATCCGCAACATACCGTAAAGCATATCTACGAAGGATCATCGACATACGAGTCGAAACGACAACTCAAAGCTGTCGGACGAGAGGTAAACTCTATAGATGCTCCTCTTGTCAATAATCTACCAAAGTGGTCGGAAGTTACCATTTCTTTCGAGAAGGGTGACTGCCCGATCACTTCGAATCGATCAGGTCGTTATCCGATTGTGGTCGAACCCACCATCAACAACTGTCGGGTCAATCGAGTGTTGGTTGATGGTGGCAGTTCCTTGAACATACTATTTACTAATGCCCTGGACGAGATGCAAGTACCCAGGACAAAGGTAAGACCGGTACGATACTCCTTTCATGGAATCGTACCGGGGTCTTCGGCCAAACCCATTGGCCAAGTTTCTCTTCCTTTAACATTTGGCTCACCAAATAATTTCAGGGACGGAGAAAGTTTCCTTTGATGTGGTCGATTTCGATCGGCATATAACGCCATACTCGGACGACCAACTTTGGCAAAATTCTTAATGGCTACTCATTATGGGTATCAATGTCTTAAGATGCGAGTCCCAAAGGGTGATCACAATTCATTGTGACAAAAGATGGCGTATAAGCTGCCGTCGATCCTCGAGATGGTTGGCCAAATACCAACTCGAGATGAAAGTCGACCGACTAGCAAGTCGAAGCCTAAAAAGTCGCACCAAAGCCGAACGACCAAGTCAAAGAGGTTCCTGCGGGCGAGAAACCCTCGAAGACTGTTCGCATTGGGGAGACTTCCGACCCCAAATAGGAAGACGCCCTCATCGCCTTCCTCCGAGCTAACGCAGATGTCTTCGCGTGGCAAGCATCCGACATGCCCGGAGTCCCCAGGGAGGTGATCGAGCACAGGCTAGCTTTACGGCCGATAAAGTACCGTAAAACAAAAATACGGAGATTTGCCTGATCGGCGAGATGCTATTAAATCGAATTGGATAAGCTACTTAAAGCGGGCTTTATAGAGAAGTCAACCACCCGAGTGGTTGGCTAACCTCGTCAAATGGCGTATGCGTAGACTTTACTGATCTTAATAAAGCTTGTCCAAAAGATAATTTTCCTTTACCTCGTATCGATCGGTTGGTTGATTCTCTGCGGGTTGTGAAATATTAAGTTTTTAGATGCATATTCGGATATCACGGATCAATATGTGTCTCGAGCGATGAAGAAAAGACCGCATTCATTACACCATTTGGTACCTTTTGCTATGTCAAAATGCCATTTGGTCTAAAGAATCGGTGCTTCTTTTCAACGCTTGATGCAATCAACTTTTTCATCTCAATTAGGCGAAATCGGAAGCCTATGTTGATGATCTAGTCGTAAAAAGCATTAAGAAATTTAATCATATCACCGACCGCAAGAAACATTCGACAACCTCGTAAAGCACCGCTTAAAACTTAATCCGAGAAGTGTGTGTTTGGAATTTCTCGGGAAAATTGCTTGGATTCCTAGTATCCGAGCGAGGAATCGAAGCAAATCTGAGAAAATAAAGGCCATCCTCGGATCGTCCTCAGACCACAAAAAGGAAGTCCGAAACTCACCGGGTGCATGGCGGCTTTAAGTCGTTTCATCGCATACGACTAGGAGAAAAGGACTACCTTTCTTTAAACTTCTCGGGAGACATGAAGGTTTTGAGTGGTCGAGCGAGGCAAACGCTGCCTTCGAGGATGTCAAGAGGTACCTTTCGAGTGCTCCTGTTCTGGTTTCTCCAAAGCCAGAAGAGACGCTCTTAATTTACCTAGTCGCCACGCCACAGCGACAAGCGCGATCTTGGTCGTAGAGCGTGAAAGCGTACAACGACCGGTTTACTACGTCGGCCGGTTTTACGGGCCTAAGGAGCGTTACCTCGAGTCCAAAACTTTTATATGCCCTCCTCATGTCTTCGAGGAAGCTGCGGCATTATTTTCAGCGCACAAAATAGTCAGATCTGCTCCGAGTTTCCTTCGGGAGCAATCCTCCGTAATAAGGAAACAGCGGGACGCATGGCAAAATGGTCAGTCGAACTTGGGGAGTTCGACCTCCATTTCGTGTCCCGAACGGCCATAAAATCCCAGATCTTGGCAGACTTTGTCGCCGAATGGACAAATCTCGAACTGCTCGGGATCCCGAAGACGATTCCACGACCAGTGGATGATGTACTTTGACGGGTCACTTACTCTAAGTGGCTCGGGGGCTGGGGTGGTCTGGTATCTCCTACCGGAGAAACCTTAAAGTATGCCATACAATTAAACTTTCAGGCCACTAACAATGTGGCAGAGTACGAAGGTTTGCTAGCTGGCATACGAGCTGCGAAAGCACTCTCGATTCGTCGACTACTCGTGAGAGGAGACTCTCAATTAGTCATAAATCAAATCGGGAAAGAGTACCAGTGCTCTAGCTCGACAATGGCTCGGTACTTATCAGAAGTACGTAAACTAGAAAAGCATTTTTTAGGTTTCGAGGTACAATTCATCCCTCGAAAGGATAATTTCCTCGCAGACCAACTTGCTCGGATGGCTTCTTCCGATCTGATGCATCAAAAGGAGTTTTGTTGGAGCAACTCCAAAAGCCGTCTCTGGTCGAAGAACCAGAGACATCTCCTATTGAGATGGCCTCATTAGATTACGAGGATACCTGGATGACTCCCATTTACGAGTATCTTCACAAGGGTTCCGTACCCGAAGATGATTTAAGGCAGATCGTTTATCCCGAAAAGCCAAAATGTATACTTTGGTCGAAGGAGTCCTCTACAAACGAGGAACCCAAGGGATACTCATGCGATGCATTCCGCAAAACGAAGGAATAACACTCCTTCATGATATACGAGTGGCATCGTGGGACGCATGCTTCCTACAGAACATTGGTCGGTAAAGCCTTTCGACAAGGTTTCTACTGGCCTACAGCTCTGTACGATGCCAAAGAGGTGGTTAAAAAGTGTGTCCAATGCCAGTTTCATGGTAGACAGATACACCAACCAGCTCAAGCATTACAGACAATACCTCTTTCCAGGCCTTTTGCGACCTGGGGTCTTGATATCCTAGGACCGTTTCCCAAAGCACCAGGAGGTTTCGAATTCCTTTTTGTGGCTATTGACACGTTCACAAAGTGGATCGAAGCCGAACCTGTAACTGAGATGTAACATCCCAAAATTCAGAGCTTTAAAAATCTTTTAAATATTGGTAGCAAGAGAATTTACCATTTGGATTATTTGAATATTAATTTAAAAAGCTTAAATTGGACTTTAAGGACAAATTGATTTAATGTGCTTAATCCCAACATCAACAATTGTCAAAACTATTTTATTTAGATTATATGTGCTTGGTTATATTTTATAGAATTTTCTGGAATTTTTCCAAAGTCATTTGCTATTTGCTAATTGCTATTTGCATTTTCTGGATTTATTTAAAAGAAAAACCTATTTTAAATCCTTCGGAACAGTACTGGGCTGAAGCCCAGCACTATTCCATCGCCCCGGCCCACTCCCGCAGCCCATTCCCGCCTTGCGCCTTGGATCACTTGGCGTGTCCCCTTCGCGATCGCACGCTTCATGCGCGCTCCCTCTCGCTTGCTCTCACCGCGGGATCTCCATCGCTCGGCATTTGCCGCTTGCCGCCGCATGTTGCTCCGCTTGCTCTCGCTGACCGGTGGACCCGCCTCACGCCAGCTCAGCGTCGTCCTCCTCCCGATCTCTCCGCGCCCGCCTCCGCCCTTCGCGCGCCGCCGCCACCGTTTCCGCTCGGGACTCCGCGTCCTCGGCTATAAAAAGCCCCCGAGTCCACCTAGCTCCTCGCCTCTCTCTCCTCCTCCAGAACCCCCGAGTCGCCGTCCTCGCCCTCGTCTCCGTTGCGCCGCATTGCCGCAAGGACCGCCGCCGGCCGCAACCTCGTCACCACCGCCTTCCGCCGTCTCCAGAGCCCCGTTGGCCGTGCAACCACCGCCTCCGAGTGCGCAATAGCACGGGCTTCATCTCGCCACCGTCGCCTTCGCCCGGGAGCGCCTCCTTCGCCGTTGCCGTGCTGTCCGACAACGGGAGCTCACCGCCGCCGCCACGTTCTTCGCCGCCGCCGGTGAGCCGTTGCCGCCTGAACCCCGCCGTCACCTCCAGTAGCATCGCCTTCCTCTTGGCGACCGTTTTGTGCCATTGCCGGTGAGTCGCCGAAACGCCGCGAGCCCTCGGTCCCGTAGCGCCGCTTGGTGTGCGGCGTCGTCACCGCCACGCCGGCGCCACATCACCCTCGTGCGCTTGCGTGTCGCTTGCGTGGCAGCCACTTGGCGTCCGCGTGGCTCAGTCCGGGCCAAATCTCCCGTGGCTCGGTGAACCCGATTCCGCGTGGGCGAGCCAGCGGCAGATGGGGCCCACCTGTCAGTTTTCTATTTAAATTTAATTCTTTTTCCGGAAATTCTCGGCTGACGCAAGCATTGCGCAATAATCCGAATTTCCTTTATAAAAATAATTCGGGAAATTCGAGAAAATCCAAATTAGGGTTTAATTGATTTTCCAATCTTCCAAAGCCCATATCTTTTGCATCCGAAGTCCAATTGAGCCCATTCAAATTTGTAAATTCATATAAAATTAAGATCTATTTAATGGTGAATTTTATTTAATTTTTGGAGTTTGTTTTGCCTCTGTTATTTATTTGTTTTATTTCTTTTGTCTCGTTTGCGAGTAGACGTCGATACTTCGGGGAATTTTGCAGAAGAAGGAGCACCTCAAGACCAAGACCAATATCTAGATCTATTCCAAGGCAAGTTATACCTTTGATCATTTTGAACCCAGTTTTCAAAATACTTTGTTTCAATGTATTGCATTCTATTTCAAGTATTTATTTAAATGCTTTTGGGTGTAGTTATTAATCCAAATTGTTATGCCACATTGTCTATTGTATGCCATGATCTTTTGTCACCCTAGGTTGATTAATTATTAGTTGGTATTATTGTAGCACCAACGTGGGTTGGTTAGATACGATTAGACTGCTTAGCCATGCCACGAGTCATCATTTCATGTGAGAGTTGCAATTATAAATTTGACTAAGTGATTATGGAACTATGTGATGAATCTGTGTGTGCTGTGTGCTGTTACTCGTTGATGGCATGTGTTGCACTTAATCAACAGGGTGGGAAAAGATTTAGACGAGGCAAGTGGTGGATTACTGTGTGAATGGTGGATCTGTGTGATATAAACTTTGTGATTTGGGAAAAACTGGAAGTCTTGCCTTAGTCAATTAAGGACTTAACTTTGTGCGCCATTGAACTGGGCCTTCTGCATGCGACCACATGCCTAGTATGGGTGGGCGACTTAGTAAGTTATGGAGTCTTGACATTGACAACTCAGGTTGTATTTAAGCTGTGTGATGGGCTGGAGGTGTGATATGTCACATCGCGGGACGGTTCGCTGCATCCCTGTCCAATGGTGTGTGTCGTTCCAAGGGCTGTGTGTACAAATTGAAGACAGTAAAGCACACCAGGAGTGTCATTGTTTGAGATGAAGTCTCTGAAAGGTTTTGTTGTGATCAACTCTGATCCGGTTGGTTTCATCGTGTGGGTAAAGTGTACAACCTCTGCAGAGTGTTTAAACCAATCTATTCGAATAGCCGCGTCCTCGGTTATGGACATGCTCGAGAATTTCACACGAGGGGTAGATTTTCATAAAAACAATTGGGAAGGGTCAGCTGTGTGAGATAACTTGTTCAGCTGTGTGAAAGAACTTGATTAGACTGTGTCCTTTGTGAAATCAATTGTTAACTTATTATTGTCTATTTGTTTTGGAATTATGCTTTCAATCTATTATTTGTATTCAATTGCAAATGTTGCATTTCTGCAAAACAACCACAGAAGCCATTCCTTTGGAATAAGCCATCATCTATAAATTGCATTCTGTGGTATGACTTGCGAGTACGGTGTGTACTCACTCTTGCTAAACAAATCAATGAAGTGGAGGAGTCGTGCTTTGCTTTTGAAGAAGAGTTCTCTGAAGGTTGAGCGTTAGGGTCTTGATCGATCGGTTGCTCGTGGTAAATTGATGGAGCCACCGAGTTTATTTCGTTTCATTGCAGTTTATTTCTTTATTGTCACCTTGCATGGCTTAATAAATGTAAACTCGACCGTAAGGTCCCAATGATTATTTGTTATTTAAATGTACTCGTTTATTCTTATATTCGTTGTATGGATGTGATATTTCATTAATGTTGACACTTGTGTGCACTAGCGTGATCTGGACTAGTGCGAGAATACGAGAGGGTCCAGTTGCATATTTGGGTCCCGACTGGAGGTGGTATCGAGCCATCTTGTTGTAGGTCTTGACCCTAGTTTGATTGGCCGTTCTTAGTGAGTCCAAAACTATTTTCTAAAGCAAATATTAACTTACAAGATTAATTGAACTCCTTAACTCATCTCATGTCTCTCTTGACTCAACTATTCTTTGAAATTCTCTCTCCCCATTGTTTTAAAGTTGTTTTCATATCCTTGTCCATCTTGACAGATGCCTCGTCTTGAGTTATGGAGAGCGCAAGGAGGACTTGCCGCCGAGCTTTGGAAGTTGCTACAAGTACTTGGAGGGTTCGATCGTCCATTGTACAGTGGCGGTGCTTGGATTGTGAGCGGCCGAGATCGTGGAGTGATCGCCATTTGACCGTCTACGCCAGCGAACACCAAGGCAAGCAAACCTTTGAACATCTCACTCGAAGGAGTATTTGGATTGAAGCAATCCAGAGTCTTCACGCCTTGCCATCACGAGGATCCGCAACATCTACTCTCGAGAGCTTCGTGACACGGTTTTCCGTTATCATCCCGCACTTCCGACGTGGATCTTCCGCACGCGTTTTCCGTCTCACGGAAGGAGAAGACAACGCCACCGTCGTGCATCTCGCCTGATTCGCATTTTGCTCGGGAGGAATCGTTGGAGTTAGCCGCTACAGAGCTGGAGTGTACCTATGAGACTCTTCAGAGAGCTGAAGAAAGGATCGCCATATTAGAAGAAACTCTTTATGGACGACACGATCACGAAGAAGACACTGAAGAGGAAGACCCAGAAGAAGCTGATAGACCGGCAGAACCAGAAGAGCCAAGCAGAGGAGCGTGAGCGAAGCACCAAAGAAGACTGCACGGGGCACTGCTCCTATTGCACCATCTCCGGGACATCGGGATCAGTTTGCAAGGATGCCAGCTCACTTTCAGGTCTACAGCAGGCGGGAGCACCGTCAAGGCTACGGAGGCTATTTGATTGAGTAGTATGTTCGCGTTGTTTCAGGCTTAGCCAGTTTTATGTCTTGAGTCGCCCTTTAGGCGGTAGTTTGGTGTGCTTAAGTTCGTCCTTATTTTTGTGTGCAAGTATGAGCTGCAAAGGCCCTTAGGCATTTTGTGACGCCCCCGGGATTATTAAGCTTATAATGATCAGTCACCACTTGACCCTATCATCATAAGCATAATAACTCGTGACGCCGAGAATGTATACTTCCCAGTGCGATATACACCCTCTCACAAAAGTTCATGCATCAATTCCACTCAATCACATAGAACCGAAAGCACGAGAACAAAATAAAGACATACATAATAATATTCAAGAGTAATTACAATAAAGAGGCCAACCGCCAGCAGATAAATATTACGAGCAATGAAGCAAAAGTGCCATAAGATGGCGATAAACAAAGAGCCCAACGGTGTGCCTTTTACCCACAAGGCAACCGACCAGTGCCGCAGACTAGCCGAACTCGAACCATGGCACATCTCACGTAGTGAAGCCCTTGGGGCTCACCTTCTTCCTCTGCAAACAAAAGCGATTGACAAAAAGTGGGTGAGTACTTTGAATGTACTGCTTAAGATATATAAGAATGATAACAGATCTATACGATAACAATATGCAAGCGTATTTAAGTGGAGCGAGCTAGGACTTGAAGTTTGCAAGCATAAAGCAAGTTTTATTTGCAATAATGTAATAGATTGAAGGCAATTTTGCAATCTGATTTTATTTGACAAAAACAGTAGTAAACAAGTATCAACAACAGTAAAACCAGTCTGGTAGTGACTAAACCATTAGTCACCACAACAATAGCATGAATTACCCATTCATGCCAACCATGTCAAATTTTAATTTAAAAAGGTTGTAGTCTAGTTCTTGCACGACCTTACCAAGCATGTCCATAACCTAGGACGAGGCTATTCGAATAGTTTTATCCCTGCAGGGTGTACCAACTTACCCACATGCCAGACCGCCTTTTTGCCACATGATTAAGCACACTACCTTTGGTATGCCGGCACGGCTAAGTCCTACGAGACGTTTCCAATCTTATGTATTAACTTCGAGTCGCCCATATGGATAGAAACCCATACGTTGTGTCGGGGTCGTGGCCCAGCCTCGGACAACTACCCCTCACGGGTAAAGCCTCGGACAACTGCGACGCCCCTCGAGGTGGAGAGTCCATCCCGGAAACTCCACCACCGCACACCCAAACACAAGAACACAATTCCTTTTCACACAACACACACGCTCCTCCTGCGACTCGGAGATAACACACTCCAAAGTACTAGGTCAAGAGGGTCCCATATAACCCTCATGTGGTTAGTACGCATAAAAGCGCTTGGCTTAGTGACACAAGTAACTCGGTCCTTAGGGACACAGGCACCTTTCCTTGTCACCCAACAATCACACCAACATGCCATTGTGCCCAAGTCAAACCATTTTGTTTCATTTTCGGTTTTACAAAACAAAAGCATAAGGTGCTGAACCAAAATAAACAAAATGATTTGTGTGATCAAGGTCATCGACTAGGTCGATAACCGCCAATTCTACCGGTAGCTAAGCATTTCTAAGCATGACATCGCAAAAGGCAGTAAAGAGCATAATTAAATCACGGGCTCTAATTCACAAATGATGATAATAACTTATGGTTGTGGCGAGGATAACATTTTAATGGCAACAATGCATTAGGAATAGCTACCTCTAAACAGGCAAAAATAATTGGACACAAAAGCAATGCATACATATAGTTTGTAAACAAGATATTAGACTTTGAAAGTAATGGGACATTTATGGTCAAATATCTTGCCTTCTTGGAAGCTCATTGTTTTGCTGCAGAGGATCACTCGATATGATCAATATTGTCGCAACCTATCGAAAGAACCAACAAGAACCAAAAAGCGAGAAATATCAAAAGATGCAACAGCAAAACTCAGCAAAAGTTCTCAAATTTTTACAGTAGAAAGAACATAATTTTTATGAACTAAAGCAACAAGAACCAATTGATTTGGATTCTCAATGCAAAGTTATGGCCAAAACAATTTCAGTCGGCGTAAAAGGAAAAACATCACTATTCACCTAAGCAATGATTTTAGTGAAATTTTCTAGAATGACACGGCTACTGAAATTTTTATGATAAATCAAGCACCTCATAAGATGAACAGCCCCACTGGATTCATCTCATTTGGAGCTTGCAATAATTAGTTATGAGTTTTCTAAGATCCACTATTTTTACATTGTAAAGATAATCGGTTTAAAGCTTACTTTTAAAATAAATCTTTTACGCTCTTTGCGACAAATGAGCAACCTATCTGGAAATAAGTTTACTAAGAATGAAAAATAATGGCACTTTGGTTTTATCATTTTTGAAGTTACTGAAAATTACTTATGAATTTTGGAAGATAAAACTATTTTTGGTTGATAAATAACTCTACCCGAGAAATATAACTCGGATAAGCGGCGTGGAAGAACATGGGCGAAGATCATTGATCCAACAGCCCACACGCAGCGAGACAACAGAGCTTAACGCGCCAACCCTAAGCATCGACCGTTGGATGAAAGATGAACGCACCAGATGCCAAGGATGTTCGGCGGTCCGAACGTTCACACGTACGTGAACCGTTGATCTTGGATCCAACGGTCCACGCGGATTGAACCGTTCGGACGGTCCGAACGTTCCTCCAGATCTGGATCGTTGATCGAAAATCGGACGGCCACGCGCGATGACCTAGCGCGCGTCCGATCACGCCACAAGAATCCGAGCGATTGATCTAAAATCCTCGGCTCAAACTCAGCGATAAGCGAAAACTCTGTTTTTCGTCCGACAACGAAGATCGACAAAGGAACAGAGGCAAAGCCCGACGATGCGCCGGCGACTCAAGAAAAAAAAATAGCGAAATCTAAAACTACTACGATGATCGCAATAGCATGGAGTACCTACTGAAGCAAGGAATTGGGCAGAGATGGACTTACCGGAGCTGGAGAAGACAATAACCAATTTTTCTACCGAAAGAGGAAAAACCAAATTGATAAGATTCTGCGGAGAAACCCAAATTGATTAAGGGTTACCGATCACCGAGGTGAGAGGAATCGAGAGGAGCAAGAATGAAAGGGATGAAGCCCAATGGTACCGCCTTCACCGAAAAGCTTGAAACTTCGGCAATGGCGGCAATGGCGCAGACAAAGAACCGAGGCGATAAAGCTCAAATGGACCTCCAGTACAGATGCTAAAGCTCAGTGGTGCTCAAAGGAGGCTAAGGAAGCAATGAAGAAGCTTATATAGGCCGAGAGAACAAAGGAGGAAGCAATGCAACTTTCGGTCAAAAGCTTGTCATCAAACCGGCGAAGGATGGGGGCAGTGCAGAGGTGAAGACGACTAGAGGGGTCGGTAGCACTAGCACTCAATGCTCAAAGACGTTGGCCGAAGCTTGAGATGACCCGACGCTGCCCATGCTCTGCGATTTTCAACCACTACTGTTGACTTCGTCGAGCGCGAGCGGCGAGAGAAACACGAAAAGAGGACGGCCGTTAGATTGCATAGGATTCCAATCGTGCGGCTATCGCGCTCTGAAACGTTCGGCTATTGAGTTTGGTGGCCCGACCGTTCCATCGCTTGTCGACCTCACGATCAAGATCCAACGTTGGTTATCAGCCGCACCTCTCGGACGGTCCGAACATCCCCTTCCATCGCGGCCGTTGATTTGGATCCTACGGTTCACGTTGCGCGAGGCGTTCGGACGGTCCGAACGTTCACGCGATCGTGAGCCGTTCGATGCCGATCAACGGCGCTGACAACGCGCCCAAGCGATCGAGCCGATGCGTTTAGTTGATGAACCAAATCAAGTGGCTCGAGCCCGAGTCCGATCCGACCCGAGGAGCGGTGAAAACCGGTTAGGGTTTGAAATTGAATAAGCGATCTTTGGAGGAATTATTTGGGGTAGCAAACAAACTCCAAAATTTATGAAATTTTAACTGGAGATTGCTAACAGTGGGAAGAACCTTATATAAAATTTTCAGAGACTTTTATGCACTGCATTTTCTCTAAAAATTCCGAAGGCTATTTTAGGAGTTTGACTAATGTTTGACTTGCCTCAAAAATTATCAAATAATTTCTGAAAATTATGAAATAATTCGAGGTGTTAAACATCTCTCCTAGGTCCAATGAAAATTATTTTGAGGGTTGGGCACGAGGTTTCCATTGAGGAGATTTATGACTTGAATTTAATTGGGGAAATTTTGAGTTTTAATTTCCACCAATTAAAGGAAAGAGGTTTCAAACAACTGTAACAACACATGAGTGACAAAAGTTTTAATTTATCCTCATTTTTATTACATTTGAAACATAAACCCAATTTGGGATGTTACAAAACCTCCCCTTACGTAAATCTCGCCCGAGATTTGACTCACTCAGAAAGAAAGAGGGTAGTCCGCACATGAGGCGATCTTCCCTTTCCCAAGTGGCTTCATCTTCGAATGGTTCGACCATCGAACTTTGAGGAACTTGATGGCACGATTCCTCGTTCTTCGTTCGACCTCTTCAAGGATGCGAGCAGGGTGCTCCTTGTAGGTCAAATCTTCACCGCACATCAAGAGTTTCCAACGAGCTTCCTCGCTTGGAGCGCGAGGCACTTCTTGAGGTGGGATACATGGAACACATCATGCACCCCTCAAGTGCAAGCAGCAACTCCAACTTGCGGCGGCTCCTTCTTCTCGATGACTCGGTATGGACCGACATATCGAGGAGCCAACTTGCCCTTGACGCCGAATCGATGACCCCTCAAAGGAGAGACTTTGAGATAAACAAAGTCATTCGGCTCAAAGCTCAACTCACGGCGACGACGATCCGCATAGCTCTTTTGCTCGGGTGGTATGCGCAACCGATCTCGAATCAAGCTGAACTCGCTCTCGGCTTCATTGATTGAGTGCAGGCCAAAGAATGGTCTTTCACCGGTTTACGCCCAATTGGTGGTGTTCGCATTTTACGCCATACAAAGCCTCGAAGGTGCCATTCCAAGACTAGCTTGAAGCTGTTATTGTAGGAGAACTTCGGCGAATGGCAAACATTTCTCCCAATGCTTTCCATAGGAGAGAACACAAGCACGGAGCATGTCTTCCAATACTTGGTTGACTCTTTCGGTCCGCCATCGGTTTGGGGATGATATGCGGTCTTGAAGGTGAGATGGGTTCCCATCGCCTCTTGCACACTTTGCCAAAAGCGAGAGGTGAAAAGAGAACCCGATCCGAGACAATTGTCTTGGGTACACCATGTAAGCTCACGATGCGGGCAATGTAGAGATCCGCCAAAAGACCTACGGAGATCCGTCTTGATTGGAAGGAAGTGCGCCACCTTGGTTAGCCGATCAATGACAACCGGATGGCATCATTGCCCTTGGATGTGCGAGGCGGACCGGTGATAAAATCCATCCCGATCGAATCCACTTCCATTCGAGGAATAGGCAAAGGTCACGATCCTGCTGGGCCCGATGCTCGGCTTTGACACGGCGACATCGTCGCGCTCGAGAACGAACCTTGCGATTTCCGCTTCATTCGGGTCCACGGAATCTTTGCGGAGGTCTTGATACATCTTCGTGGCCCCGGGATGAATAGACAACGGAGAGTCATGAGCTTGCGGAGAATCAAGTTCGCAATTCCACGATCTTCGGAACAACCAGGCGTGATCCGAACCAAATGACCCCATGGTCGTCCTCAGAAAAGCACTTAGCGGAGCCACTCCTGATATTTTCCTTGATGTGACTCACACCGACATCTGACTGTTGTGCAGCCTTGATTTGGTCCTCCAAGGTTGGTTGCACAACCAAAGCAGCGAGAGAACCCTGCTCAACCACTCCCAAGTTGAGCCGCTGAAATTCTTCATGAAGGGCTGGCTGCTGCTCCAAGACCATTAAGGAATTGCAATGAACCTTGCGACTGAGAGCATCGGCCACAACATTTGCCTTTCCCGGATGATATTGAAGACCCATATCATAATCCTTGATCAATTCCAACCACCTTCTTTGCCTAAGGTTCAGATCGGTTGGGTGAACAAGTACTTCGACTCTTGTGATCTCAATATACTTCGCATACGACACCGATGAGGTAATGCCGCCAAATCTTTAGTGCATGGATCACTGCGGCTAACTCCAAGTCATGGGTCGGATAATTAAGCTCATGAGGCCGCGAAGCGCCTCGATGCATAAGCCACCACCTGGCCCTCTTGCATAAGAACACAACCGAGCCCCTGGCGAGAAGCGTCGCAATAGACATCGAAGCTTCGGTGGACATCGGGAAGAACAAGAACTGGAGCTGTGGTCAACCTCCTCTTGAGTTCTTGAAAGCTCTTCTCGCAATCAGTAGACCACACATACGCCCTGTCATTCGGAGTAACTCGGTCATTGGCTTGGCAATTTTGGAGAAGTTCTCAATAAGCGGCGATAGTATCCCGCTAAGCGAGAAAACTCCTCACTTGATGGTGACTTGGTGGACCCACGATAGCACATCATTGACCTTGCTAGGATCAAGCGGCGACACGGATCTTTGAAAGAACATGACCCAAGAATGCCACTTCCTTCAACCAAAACTCGCACTTGCTGAACTTCGCATAAAGTTGATGCTCGCGAAGTTTCCCCAACACTAACCGGATGTTGAAGATGCTCCTCAACATCCCTCGAATAGATGAGGATATCATCGATAAAGACAACCACGAACTTGTCCAAATACTCCATGAATACCATGTTCATAAGATTCATGAAAAAGAGGAGCATTGGTCAAACCGAAGGACATAAGCGGTATACTCGTATAATCCATAACGAGTAGAAAGCCGTCTTGGAATGTCTTCCGATCGATTCGGACTTGATGATAGCCCAACCTCGGATCAATCTTGAGAATACCCGAGCACCGGTCAATTGATCAAGAGGTCATCAATCCGGAGGGGGATACTTGTTCTTCACCGTCACGGCATTCAGCTGACGGTAATCAACACACATCCGCAGAGTCTTGTCTTTCTTCTTCACAAAGATAACAGACAACCCCACGGTGATGAGCTCGGCGAATAAAACCCTTCTCTTGAAGCTCGCCAAGTGCTTCTTCACTCCTCCAATTCATTTGGAGGCATTCGATCTGACCTCTTTGAAATAGGGCGATGCAGGAAGCAACTCAATGACCAATTCGATGTCTCTCACGGAGGCATCCGGCAGATCTTGGAAACACATCGTTGAACTCACACACCACGGGACTTCATGAATCTCCATGGTTGGCTTGGCTTCAAGTGCATATAGGTGTGGTTCTTGCAACTTCGAAAAATTCCCACTTGACCGTCGACGGGCTCGTGAGGGAAATGAACCTTCCGCGCAATCGATTTGTCCCTATGTTGAGACAACCAATCCATGCCAAGTATCACATCCAACTTTACAAAGATTGAGGAGAATAAGATTTGCCAAAATCTCACTCCTCCAATCTCAATCAAAACACCCGGCATTCATTTTCACTCTCATTACGACCCGGAGAATGAATAATCAAAGGAACATGCAGGGATCGGTGAAAGATCACTAAGTGCGAGAAAAGACTCCGATATAAGCGAGTGAGAAGCCCGGAATCAAATAAAAGCAGAGCCGGTGAGAGTTAACGAAAAGTGTACCCAACACGACGTCGGGTGCATCTGAGCTTCTCGGCCGAGATAAGGTTGACTCGCCGCTTCCACATTTGGGGCCTTCGATCACGACCACTCCCTTGCCCGCGTCCTCCATTAGGACGAGGGCCGTTCGATCTTCTTAGGGCAATTATTAGCATAATGCCCTTGTCGCGGGCAGAAGAAACATCGACATCCGCGGCGGGGTTGCGGATGCCTCCCGCTGTCCCGCAGTGCACGTGATCGGGCACGGCTGCGGTGGCGTGGAACGAACGCGGTGCCCTCGGTGGTGCTTTGCGATCGGGGAGGGACGACCGAGCTGGTCCGCCATACGGACGAGGAGCAACGGCCTGGATGCCTTCGGGCCTCCCACTTACGCTATGCGAGTCGCCAGTGCCCTCGCCTTATGCTCGGCGATGATGGCCTTGTCGACCAAGGTCCGGAAGTCGGGAAGTCAACAATAGATAGCTTGTCCCAAGCTCCTCGGACAAGCCATCCATGAACTTCTCTGCTTTGCCTCATCTGTAGGCACATCCTCGGGAGCATACCGAGAAAGATGGTTGAACTCATGGAGGTACTCGATGGCGATTGCGCCTGGCAGCGCGGAAATTCCTTCTTCTTCAACTTCATCAATCCAATGGGACATGAGCCCTCCGGCGGCGCGAACTCGCCCAAGTGATAGCCCGCCCTCGTGCCGCATGGCAAGGAAGTTCTCCCACCATGAGAGTGCCGCCCCCTCCGGTGATGGGAGGCGAGCGGTGCTTTCTCGTGATCTCAGGCATCGGCGATGTTGAGCTTCCGCTCAGCGAGACGCAGCCCATCATCCGCGTCGAGTGGGTCCTCGGACCTCGAGAAGGTGGGTGGTGAGTGCGAAGGAACTCGAGAGTCCTCCCCTCTGCGGGTGGCCACCTCCTCCCCGATCCGAGGCACCGAGATGTTGGAGGTGTTCCGTGCAATCACCTCCAGGATCCGTGTCTGGTCATACGGTTCCGCTCGATCTGGGAGCGAGAACCTCAGCCATGGTCGGAGGAGGTGGAAGTCCTCATCCCGATCCTCTGGCCGCCCCGGCCGCTACGAGTACGACCACCATCTGTTGCATCAAGGCGAGTTAGAAACAGAAATCTGAGAGCTATAACGAAGGGATAGCAAAAGATAAGCTATCCACTAGGGATTAGTGCCTACAACCCTAAGCCTACTGTAACACATAACTCGCAATAAAACGAACTCCAACTAGTTGCAAAGAGGCATAAGATCCATGCAAAACTCATAAGACACAAGATCCAACTTCTCGATCGACTAACTTGTATTGAATGAACAAGTAGTCGTTTTGAGAAGAAAGTTTCAGAACACTACCAAAAGCTTATTGCATGGAAAAATCGGGGTAAAGACCAACTTAGAGAGGCATTAGCCACAAGACATAGGATATCACTTCTTACCCTTTTAGCCCCACAAATTTTTGTTGATTAAACTCTCATTTTCTACCCCACTAGAAACCATCGAGCTTCTTTGTCCAGGAAATTGAGGTTGTTTGAGCGATTTTGCATCCAAGCTTCGAATAAGTCTTCTATTCTAGAAACTTCAAAATCGCACACTTCAATTTGCCAAACTCAGTGGTTCCCAAACCCATTTAATCGATAACACTACCTTTGAAGAGGAGATGAGAGGAAAACAACTTTTAAAACTCAAATTAGAGCAAGATGAGATGAGAAAGCTAAGATAGGTAAGGAGTAAAATCTGAGAACTCCTTAAGCTTTCACAAATCGTTTCATACTTCGAAAATAGGGTTTTTCCAAACATCCTAAAGACGACCAAGCTAGCGGCTTCTATGGTCAGTATGGCTCTGATACCAACCTCTTGTGACGCCCCCGGGATTATTAAGCTTATAATGATCAGTCACCACTTGACCCTATCATCATAAGCATAATAACTCGTGACGCCGAGGAATGTATACTTCCCAGAGTGCAGTATACACCCCTCTCACAAAAGTTCATGCATCAATTCCACTCAATCACATAGAACCGAAAGCACAGAACAAAATAAAGACATACATAATAATATTCAAGAGTAATTACAATAAAGAGGCCAACCGCCAATGATAAATATTACGAGCAATGAAGCAAAAGTGCCATAAGATGGCGATAAACAAAGAGCCCAACGGTGTGCCTTTTACCCACAAGGCAACCGACCAGCCGCGACTAGCCGTCGAACCCAAGACATCTCACGAGTGAAGCCCTTGGGGCTCACCTTCTTCCTCTGCAAACAAAAGCGACCCAAAAAAAAGTGGGTGAGTACTTTGAATGTACTCGCATAAGATATATAAGAATGATAACAGATCTATACGATAACAATATGCAAGCGTATTTAAGTGGGCGAGCTAGGGTCAAGTTTGCAAGCATAAAGCAAGTTTTATTTGCAATAATGTAATAGATTGAAGGCAATTTTGCAATCTGATTTTATTTGACAAAAAGCAGTAGTAAACAAGTATCAACAACGAGAAAGCAGTCACTGGTAGTGACTAAACCATTAGTCAACACAACAATAGCATGAATTACCCATTCATGCCAACCATGTCAAATTTTAATTTAAAAGGTTGTAGTCTAGTTCTTGCACGACCTTACCAAGCATGTCCATAACCTAGGGCGAGGCTATTGAATAGTTTTATCCTGCGGGGTGTACCAACTTACCCACATGCCGACCGCCTTTTGCCACATGATTAAGCACACTACCTTTGGTATGCCAAGACGGCTAAGTCCTCTGAGACGTTTCCAATCTTATGTATTAACTTCGAGTCGCCCATATGGATAGAAACCCATACGTTGTGTCGGGTCGTGGCCCGACCTCGGACAACTACCCCTCACGGGTAAAGCCTCGGACAAGCTGGCGCCCCTCGAGGTGGAGAGTCCATCCGGAAACTCCACCACCGCACACCCAAACACAAGAACACAATTCCTTTTCACACAACACACACAACGCTCCTCCTGCGACTCGGAGATAACACACTCCAAAGTACTAGGTCAAGAGGGTCCCATATAACCCTCATGTGGTTAGTATGCATAAAAGCGCTTGGCTTAGTGACACAAGTAACTCGGTCCTTAGGGACACAGGCACCTTTCCTTGTCACACCCAACAATCACACCAACATGCCATTGTGCCCAAGTCAAACCATTTTGTTTCATTTTCGGTTTTACAAAACAAAAGCATAAGGTGCTGAACCAAAATAAACAAAATGATTTGTGTGATCAAGGTCATCGACTAGGTCGATAACCGCCCAATTCTACCAGTAGCTAAGCATTTCTAAGCATGACATCGCAAAGACAAGAAAAGAGCATAATTAAATCACGGGCTCTAATTCACCAAATGATGATAATAACTTATGGTTGTGGCGGGGATAACATTTTAATGGCAACAATGCATTAGGAATAGCTACCTCTAAACAGGCAAAAATAATTGGACACAAAAGCAATGCATACATATAGTTTGTAAACAAGATATTAGACTTTGAAAGTAATGGGACATTTATGGTCAAATATCTTGCCTTCTTTGAAGCTTCATTGTTTTGCTGCAGAGGATCACTCTCGATATGATCAATATTGTCGCAACCTATCGAAAGAACCAACAAGAACCAAAAAGGCGAGAAATATCAAAAGATGCAACAGCAAAACTCAGCAAAAGTTCTCAAATTTTTACAGTAGAAAGAACATAATTTTTATGAACTAAAGCAACAAGAACCAATTGATTTGGATTCTCAATGCAAAAGTTATGGCCAAAACAATTTCATCGGCGTAAAAGGAAAAACATCACTATTCACCTAAGCAATGATTTTAGTGAAATTTTCTAGAATGACACGGCTACTGAAATTTTTATGATAAATCAAGCACCTCATAAGATGAACAGCCCCACTGGATTCATCTCATTTGGAGCTTGCAATAATTAGTTATGAGTTTTCTAAGATCCACTATTTTTACATTGTAAAGATAATCGGTTTAAAGCTTACTTTTAAAATAAATCTTTTACTGCTACTGCGACAAATGAGCAACCTATACTGGAAATAAGTTTACTAAGAATGAAAAATAATAGCCTTTGGTTTTATCATTTTTGAAGTTACGTAAAATTACTTATGAATTTTGGAAGATAAAACTATTTTTCAGGTTGATAAATAACTCTACCCAGAAATATAACTCGGATAAGCGGCGTGGAAGAACATGGGTCAAGATCATTGATCCAACAGCCCACACGCAGCAACAGCAGCTTAACGCGCCAACCCTAAGCATCGACCGTTGGATGAAAGATGAGCGCACGGATGCCAAGGATGTTCGGCGGTCCGAACGTTCACACGTCGTGAACCGTTGATCTTGGATCCAGCGGTCCACGCGGATTGAACCGTTCGGACGGTCGAACGTTCCTCGAATCTGGATCGTTGATCGAAAATCGGACGGCCACGCCGCGATGACCTAGCGCAGCGTCCGATCACGGCCACAAGAATCCGGCGATTGATCTAAAATCCTACGGCTCAAACTCAGCGATAACCGAAAACTCTGCATTTTTCGTCCGACAACGAAGATCGACAAAGGCAGAGGCAAAGCCCGACGATGCGCGGCGACTCAAGAAAAAAAAATAGCGAAATCTAAAACTACTACGATGATCGCAATAGCATGGAGTACCCATCAAGCAAGGAATTGGGCGAGATGGACTTACTGAGTGGAGAAGACAATAACCAATTTTTCGCCGAAAGAGGGAAAAACCAAATTGATAAGATTCTGCGGAGAAACCCAAATTGATTAAGGGTTACCGATCACCGAGGTGAGAGGAATCAGAGGAGCAAGAATGAAAGGGATGAAGCCCAATGGTACCGCCTTCAGAAAAGCTTGAAACTTCGGCAATGGCGGCAATGGCGCATGACAAAGAACCGAGGCGATAAAGCTCAAATGGACCTCCGGCCACAGATGCTAAAGCTCGGTGGTGCTCAAAGGAGGCTAAGGAAGCAATGAAGAAGCTTATATAGGCCGAGAGAACAAAGGAGGAAGCAATGCAACTTTCGGTCAAAAGCTTGTTTGTCAAACCGGCGAAGGATGAGGCAGTGCGCAGGTAGAAGGCGACTAGAGGGGTCGGTAGCACTAGCACTCAATGCTCAAAGGCGTTGGCGAAGCTTGAGATGACCCGACGCTGCCCATGCTCTGCGATTTTCAACCCTCTTGTTGACTTCGTCGAGCGCGCGGCGAGAGAAACACGAAAAGAGGACGGCCGTTAGATTGCATAGATTCCAATCGTGCGGCTATCGCGCTCAAACGTTCGGCTATTGAGTTTGGTGGCCCGACCGTTCCATCGCTTGTCGACCTCACGATCAAGATCCAACGTTGGTTATCGGCCGCACCTCTCGGACGGTCGAACATCCCCTTCCATCGCGCCGTTGATTTGGATCCTACGGTTCACGTTGCGCGGCGTTCGGACGGTCCAACGTTCACGCGATCGTGAGCCGTTCGATGCCGATCCAACGACGCTGCGCCGCGCCAAGCGATCGAGCCGATGCGTTTAGTTGGTGAACCAAATCAAGTGGCTCGAGCCCGAGTCCGATCCGAACCGAGGAGCAGTGGCAGGTTAGGGTTTGAAATTGAATAAGCGATCTTTGGAGGAATTATTTGGGGTAGCAAACAAACTCCAAAATTTATGAAATTTTAACTGGAGATTGCTAACGATGGGAAGAACCTTATATAAAATTTTCAGAGACTTTTATGCACTGCATTTTCTCTAAAAATTCCAGAAGGCTATTTTAGGAGTTTGACTAATGTTTGACTTGCCTCAAAAATTATCAAATAATTTCTGAAAATTATGAAATAATTCGAGGTGTTAAACATCTCTCCTAGGTCCAATGAAAATTATTTTGAGGGTTGGGCACGAGGTTTCCATTGAGGAGATTTATGACTTGAATTTAATTGGGGAAATTTTGAGTTTTAATTTCCACCAATTAAAGGAAAGAGGTTTCAAACTTGTAACAACACATGAGGCTGACAAAAGTTTTAATTTATCCTCATTTTTATTACATTTGAAACATAAACCCAATTTGGGATGTTACACATTTGTTGCAAGCCATACTATTATCTTAATCAATATAAGAGTTTCAGTTGAGCTTTCTTAAAATATGTTGGGTTTTACCTACCCCGCTTAGTTCTACAACTTATCTCGTGCTTGCTACCTTATCTAACCCCCGGAGATTCACGGATGGATCGGACTCGTCAAGGCTGCGCAAGTGGTTACGATACTCGATTGTCGGAAGGGCGGAGCAAATCCGGAGAAGCAATTCCACCACAAGCACCTTCAGTCGATCTGCAGAATTTTGGAGCATTCATGACAGCTCAGACCCAGCTAATGTACACCATGATGAATCAGATGCAAGCTATGAATAACCAGAACAACAACAATCAGCATCACAATGGAGCCCCAGTTGCTCATGGTCACAATGGATCATCCAAGTTGGCGGAGTTTATGAGGACCCGTCCACCAACCTTTTACGGACATGTCTCACCATGAGAAGGCGATGATTGGCCGTGTTATTGAGAGAAAGCTGCGATCACTCAATGCGGCGATCATGAAAAAGTTATATCGCCTCTCACGGATGGAAGGCATTCTGCGAATGGTGGGAAAACTTTGTGCTTGCGCATGGGCAGCAAGACATTACTTGGGAAGAGTTCACAAGCGCCGCCGCCCGATATCATGTACCGAAGGAATCATGGATCGAAGAAGGATGAATTCGTGCTCTCAAGCAAGGAGGAATGTCGGTGATCGACTACCTCAACAAATTCTCTCAACTTGCTCGATATCTTTGCGAGAAGATGTCGCCATCGACAAGGCTCGTCGAGTCGTTTTCGAAAGGATTGAACATGGACTTCAAGTCAACTTGATCGCCCACACTTTTCACGATTTTCAAGAGTTGATCAACAAGGCTTTGATTCTAGAGGATAAGCGCAAGGAATTGGAAGATCATCGTAGCGCAGATTGGCTCAAGAAGGAAGTCATCAACCCGGTGAGGGCAAGATTGATTCCACCGCAGTTTAGCCGTTTCCCACCACAGAATTCTGCCAGACCACCTGCACCAACTTCAGCACCTCGCCCAGTTGCTCAGAACTTCCGCAACCCTGCACCAGTCAACCCCAATCCAGTAAGCAACCCACAGAATACAACCAGAGTTTGCTTTACCTGTCGTCAGCCAGGGCATTTCGCCAACCGATGTCCGCAGAATGGGACTATCACTCGATGACGCTTCAACCTTGAAACACACGGCCAAGGCGCCAAGATAAGGCAACCATCAAGGAACTTCCCAAGCTACGGTCAATCCGGAGAGCACCGCCATCGAGAGTCGAGGTCGTGTCAACCACGTCACTCTAGAAGGAGCCCAAGAAGCACCTGACGTTGTACTGGGTAAGTTTCTAGTAAATTCAGTACCTGCATCAGTTCTGTTTGATTCTGGAGCTTCGCATTCGTTTGTTTCTGGAATTTTTGCAACTAAGAACAAATTGGAAGTTATGCATCTTAAGCATACTCTGTTAGTCGATCGCTGGAGCGAGCTAAGTTCTAAAGTTGGATGTTTAGGAGCTAGGCTACTCATAGCCGGAGTTGAGTTTCTAGCCAACCTAATAGTTCTAGACACTCGGACCATAGATGTCATCCTTGGTATGGATTGGTTATCCAAACATAAAGCGATGCTAGATTGTGGCAAGAGCCGTGACAATTGAGGATACCACGGGAAAGAAAGTAGAATTTCTAGCCACCTCGATGCGTGATGGACATTTGGTAGTCAACGATCGAAGATAGTTTCTTTGGAAGATGTACCTGTAGTCAGAGATTATCCGGACGTATTTCCAGAAGAATTACCAGGAATGCCACCGGACCGTGACATGAATTTATCATCGATCTAGTTCCAGGAACAGCACCAATTTCCAAGAGACCCTATCGGATGCCAGTCGATGAACTTGTGGAAATGAAGAAGCAGATAGAAGAACTACTGGAGAAAGGTTTTGTAAGACCTAGTTCGTCGCCATGGGGAGCACCAGTTTTGTTCGTCAAAAAGAAAGATGGAAGTATGAGAATGTGTATCGATTATCGTTCTCTCAACGAAGTCACCATCAAGAATAAGTACCCATTGCCCAGAATTGATGATTTGTTCGACCAGATGAAAGGAGCCGGAGTATTCTCTAAGATCGATCTGCGATCAGGTTATCATCAGTTGAAAATTTGTCCTAAGGATGTACCAAAGACCGCTTTCTCAACCCGGTATGGACATTATGAGTTTCTAGTCATGTCTTTTGGATTGACTAATGCTTCTTCATTTCCATGAGTCTCTAGAAATAATTTTGTCAAATACTAGTTTAGTTATCATGGATTAATATTATTTTTCACAATTTTTTAGAAGTTCAACTGACCTCATAAAAATCCTAACCAAGTTTCTAAGGATGATTTCAAAATTAATTTACTCCTAGATGAACATGAGTACCCCACAAAAATTTTCACAATTTTATTTCTATTCCAAACAACCTTGTCAAACTAGTTTGATTTCGGTCAAATATAAATTCAAACCCTAATTCCGACCGAACCGGGATTTACTGTTCTGACCGGACCACCTTAACTTGCGTGGACTTGACCGCGTCGCTCTAGCAAACCTGAGTCAGACTCGGGCTCGCACTACTTCATCGTCGCCGCTGACAAGCGGGCCCCACCTGTTGGAGCTATCGTCATCCTCGCACTGCTGAAGCCGAGCGTCATAGGCGCTTGCGCATGCTTGCCACGCAGCCACTCACGCTACCTCCAGCTTCTGCGATTGCTCTCGAAGCATCGTCGAGACTTCATTTACTTCCCAAGTCTATCCTCTTTCTCCCTTTTGCTCTTTTGCTCTTTCTCGCTTTCTCCATCCGTTTCTCTCTTTCGGCTGGAGAACGAACTGAGGTGAGACTCAGTGTCGCCCTCGAGCCCGCGAACGCACCACAGAGTTCCTCTATTCGTGTCGTGCCCGTTTTGGCCAGTCCCAGCCCTTGTCGTGTACTGAATCGCCGGGAGCCACATCTTCGTCCTCGCGGCCGGTGGCCACGATCGCATAGCTCACTGGCGCTACAGTGAGTTTTTCCCCTCTCGTCTTCCTCATCGTGATCGCATTAACTCACTGAGCATTCGTGGCCAAATTAATTTGGGTTTGGTTCAACGCCGAGGGCGTGCGACGCTTTCTTCTCCGAGCACAGTCCACCGCCGCCGCCTCAATTCTGGTCGTCTCCAACCTCCATTGAAGTCAAGACCTTGGGCGCCTCGTTCCTAAAGCCAAGGCGAACCCGAGGTGCATCTTCCCGAGCCTCCTCGTCCTCTGAGGCGCATCTTCCCAAGCCTCCTCGTCCTCCGAGGCGTCTTCTCCACATGGGTCATGTCTTTGTATCCGCCTCTGGTCACCGCCAGCCCGCCACGGCCTCCTCAAGTCTCCACACCACCACCTTCGTGTTCATGAGGATCTTGCGCACCTGGAGGTACCACGCCCAAGACCAGAGCGTCTGTGCTTCGCTAGATCCTTTGCACGGCCACGCCGCCGCACACACGAACGCCGCTGAGCCGCCGGGCGGTTAGGTGTTTGCGCAAAAGCGAGAAGTACATTTTATAGTTTGTGGAATCGTATTTCTTTTAGGCTTAAATTGAAGTTACGTTTTTGCAAAATGAAGACGTATTCCAAAAATATGCTTTCGACATCACATGAGTTGAGGCTGGGTCAAAGCTGACCCAGTCAACGCCCTTACCTGGTCCCACCGGTCAGTGACCATGTGTGGATATCATGGGGATATGCTCCAGATCTTAGGATGATGTGACAATTGGCAATGGCATTTATAGTTTGTCGTTTCACAGGGTTTTCGACAAAGTTCAGGCTTTCTGGACAGGGGCGGTCCGACCGGCCATAGCATGGCGGTCGGACCGGTCCCAAATCGGTCGGACCGGCCATGTGCGTGATCGGACGGCCGTGACCAAAGAGTGTCGAATGTCTTTGGGCCAAAATAGAGGTGTAGGCAAGTGAGGGGATCCCAATGCACTTGGTCTCATAATTTTTGGAATCCCCAAGCAAAAGTTCTATTAGTTTTAAATTTCGAAGGTTTGAATTTGGGGCTTGAAATTCGGCTAAGTCCTGTGGCGGTCCGCCAAGCTCACAAGGAGCGGTCCGACCGATCAGAGGCGGTGCGACCACTCACATGTGGAGCGGTCCGACCGCCGAGGTGGTCCGACCGCCGACGAGGCGGTCGGACCGATTTCCACTTATGCATCGACCAACTTCGTGGTGATGTTAATTTGTTAGGTCAAGTTCATTGGTTTCATGGCATATGTATTGCATGATGCATGTTTTGACTAACATGGGTCAAGTTGTGAAGAACTTGTTTCCGAATTCGGTTTGCTTGTCTATGGTTGTGCAGGTTGCTTGGTGATCAACGACGGTCAACGGCGAGGAAGATCGGGACTAGGCTTGGAGAGCTGAGGTCCAGAACGATCGACGATGTCGGGTGAGGTCAATGACTCAAGCGTGACGTAAGATGGACAAGTGTGACCTATTAGCAAATCCGAGGCGCAAGATGGCGCTAGGTGAAGCTGTTTAGGTCAAAAGGTTAAAAACGGCGCTTTGCGAAGCATGCATGTGTGACCCGTTTGTTAGTGGGCCTTAACGGGATCCCAATAGAGTCAAACCCTAGAAGTTCTAGGTCTCCACTATAAATAGGAGGAGGTGGTGGCTGCACCATCTCTCTCGCCTCTTTTATGTTTCAAAACCCTAATTAGCTTAGGGGGACTTGAGGTGGAGGCTAGGGCTCTTGATGGTTTGAGGTGATTTTCGTGATCTGGGATTGATCACTGTTCTTTGATGGAGTGGGTGTAATCCATCATCAATCACGAATTTAATCTATGCAAGGTTTGCTTGAGATAACTCTCTTTTCGTTCTTGCTTTCAATTTCGTGATTTTAGGGCTTGCTTTGATCCGCGAAGTTTTGATTGATTTCTTCACGTGGTAAAGCTTGCTGTGATATGTGGGAACTCATCTAGGATCATCTTGATCATCAATCACCCACGAGCAAGCATTAGGATCAAGTTTTCGTTTTTACCCGGTTTTAGACCTTCTCTTACTTAAATGATAATTGATCAGGATCTAGCCAAGAATTATCATAATTGTTGATTGGAATAGATCCTTAATATCCTATAGAAGGTGTGTAAGGTGTGTACCAAGTTTCATCAAGTTTGGAGTTGAGAATCAAAAGTTAGATCTATTTACAACTTCATCATTGTTTTTTTTATTGCGGAGCCCAATGTCCGATCGCTTCATCTGACGGTCCGACCGCCGGTATAACAGCGGTCCAACCGCCAGGAAATCGGTCCGACCGCTCCAAGCCAGATGTCAGACCGCCAGTGCCTTGACTTGCTTTGATCTTTGTTGTTTTTGTCATATTGATTAGGGGATTAAATTGAATTCAATACTAGTCTTCCACTGTACTAGTATATTGATCTTCATAGCTTCCTCGTAGCTATTGGAGTGAAATTGCGTTGAAGTCATTATTTGTGAAAAAGTGAGCATGCTCCTATTCACCCCCCCTCTAGTCGCCTTTTCGGTCCAACACCATGGCTAGGCGGCTGCGTGTGTAAACAGTATTTAATGCTTTTAGAATGTCGAAATGAATTACTTTTGCACTAAAAATTCAAATAAACTTAGAAAATACATAACTAATTCAAATTAGCTCCAAATTGAATGAGACCAATTTTGTTGGTTTTCATTTTAGTGTACTTTTAAATGAAATAGAATTTTGTATGCTTCTGTTCTAGAAAAATGTGGAATTGAGATAATAACTAAAATGAATTATTTTTTACATTAGAAAAATGGTATAAACTTCAAAAATTCATAAGTAATTCATCTTAACTCCAAATAGGGTGAAATTAATTTTGTTAATTATCATTTTTCCTGTACTTTATATTGGAATACATTTAAATTATGTTTCTATTTTAGAAAATATTGGTGATTAATTTAATTATGCAAATATGCCTTGTTAAATTCCTAGAAAATCCAAATAAATTCTATTTGGACTAAAATTTTCACCTAAAATCCTTGTAAAATCTTACTCTACCTACTGTGTATACATGATAGGATGAAGTTGAGTTTTTGTTATTTTGGTGTTATTCGTTCTTATTCGTTGTTTTGCTCAATCGATAGATTTTGACAATTCGGGTACTTACGAGAGTGATCGTCAGCAGCAGGAAGATTATCTACAACAAGGCAAGTAGTTCTCCTTTGATGCACGTTGATCCCATTAATTGAGCATGCTAATATTTTAATTTCAACTGTATGTATGCATGTTATGTTGGCAAGTTATTTCCCAGTTCGCGATAGTTTACCGGAATAGTTAATTGAACTGTAGGTAAATATCCATCATTTACCACTGAGCCTAAGTTTATATCAGTTAATATTTAGAGCTCGCTGGATGGGCTCTAGTCACTTTATATTTAGTATACGAGTTGTTGTCGCTTAGCCATGCTTATAACGGTAGTCCGGGGATCATCGCTTCGACGTTGGTCAAGTAAAACATCACTTTAATAAATTGAGTCAGGTTAGTCATGTATGTATCATAGCTGGAAAAGATAAGAATGCAAACAAAAAGAATTTAGATTTGGGCACATGGATGACGGTGTGATTACCAGGTGTGTGATTGTGTGCCTGAATCAATAAGGACCGAACATCTTGTCCCACTGAACCAGGCATTCTCGCATGCAACCACATGAGAGGGATATAGGTCCTCTCTTGACTTAGTACTCTAGCGTGTGTTAGCTCCGAGTTGCAGGAGGTTGTGTGTGTTGTGTGAAAAAGGAAATGATCTGTGTGTTGGGTGTGTGGCGATGGAGTTCCGGGTAGGTTCTCCACATCGAGAGGCATTGTAGTAGTCCGAGGCTTTACCCCGAGGGGTAGTTCACTGAGGATTTATAATGACTCCGACACAACGTATGGGTTTCTATCCATACGGATGACTCGTAGTTAATACACAATATTGGAAAACGTCTCATAGGACTTAGCCTGCCCGGCATACCTAAGGAAGTGTGCTCTATAGCTTGGCAAAAAAGCGGTCTGATATGTGGGTAAAGTTGTACACCCCTGCAGGTTTTGAACTATTCAAATAGCCACGTCCTTGATTATGGACATGCTTGGGGAGGTCTTTCAATAGTTAGCCTATAACATTTTGATAAAACTTGAGATTGGGTGGTACGAATGGGTAATTCGTGCTATTGATGTGGTGGCTATGGGAGGTCACCTCTAGGATATTAATTATGCTTATAATTGTTGTCTCACTGATATTTGAACAATTAATTTTTTTAACTAGTTACCTTCAATCTATGACATTATTGCAAATTAAATGTGGCTTTACGCTGAAAATAAACTACATGGTCATCTCTATTGAATTAAGCTTGCATGTAGCTATGTATAGATTTGTTAATCGTAGGTCCTGTGAGTACGCTTTTGTACTCAATTGCATTGTCTATTTGCTGCAGAGGAGGTTGACCCCCAAGGGGTTAACGAGGGTGAGGCTGACTACATTCTCGACGACTTGCTTGGGCGTGTCCGGTCGGTTGCCTTGTGGGTAAGGGCAGCCGGTTGGCTTTTGTTCCTGCCATCTATTGGCAAGAGTTTTTCCAATGCAGACTTAACTTTTGTATGAAATCTTAGAGTACGTTGAACATATATAAATTATGAAATTTTTGGTAATGTTATACCTTGTGTATGGAATTGATGTTATTTTTGAGGAAGGTGTATGTGTACTGTAGTTTTGGAAGTACATATGCACCGAGAGCGGGGAAATTTTATTTGTAATGCTAGGACCAATGTAATATCCCAATTTTTTGAGCTTTTAAAATCTTTTGAATGGTTACTAGTTGGAAAATTCACCATTTGAATTTTCACTGAATTTTATTTAAAACTTAATATGGACCTTTAGCATCAAAACAATTTAATATGATTAATCCCAACATCAACAATTGTCAAAACTATTTTATTTTGGTTCTATGTGCTTGGGTACATTTTCTATAATTTTCTATAATTTTTCTGAGTTCATTTGCTATTTTCTAATTGCTAATTGGATTTTCTGTATTTTATAAAATAGAAAACCTATTTAAAATCCTCCGGAACAGTGTCGGGCCGAAACCCAACACTATTCCCGTTAGCCCGTTACTGTGGGGCCCAACGCGCGCTCGCTGCGTCTGCTGCCTTGGTGGGCCGCACCTCCGTCTCTCATCCAGTGGGCCCCACCACAGTATTGTCGTCTCCGAGCCGCCTTCGTCCTCGCGACTTCAACGCAGCGTCCGCCATTGAACGCGCTAAAGCTTCATCTGACAATAGCCGTTTCGTTCTAGATTTTGTGCGCCGAACCTTCCATCTAGAAGCCATATCCGTCTCGTACCCGAATCCGGTAAAATCAATGTTCGTATCCCCTTCAAACTCGGGATATCGGTCGGGATTGTTTTGCACTCTTTTAGGGTTCCCCGCTAACACCCCTCCCCGTGCTCACCCGACCCCTATAAAAGACACCCCTGGAATCGCAAGAACGCCCGCAGCTCAAACCCTCAAGTGACCGCTCCCCAAGAACCCTGGCGCCTCTATAATCCATTATTTAGGGTTTTTTTTTGGCAGAGCTCCTTTATTGACGAATTGCGACGCCATTGTTACCACCCTTCCATCGCCGACTGTGCCATCGGGTCCGCCGTCACTGGAGCTCCCTCGTGCGCTCGTCCCCGCAGCCGGATCATCGCCGGAGCTACCATCCGACAACGGCCGAAGCTCTCTGCCTCCAAAACCTCGCCGCCTTCCAACACCGTCAGTCTCAGCCGCCCGTGAGTACACCTCTGAGATCGCAATAGCCTCAGCTACGCACTGGTACCACTCACCGCCGGCGAAACACCGCCGTTCGTTGGCAACCATCGAGACCCGAGCGCCGCTCCTCGCCTCCGTCCACGTCTGCGGCCACCTCAGCGCCAGCGTCAGCCCTGAGCATAGGTGTCGCCGACATGGCGCAAAATCAGCGCTCACATGGCGCGGTCCACCGGTCTCAGTTTCAACCAGCTCGGCGGACTGGGTCCACCGTGAGCAGTGAGACTAACATCTGGGTCCCACATGTCTATTTTCTTTTAATTATTTTATTTCTGAAAATACTCTCACTGACGTCAGCATTGCGCAATAATCCAATTTTTCAATAGAAAAATAATTCGGATAAATCCAATAAATCTTTTTTAGGGTATTTTCTTTAGATTCAATCTTCCAAAGGTCATATCTTTTGCATCCAAACTTCGATTGAGCCCATTCAAATTTATAAATTCATATAAATTCAAGATCTATTTATTTATAATTTTTATTTAATTTTTGGAGTTTTTTGCCTCTGTTATTTATTTATTTTTGTTTGTGAGTAGACGTTAATTCTTCGGGGACTTTTGAAGAAGGTGGAGTGCCTCAAGATTAAGATCGGTACCTAGACCTGTTTCAAGGCAAGTTATACATTTGATCATGTTGAACCCAGTTTTCAAAATACTTTATTTCAATGTATTGTATTTTATTTCAAGTATTTATATAAATGCTTTTGGGTTAGTTATTAATCCAAATTGTTATATCCACCTTGTCTATTGTTATGCCATGATCTTTTGTCACCCTAGGTTGGTTCATTTTTAGTTGGTATTATCGTAGCACCAACGTGGGTTGGTTAGATATGAGTAGATTGCTTAGTCATGCTACGAGTCATCATTTCATGTGAGTTAAAAAAATATAAACTTGACTAAATGAATATGGAACTGTGTGACAAACTGTATGTGTTGTGTGCTATTACTCATCGATGGTATGTGTTGCACTTAACCAAGAGGGTGAGAAAAGATTTAGACTGAGGCAAGTGGTGGATACTATGTAATGGTGGAAACTATGTGATTGGGAATATTGGTCTGTGTGACACTTAGTTAGAATTGGAAGTCTTGCCTTGGCCAATTAAGGACTTAACTTTGTGCACCATTGAACTGAGTCTTATGTACGACCACATGTCTGGTACGGAACATGCTTAACTTAGTAAATTATGAATCTTGACATTAACTACTCAGGCAGATAGGTTAGGCTGTGTGATAGGGTGGAAGGTGTGTACCGCTGTGTTAGGGTCACATCTATGAGCGGTTCGCCGTTTTCAGATCCAACGGTGTGTGTCGTTCCAAGGGTTGTGTGTACGAATTGGACGACAGTAAAGCACATCGGGAGTGTCAATGCTTCAGATCAAGTCTTTGAAACGTTTTGTTATGGTCAGTGTTGGCCACACTGATTATATCGTGTGGGTAAAGTGTATAATCTCTGTAGAGTGTTAATGAAACTATTCGAATAGCCGCGTCTGCGGTTGTGGACATTGCTTAGTGATTTCACACATGGGGTGGATTTTCATAAAAAACATTTGGGAAGTGAGCTGTGTGATTAAGTCATATGGCTATGTGCATAACTTGTTTAGACTATGTGTCTTTGTAAAAACAAACATCAAATTAATATTGTTTATTTGTTTTAAATCATGTTTTCAATCTATTATTTGTATTCAATTGCAAATGTTGCAATTATGCAAAATAACCACAGAAGCTATTCCTATGGAATAAGCCATCATTTATAATTGCATTCTGTGGTATGACTAGCGAGTACGGTTGTGTACTCGTACTTGCTTTAAACAATCAACAGAAGTGGAGGAGTCTTCGCTTGCATTTGAGGAGTTCTACGAAGGTGCTGATCGTTAGAGTCTTCATCCCAGTCAGTTGCTTGTGGTGAATTGATGGGATTCTGCTGGAGTTTATTTTCGTTCCGCTGCTGCTATTTTATCTATTGTCAGCCCTGCGTGGCTTAATAAATGTAAACTCGATCATAAGGTCAAAACCATTATTTTCTATTCAAATTAATCGTTTATTATATTAACCGTCTTGTGTGGATCGATATTCATCTATGTTGATACTGTGTGGCACTGGCGTGATCATGGACTAATGCAGAATACACAAAGGGTCCATAATTGCATTTTTGGATCCCGACAACCAACGAAAAGGTTAAGCATTACAAATTAAATCGCCCAGCCCCTTGCTTGACTCTCGCCACGTGCAACGAATGCACAACCTCAAGTGGATACAAAATTCACCTCCAGATGCAACACATGCAACTAGAGACCTCTCTCCTTACTCACAAAGTGCAACACATGCACAATTGAGATGAGAAACTCACACTAGCTCAAGTGAGTGAAATATGATGTCAAAGATTATTTCTCAACCAGCCAAGGTGGTATTTATAGCCCACATACAAAAACTAGTCGTTGGGAGCTAAAATCCCCAAAAATCAGGATTTGCGGTAATACCACCATACAAATTCTAGTACTACCATTTTCTACTGTTCATCGGTCGCACGAGTGCATTAACGGCTCAAAAACTAGCAGTTAAAGTTTTATGTGCAGTAGTACCGCAGTACAAAGAGCGGTACTACCGTTCTGCTGTAGTACTTCTCTTCTCGGGCAGTACTACTGCAGTCCAATTGCAGCACAGACGATACTCGGTAAAAAATCATAACTTTTGACTCCGATATAGGAATTAAGTGATCTTAGACTCTATAAAAAGCTTATTCAGAGGGCTACACAACCCACTTATTTGATTGATCTTAAACACGTTTGATCAAATCAAACACACAACTCCAAAGAGCCACTACTATGGTCTAAGTCCAAAGAAATAGCAACAAGCAATCTTAGACCATGCCAAGGGAAAATTCATGAACCCCAATAATTTTCAAAACACATTTGCAAACTTAGATCATGCCACAAGGAGTAGGTACATGGACTTAACTATTTGCAAAACACATTTGCAAAGTATTGTCACATACTACAAGGATTAGATGTATGAGCCTCGACTATTTGTAAAACACATTCGCAAATAATAGTATCATGTCATGGAGAGCTAGAGCAAGCAAGATTGAGCTATCAACACATGATGAGACTCAAGTTACTAGACAAGACTCCTCTTAATACTACGACAATCCTATACTAGCAACCTAGTCTTCCAACCAAACACCAAGACCGTTAAAAGACTAGGAACACATCCTTAACCCTAGCTAGTCATTCCTTTGCCTTGAGAATTTTCTTGAAGCTTGATGACGCACATCTTCACTTCAAGTCCGGGTCATCGTCTTGACATGCATCAACCCATGATGCATCCTTTATTTGACCTCCATCAACACATGATGAGTCTTCTCTTGACTTGATGATCAACTCTTGATCATCTCCTCTTCAAGATCTTGATATGCATCAACATTTGATGCATCTTCTTCTTGAACCTTGACTTGATGACGATCAACTCATGATGCCATCCAAAATCTTCGTTACCATGGAACATAACCTATATATTCACCCAACTCATGAAAAATGTTAGTCCCACAATAATTAACATTAATCACTAGGATGCACTTGCAATACATGCTTCTGAACAAGCTATTAGTGACAGGTGTGGTACTACCGTCGTTGATCATGCGACAGTTCCGCTCTCTAGTACTTCCGATCACATACGACGGTACGACCGCTTCCCTTCCAGGTCTAAAACTGGTCCTTACTGGAAATATCGTACCGCTGTCTATATTTCAGAATATCCAGGCTGCGATAGTTCCGCTCAAGATAAAGACCTACTGCGATGCAGTAGTTCCGCCAAGAAAACTCTGGAACTATCGTTCACCAGGTGAGCAACCGAGATAAAAATGTGTTGTTCTATAAAAAATATACCGCCAACAAGATTTAGGTACGACCGAGTTGTGGTAGTACCGCACCACTATCCCGGTCATACCGTAGTGTGGTTGTACCGCCAACAAAACTTCGGTACTACCAATTGTCCTAAGAAAAACACAGTTGGCTTTCAAAAACAAACTCTAAATTCATGGATGATCTTAGATTGGTCCATATTGCACGAGAACATGTTATCAAGCTACTAGTCACAATCCCTCTATTGTCTTTGCATTGCCTTTTCCATGTAGTCTTCCATAATCTGGGACTAAGTCCTTAAAACAACTTAACACACACATTAGTCCCATAAACACAATTGCAAATAATTGAATATAAAGAGATATGAGTATATATGAACTACACAAGTTTTATATACTCAAAGGATTTGTTTCAAAGTACAGATCCCAATATATGTGGATAAAGAAATATGGATCAATATTAATGAAACCATAAAACATAGAGTGAACTACCCCTAAATGTGTTCATACACGAATGTGTAATAAAAGCATATGCACATATTTAAGTTAGACTTTTAGTGGAGTTCAACCTATATTTTGGATTCGAGGAACACAACAAGATATAAGAATATGATGTCGAGTGCATACCTCCTTGATTTTTACCTTTTTATCCAAATAAGACTACACAATAGGTATATCAATAAAAATGTTAGTCTCACATATAGATTTATCATTAATCACCAAAATACTCCATTAACTCATAATGGTGGGTCTAGATTCTTCAGGCGGTCTAGGCATGCCCCGATGCCTCATCGTGCTATACTGGCTGGCCCGAGCCCATTTAGCCCGGTTGGAAGTATCTCCACCATCTCACTCTTGAGACGTGTTTTTCTCACCTCTAATACTCTTCTAGAAATACTGAAAGAAGACTCAGAGGAAATCGTCGAGATAAGAACAGTTAACATATCATATGCAAGTATGGATAGTATGGGATATGCTAACTTATGCTCATACCACCAGCACAAAAATTTGAATTTTTCTCGGTTGAAATCCACAGTATCACTGTCCAAATAAGTGGATAGTTCATCACTCCTTGGGTGAGAGGTTAATCTTGGACTTTGTTGTGAAGGTGCCGCTGTAGAAGAAGAAAACTTGGATTTAGAGGAAGAGCTACTGAAGATCTTGCCCCACATATTTGTCTTGTTACTTGAGGTGGGAGCTATTGGAGGTCGTTGCAAGCGTACTCCCTGGAACTTATTTTCGTACCTATGGTAAACCACGTGTAATCGAGAACGAACTTCTGCAAAATAGTTAGAATAGTCTAGCCCCGTAGTATTACTAAGAAGACCAAAAACATTAACAAATGCTTCAATTTTACTTCTAGAATCTAAAATAAATGCAAATGAGTATAAGAAAGAGATTTCTCTAATATTTAAGGTATTTACTTTTCATAGTAACAATAGCGTCGTGTAAAACTAAGTTATTTTTTATATATTTTTAATTGAGTAGTAATCTGTAAAATACTATGCATAATAATAGGAGATGTTGGATAGTAGACAGTGGACAAAGTAACAATGGTCTTATAAAAAATTTCTAAAAACTATAGTATCTTCTCAGCAACGAACCAATGTTGCTTAGTAAGTAGTATCATACTGTCAGTACTCTAATAGTACATTTGAATAAAAATAGGAGAAATGTTCTTATATGGTAAAAGACTCTTAAGCACTAGGTAAGTAGAGTTCCATCTTACGAGTGTGTCCAAAACAAACTTTCTTGAACGTACACCCATCGCTCTGCAGAAGTTCTTATATGCTACTATTCTTACGTTAGAATTATTCAAGAAAGAAATCGCATCGCGAAAAGCTTTAATATATGGATTCAACCTCTTCAAACCACATTTGACTGTAAGGTTAATGCACAACGCTGATGCAGCAAGAAGGAATCATGGTATCTACTCAACACTAGAGTAAGAATATCCATCGCCCTAGAGTTCGAAGCGACATTGTCTAATGTAATTGAGAATATTTTGTCTTAAAGACCAAAGTCTTCCGCAACTTTGATAATACAGTCCGCAATATTCTCATTCGTGTATCAATTAATTTCAAACTTATAATTCTTTTCTCCATTACCCAGTCATCATTAACATAATGAGTAGGGATGGCAATTGTGCTCAATTACCCGCGTGCCCGCGGACGAATACCATAATGGAGGTGGGTATGGGCGTCTTTCTTTGCACACGGGCACAATTCCTTGCCCATTGGGTAAACGGGCGTGGACATGGGTAAGCTCCACCCGTACCCGCTTCGTCCGATTACCCGTAACCTACCCGCATGTGTAAGAAACTATGTCAGTTTGTATTTTTATTTTATTTGTTGAACTTGATTAGTTGTCTTGTCAAACATGATATGTGAATTGTGATAAACTTTATTAGTTATTCAATGTATGATGCACCATTGATGTGTGAATTATGATGAACTTGACGTATGCATTGCTCGCGAGTAACGAGCATGCCCGCGGGCGATGGGTACCCACGGGCGGCGATGCATTATTCGCGGGTAAACGGGCATACCCGCGGGCGACGGGTACCTGCGGGCGACAGGGCATGGTCGAGGTTTTTCGCCCATCGTCCTTCGCGGGTATACCCGTGCGGGGAATTCGGGGTCACGAGCATGGGTATGGGCGAGCACTACCCGTACCCGCCACGCCCGATTGCCATCCATAATAATGAGCAACTACACTAAGATAATCCTCTCCAGCCCGACCACTCTATATGTCTAAGGTCAGGGTCACTGAAAATATGCACGTACTAAATAGTTATTTTATTTTATTACGACATTCATTATAGTATTTTATTAGATCCCTAGCTGTTGTCTATCTAGAAACGACAATAAATATAGGATTATACGCAGCCCAAATGTACTTTTAGAAAACAGTAGACTCCTACATTTTAGAAAACAGTAGCTCCCCAAAGCCTAATAGTGAATTCTCATAAGTAATTAAGCGATAGAGAGATTGATGGCTATCCCAGGATCATAGTCTCAGCTACGTATTGTACCGTCGGGGTTGCACTGCAGCTGCGTCTACCTCATCACAAATCCTTGCTTAGTCTTATATCTTGTAGCATATCTAAGCAAGTGCACCGTTTCACCTGTAGACCTTACAGACAGTTCACTGCGATAAATTTTATAAATAGCATATAGTACCTGATTTCCCTGTGCGCCTGGCTTGGTTGTCCTGTCGAAATTCTTCCACATTCCCGATGTTGACGGCCCCGACCTCTTTACTCCGGTGGTCGCCGATGAAGGAACTCCGACTTGCCCTTCTGGTTGGTTTGAGGCAACCGCAGTAGCCTCCATAGAAGCAACTTCCTTCGGTGAAAATCCGTAATCATCAAGATCAAAGCTGTTGTAACTGTTCATAACGAAAATTACAAAATCTAAACTAACACTATTATTAGTTTCATTTAGCATAACAAATACTGACAATAAAAGTATACAAAAAATAGAATTGTACCTCTTTTGCTGACTTACTTCCGAAAATTTAATTTTTCAAAATTTGGCAAAGTTTTTTTTGAATTATGCCAAATTATCTCACAATTAATTTGATTTTGAACACCAGAATTTGAAAGAGAGATCGATGAATGGATGAGTGCTGAATGATGGGGTTGTATGGTGACTATTTATAGAAAACATTTCAGGTTTTTTTTGATTTGTTTTGTATTTTTAAAGCATCAAACGGTCAAAAATAGGGTCCAACGGTTAGATTTTAGTCGAGCCCGATGTGGCCCGCCTGTCGCCTGCCGACTACCTACCAACGTGCCCCTACCCTTTCCTTCCCCTGCATGTGTCCCTACTCGTGTGTGGCAGTGCGTCCGAGTGCGGCACGCCACACACCACTGCGGCCCTCCACGTTGGCGCTGCCCCCTCCCAGCCTCCTCCTTCCACGCCGACGCCGACGCAACCCCCTCCTCCTCCACCTCTTCTCCTCTCCTCCTCCTCCTCCCAGCTCCCTCCACGCCAGCGCCGCCCCACCCCCTTCTGGCCTCCTCCCTCCACGCCGGCGCCGCCCCCTCCTCCTCCTCCTCCCGGTTCCCTCCTTCCCGAGCTGGCTCCACCGCATTCTCCTCCCTCCACATCATCACCGTCTTCTCCTGGCTCCCTCCCTCCCTCGCCGGCTCACCGCTCCTCCTCCGTCCCTTGCCGCCAGCTTGCCGTCGCTCCTCCTCCTTCCCTCTCGGCGCTCCCTGTGGCCTAGGCTGCTTGACCTCCTAGGTCTCTCCGTAAGTGGGCTATGTAGACTTTGTCAGGCCGGCTTGTTGGAACAACTCAAGTACATACGAACTTTCATGTTAAACCGACGCAGCCTATAAACCGTGCCGTGCGAGGGTACGGGGACGGGCACGGCGCATCTTGCCACCTAGATGGATGCGGGAGTGAGCGAGAAAAGTTTCTCGTGGACGTGTACTGTGTTCCGCTGCCTCCCATCGCATCAAAATTTCGCGCCACCGCGGGCGCGCGAGGCTCTGATGCGCTTGCGCAGACGTGCAGCCATCACGATGCCCGTTCCACTTCCGGCGCCTCCCCTGCCCACCCCGCACGCGCTGGCGTCTCCCCGGCCGGCGTGGAACACTAACCGCAACCTCGTCGTGACCCACCCGCTGCTCTCCCTCCTCGAGTCCTGCGCCTCCTTCCGCCGCCTCCTCCAGCTCCACGCGCTCCTCACCGTCTCCGGACTCGCCGCGCACCGCTTCCCGGCCTCCCGCCTCCTCGCCTTCTGCGCCCTCTCCACGCCTCCCCGCATCGACCACGCCGCCGCAATCCTCGCCCGCGCCGCCCCCGGCCCCAACGCCTACATGCTCGCCACCATGATGCGCGCCTTCCTCCGCGCCTGCCTACCCCACCGCGCCCTCGCCCTCTTCCGCCGCGTCATCCGAAACCGCCTGCCCGCCGACGCGCGCACACTCGTCTTTGCACTCAAGGCGGCCGCCTCTGAGCACGGCTCCCCGTCCGGCGGCGAGGTCGTCCACGGCTTGGCCCTTAAGTGGGGGTTTCTTCACCAGAGCGTGCTTGCGGGGAACGCACTGGTGCACTTCTATGCTAACCGTAAGTCACTGGTCCATGCGCGGAAGGTGTTTGATGAAATGCCTGAGAGGGACGTGGTTTCGTGGACGACGCTGGTGGACGGGTACGCGCGGGGAGGGTTTGCTGACGAGGCGTGGCAGGTGTTCTGCAGAATGGTTGTGGCAGGGAACCTGCAGCCGAACGAGGTCACGCTGGTTGCTGTGGTATCGGCGATCGGGCAGATGAGGTTGCTGGCACTGGGGAGGATGGTGCATCAGTTTGTTGCAGAGGGTGGAGTGGGTGTGAGTGTTAATTTGGAGAATGCGCTGATCGATATGTTTGGGAAGTGCGGGTGCGTGACCTCTGCCAGGGAGGTTTTCGATGGCCTGGTGGTCAAGGATGTGTACTCTTGGACGACCATGGTTAATGCTTATGCAAAGTGTGGTTATTTGGAAAGTGCAGCTCGGTTATTTGAGGATATGCCTAGGAGGAATGCGGTTTCTTGGAGTTGCATGATCGCTGCTTACTCACAGGCAAATCAACCTGAGGAAGCAGTGAGGTTGTTTAAGGAGATGATTGAAGCACGTGTGGAGCCGATTGATGCTACTCTTGTGAGTGTGCTTTCAGCATGTGCTCAGTTGGGTTGCTTCGGTCTTGGTAGATGGATATATGATAACTACATTGTCAGTAATAAGGTTGGGCTTACAGTGAATTTAGGTAATGCATTCATCGATATGTATGCGAAATGTGGATATTTGGGTGCAGCATCAAGATTATTTGGTGAGATGGCAGAGAGGAATATAGTGAGTTGGAATTCGATGATCATGGCCCATGCCGTGCATGGTCAGTCTGAAGAAGCCCTTTATCTCTTTGAGCAGTTGAAAGGAACATGTATTATGCCTGATGAAATCACATTCCTTGGATTACTTTCTGCATGCAGTCATAGTGGGTTAGTTCCAGAAGGGCAGTGCTATTTCAAAGCAATGAAAATGGTTTATGGGATTGAACCCAGGGCAGAACATTATGCATGCATGATCGATCTTTTGGGTAAAGTTGGGCTTCTGGAAGAGGCATTTGAAGTTGCAAGGAGTATCCCAATGGAAGCTGATGAGGCCGGTTGGGGTGCTCTTTTAAACGCATGCAGAATGCATGGCAATGTAGAGATTGGTGAATGTGCTGCAGATAAGCTTGTAAAACTCGATCCTTCAGACAGTGGAATCTATGTACTTATGAGCAAAATATATGCAAGTACAAACAAATGGGATCAGGTGAAGATGCTTAGGATGATGATGAGAGATAGAGGGATTAAGAAGAATCCTGGCTGTAGTTCTATTGAGGTGGATGGGAAATTCCATGAGTTTTTGGTGGCAGATGTTTCACATGTTAATTCAGAAGATATCTATGCAGCATTGAAGAATATTTATTTCCATTTAAAATGGGAAGGTTATGTCCCTCTTACTTGAAGTGAGTGTAGCGAAGGTTCTTTGATCCTTGTTCATGCACCTCATAATTAACCTTCACTGTAGAAAGATAAGGAAAACTTAGCAGCAGACAGGATTTTACATATTTAAAGCTCAGCTTCCTTCTGGACATATTTTCTTTATCGTCCTATATGTTTGTTCCATGCAACATTGCCTGAAAATGAGATAAAATCCCATTCTTAACAAAATAGCTTACATGGGCAAAAAGAGGAAGTAACGCACCTCTGATGGAGGATCACTCTGATTATCATGCTATAGTCTCTGTTATGGTCAGATTTGTCATGTTCAAGAAACTATTGTGCTGTCCAGGAACTTGATTGAACCCCAACTATTCTTTCCGATAAACAAACAGTAAGTCCTTCCTTAGACTTTTGTTTAGCTCTGTTTTTATCATGTAGATGCCCTAATTATTATGCAAACATGTACAGATGGCAAGCTGTGGAGCTTTTACTAGGTGAAACATATCCCTTCCAATGTCCAAAATGCGCCTTAGGAAAGGCATTTTCTTGAGGTGATTCAGGTAAACAGTATCATTGACACAATGACACTGTTAATAGATTGCTAGAATTGTGAAATTATGCATGCACAGAACTATTAGCTCTAATAGAATCATTCAATTTCTTGTGTAGGAATTAGGAACTAGCACATAATTAGGAATCAATAAACTCTGATCCTGTGTAACCTAAGATAAGTTAATCTGAACATTTCCCTTCTATTCCTCTCTGTTCCAATATGCACAATAGGGCAAAGCTAGAGTTGGCTAAATAATTGCAGAGCAAACTGATAGAAATTTATCTTAGATACATTTAGGAAATTGAACTTTAGATTTTGCTTATGGTTCAACTCATGATACTTTTGTGTCTGCTTACTATTGTTCTCGAAGGTGGTGGATGTTACTCGCTGGAGTCTTGATGACACTTGGAGATGGGGCAATTTTCTTGGTTTATATCTCACGCAATGCCATACCAACCTGAGGGGTTGGGGATACAAATTTATAGGCTGCTACCCAGCCAAGCATATGCTAAGATGCTAGTCCTAAGATGCCAGTCAAAAGCTGTCCTAAAGTTAGTCTAAGATGCTAGTCTAAAGCTGTCCTAAAGCTAATCTAAGATGCTAGTCTAAAGTTGTTCTAAAGCTAGTCTAAAGCTGTCCTAAAGCTCAAGATGCTAGTTTAAAGCTGCTGTACAAGAACCATGTGCCCACCCCACAAAGACCACAGTACAGGGACTTATTCATCATTCTCCCCCTAAGTCTTGTGCGTCGTCTTGTGGGAGAGTTGAACCATCCCGATCCTAGAGCAGAGCTCGAGGAATTTGACCCTCCCAAGAGGCTTGGTGAGCAGGTCCGCAAGCTGATCCGTGGTGTTGATGTAGCTCGCCTTGATGCTGCCTTCATCCAAACAGCCTCGGATGAAGTGGTACTTCACCAGGATGTGCTTGCTCCGTTCGTGGAAAGCGTGGTTCTTTGCCAGAGCCAGAGCGGACTTGCTGTCCACCCTGAGCGCCACCGCTTCAGTGTCTCTGCCGAGGAGATCACCAGCGATCGGCGAGCAGAGCGCTGAGTCGAAGCGGTGGAAGCCGCTATGTACTCGGCCTCACAGCTGGACAGGGCCACCACCTGCTGCTTGACTGACTACCAGCTAACGAGGCACTTGCCGAGGAAGAAGAGAATCCCGCTTGTGCTCTTGCTGGTGTCGATGTCGCCTGCGTGGTCGTTGTACCCGATGAAGTGCGCCGCGCCGGGACACCTCGGGTAGTGCAAGCCGTAGTCGGAGGTGCCCGCAACGTAGCGGAGGATCCTCTTCACGGCCTGCTGATGCTCCGTCGTCGGTCGCTGCATGAACCGACTGACGTAGCCGACGGCGAACGCCAAATCTGGACGCGTGTGGACGAGGTAGCGAAGGCTGCCCACGATGCGCCGGTACTGCGTCGCGTCCACCTCCGCCGTGCTCTCACGACTCAGCTTCAGCCTCTCCTCCATAGGAGTGTGGGCTGGGTTGCAGTCGGTGAGCCCGCCCAGCTCGACGGTGCGCTTGGCGTAGGCGGTCTGACGAAGGGAGATACCGGAGCTGTCCTGGTGGACCTCAATCCCTAGGTAGAAGGAGAGGAGCCCCAAGTCGCTCATCTGGAAGGCGGTCTTCATCTCCGTCTTGAACGCCTCGAGCTCGGCCTCCTTGGAGCCGGTGATCACCAGTCGCCGGCGACGCCACCGCCAGGCGTTGCCGCTTTGCCCGCCGTGAGACCATGACCTGTGTGCGCTCTGCTGGAACCCCATTTGCTTGAGGGTGGAGTCCAGCTTAGCGTTCCAGGCTCGTGGTGCTTGCCGCAAGCCATAGAGGGCCTTGCGCAGGCGGAGAATCTTGCCCTCCTTGCCGGGGATGACGAATCCCGGCGGCTGACGGACGTAGGCCTCCTCTTTCAAGTCGCCGTTGAGGAAGGCGGACTTGACGTCCATGTGATGGACGCGCCAATCCTCCTGGGTTGCAAGTGCGAGGAGAAGACGAACGGACTCCATGCGCGCAACGGGTGCGAAGGCGTCATCGAAGTCGACCCCCTCCTGCTGCACGAAGCCTCGTGCCACCAAGCGAGCCTTGTGCTTGACGATGGCGCCGGCTTCATCCCGCTTCAGCTTGAACACCCACTTAAGGGTGATCGCGCGGTGACCGGCAGGAAGATCCGCCAGCTCCCACGTCCGGTTCCGCTCGACGGCGTCCATCTCCTGCTTCATCGCGACACGCCACGCCGCGTCTCCCTCGCCTCGATGAAGGAGCGGGGCTCGCCGTCGTCGACGCCAAGTGCGCTCGCCTCGAAATCGTCGCGGCCGCGCCATCCAAGGATGGGCGGCTTCGCGAGGATGTTGTCCATGGTACGATAAGCAGAGGCTCGTCGTCGTGGTAAGCGTCGACGCGGTCCTCGTCGAGGCAGCGGAGTAGCGAACTCCACCATGCGCCGCTCATCGTGGACCCGAAGCTATTGGGGCCGATCCGGTGGTGTGGCCTCCGGTGCGTGAGAGTGGTGGCCGTGCGGAGAGCGTGGAGTGGCGATGGTGAAGAGTGGGCGTGGCCGCGGCCGAAGGTGGTGGAGCACTCGCCGGAGCTTGTGACGAGCAAGGTGTCGAGGTGGACGAGCTCGGTGAAGACGAGCTGCTAGCTCCCCCGGCTCTCTCGAAGTGGACGTAGTCGACAACAAAGTCCACGAGTCGGTCGAACCGTCGCCCACCGCCTTGTCCCACGCCCGCCGCCTTCCGAACACAACGCCACGCGAGATGCGACGCTGTGTGGTGACAGGTCGAGGATGTGGTAGGCTTCGAGCCCTCCGCGTAGCCGATGAACACTCCGGTGCTCTCGCCGTCGAGCTTACCGATGTGACCAAGCTCCTTGGCGAACGCGAGGGAGCCAAGACCCGCAAGTGGGAGACCGCCGGCTGCGTCCATGCCAAGCCTCAGATGGCGCCTGCCGCCGAGCGCCATGGTAGGCGGCGGTTGAGGATGTAGACGGTCGTCACCACCGCCTCTCCCGAAAGAGAGCACCGGCATCCCCTCGCTGAGGAGGGCCCGAGCCATCCCCACAACCGTGCGGGTTGCGCCGCCGACGACACCATTCTCGCTGCGGTCAGACGGCGCGGAGTAGTGGCGTGAATGCCTCATCATCAAGATGACGACGTGAATTCACCGCCGTGAATTGGCCGCCGCCGTTATGCATCGCGCAAAGACGCGCAGCTTGCGGCCGCGCTCGCCTCCGCGGCGACTGCGTGCGCTGATGGCGTCTGCGGCCTCTCCCTTGCTGCCGAGGACCATCACCCACATGTAGCGGGAGAGATCGTCGACGAGCAGCAGGAAGTAGCGTCGTCCTCCCGGTGTGGCCGGTGTCACCGGGCCACACAAGTCCCCGTGCACGAGCTCGAGCCTCTCCTTGGCCCGGAAACTCGCCCGCTGGGGAAAGGGGAGTCGCCTCTGCTTCGTCAACACGCAGACGTCGCGGAACTGCTCCACATGGTCAAGGCACGGCGGGCCTCGCACCATTTCGCGGCACCGAGCCGCCTGTGGCCTCGAAGTGAAGGTGCCCAAAGCGCTGCGTGCCTTTGCCACGCTCGTCGTCCCGACGAGCAGCGAGACAGAGGGGTTGTGCCACCGGCACGTGAAGAATGAAGAGTCGATTTGCTCCTCTGGTTACCTTGGCAAGAAGGCGGCGGCGAAGATCCCAAATCCGCAGCACCCCATGCTCGATCTCGACACGCGAGCCGTTCTCATCCAGCTGTCCCAAGCTGATGATGGAGTTCCGCAGTCGGGGATGTAGTAGACGCCGGTGGCGACTGTGCTCACCGGACGATGGTGAAGATGACGGAGCCGACGCCCTTGATTTCCACGTCGGAGGTGTCCCCAAACTTGACGGAGCCTCGGACGCTAGAGTCAAACTCGGCGAAGAACTCCCGTCGACCGGTAATGTGATGGGTGGCGCCGGTGTCGAGGCACCACCCGTCGATCTTGTCGTTGTCGAGCGTGAGTGGGAGGGCATGTGCTTTTGGCTCGTCAAGGTGGAGGAGAGCCCTGCGGTCGGCACGGCCGTGGAGGTAGTTCGATGCTCGCATGAGCAATGAACGAGCGCCGCTCCTCCTCCTCTCGCCAGGCGACGTGGGCTGGCCGTCGTGGTATCGACAATAACTCGCCCAATGACCAAGCTTGCCGCAGCTTGTGGCAAGAGTCGCCTCGTCTTCGGCTTTTGCTTGCCGCGCGCGCCTGGCGCCTCCACGGTCATCACCCTCAGACGCGTCCTCGCGCTCTGCTGGCGTCTTTGCGCGGCTTGCGCGCTTACGCTTGCGTCTTTGTCGTGGAAGAAGGCTCCCCTTCTTTTCGTCACCTTGGCCGTGACCCACCGCCCCGAGTGAGGAGGAGCTTCCCGCCAATGGTGACGGTCCCGAGAGGCGCTGTGGCTCATCATCGCCAGCGACCTTGAGGCGACCCAACCTCCTCGATCGTCATCGTGGAGAGGTCAGCGAGAGACTCGATCGAGCGATCCGTCGCTTGTACTTCTGGGGCGGCGGAAGAGCTTTTCCACGCTCTCTCCTCGCCGAGGTGTCGTCGCCGAATCGCACCGGCTTTTGCAACAGAGTGTTGAGGCGGAGAGCAAAGTCATCCACGTCCTCACCGCTTGAAGGCGTGTGCTCCCTTCCGCGCGGCGCTGCAATGTAGACTTGCGGCGCGGTCGGCTGCCGTCGTCTTCGCGGCGATGGCGTCCCAAGCCTCTTTGGCGATCCGCTTGTTGGTAGCGAAGCGCATCTCGGGCGGGGATCGCGGCGATGAGAGCATCCGGCGCCGTCGATCCCGGTCGTAGTCGACGCGTCGCGCACGGATTGCATCCCACATATGCCGCACTGGAGCTTTACCCTCATCACCATGACCCACTCGACATAGTTGGTCTTGGTGAGGGTAGGCCACCCGCCGCCGGGCCGACGCCCTCGACGACACTGGTACTCGTGGTGACCATGGTGCCGTCGGGAGAGAAGCGCGTCGCTGTGAAGGCGCGCTCTCCGTCGACCAGACGCCGCCGCCGTCGCGCCTCCTCCAGAGCGCCACCGCGCGTCCGCGCTATGCTGAGGCTGCTGGCCGCAGCTTCGTGGGCGTCGGCGCGGCCGCCATCGCCTTCGCCGCTCGCCTACGCCTCCCTCTCCAGCCGCTCAAGGTCGCGTCGGGCGCTATCATCGGCGGATATGGATTCTTTATTCTTTGCCATGAGAACCTTGACCTCATTCTTTGCCACCTTGCGCCATCTGCCGCCGCCGCTTCCGCCTCCGCTCGCCGCTGCCCGGCTCCGCCGTACCGGCTTTGACGCTTTTCACCGGCCGCCGCGATGGTCTCTGCCGCCGCCGCTCGCTCTGCTGCTGGCGAAGCTCGGCCGTCTCACGACGCCGCGTGCTCGAGGCGATCGCGTTGAGTTGAGATCGCCTGCGGACATGGCGGACTCTTGAAATTTGTCGCGTGGAGAGGGTCGCCGACGAGTGTTGCCGTCTCGGAGAGAGTGGAGCGGGACGGCCGAGCCGCTTCGCTATCGGCCGGGGCCGCTGCGAGGTCGAGACGGAGATGAGCGAGAGATGCTCGGGCTACAGGATAGTATAGCTCTGATACCACTTGTTACTCATTTGAGTCTTCTTTGTTGGTGATAGCAAGATCCTTACTCTCATGGAGAGGATGACACTTGGAGATGGGGCAATTTTCTTGGTTTATTTCTCACGCAATGCTATACCAACCTGAGGAGTTGGGGATACAAATTTATAGGCTGCTACCCAGCCAAGCATATGCTAAGATGCTAGTCCTAAGATGCCAGTCAAAAGCTGTCTTAAAGCTAGTCTAAGATGCTAGTCTAAAGCTGTCCTAAAGCTAGTCTAAGATGCTAGTCTAAAGCTGTCCTAAAGCTAGTCTAAGATGCTAGTCTAAAGCTGTCCTAAAGCTCAAGATGCTAGTTTAAAGCTGCTGTACAAGAACCATGTGCCCACCCCACAAAGACCACAGTACAGGGACTTATTCATCAGTGGACTGATGTTTTAGATACTTTGTCAATGCCACTCCTGTAGACTGTAGACTTGTGGTACTCTACTAACTGTTTGATATTTACAAGCCAAATTGAGTTAAAAAATATCTCTGAATTTGGATCTTCAATTCAAATTCATCTCAAAAGAAATTCAAACAAATTCAAACCTAATCCTTTCCCCCTCTCCTCGGGCTGAATCCCACCCTCACGGCCCACTTGCACTTGCTCCCCTGCCCCTCTCCTTCCTTCCTCGTGTGGCCCACTTCCCCCGGCCAGCGTCGCGCGCATGCCAAGCCACTCCCTCGCCCTCTCTCTCGCTGCCCGATGGTCCCATGCCCCACTAGTCAGGCCCACCCGCGCCCGTTGGCTCTTGCTCTCTCGCCCGCGCCACGTCGCTGATCAGTGGACTCTGGACCCACCTGTCAGCGCCCTGTTCATCATCTTCCTCGCCCGACGCCAGCGCCGCTCGATCTCTCTCTTCTCTTTGCTCCACCATCATTGCAAGCACACGAGTGCCTTTGCCCGGCAGGCCTCAAGCACCTCCCCTCCGCTGCGACCTTGTCACCTCAAGGCGCCTGTAACCTTTCGCGTGAGTTCTCGTGCTCTACCGCGATACGGTCGTTGCGATCTTGCCATTTTCGCTGTTATAAAGCCCCCCCGAGCACGTCACCATGGCCACCTTACCCTCCGCAGGCGTTTGCCCCCACTCACTCCTCTCTTGCTCACAATCGCTGGGAAGAAGCCGAGTACCGAGCACCCTGGTCGTCATTGCCATAAGCCATCGCTGTCTGTTCCTCGCTGCCATGGTGAGTCTTGAGCTCCATGATCTTGCCCGTTGTCTTCGCCTCTCAGTGTTATCTCTGATGCTCCCCTTCCTTTCTCAGTTGGAGCACCCCCTTTTGCCTCGCCGCGTCTCTAGTAAGTAATCTTTCACCTTCTTCGCTCACCTAGTCACGTGCACCACCCAGGCTAGATAATGTAGCTGTTAGCCTCTTTAGCGCCACCTCTTCGTCGGTCGTCTTCTTTGCTGCCGATCATCGTCTCTAGAGCGCTCTAGTAAGCCTCTGTTCACGCCATCGCCGCAAAAAGCTTTACCGTGGCCCGTAGAGCCTCAACCGTGCGTAGTTTAGTTGCCAATCACCTCGTAGCGTAGTTGCCCTATAGTTAGGGGTGAAAACGGGTCGGATACGGGCAGATATTGCTCTTCTCGTATCCCAACCCATATTTTTACCCCCAGAGTCGGAGTTGGATATGGATACCCTAGATACGGATATAGATACTGATTTTTCGGGATACAGTCATGGGCAGATGCGGATCAGATTCAAACCGATCACGGATAACTTGACGGATATTGTACACATAAAGGTAAGATATAACTTCACCAGCGAAAGTATCAAACTATACTACCTATTAGAGAATTATTAATCCTACTTAACAACATAAACATAATCAAATGTAAATTCATATTATATATTAGTCAGTGACTAGAAAACAATAGTGGATATTAAAGGGAATTGATGTTTACTGGATATCCATTTTGTTGATTTATCGGATATCCTATAAAATACAGATTGGATATTGTTATAACCCATATTCCATGAGATTTCCTAGATACGGATACGACGGATAATATTGGATGCGGACCGGGATTAAAAAATGTTACCTTGGCGGATTTTTTCGGATAGAACATCGGATCAGGCGGGAACTATCTGCCCCGTTTTCACCACTACCCGTAGCAATTGTAGCTCCACAGCCGACCTCGTTGTCGCATCACCGCCTCAGGCCACCTCCTGACGCGCTACTGTCACCATTAGCTTCGCCATCACCACCACATCCCATTTTGGTCCTCCTGGATGCCAGCCGAACCTTGCCCAACTGGCGGTGAGCACCACCAGAGCCGGCAGGGAGCTCCCTAGTGGACTCCTCTGTTTTGGAGGGGATGCTGACGTTGAGCTAACATGGAGCCGACGTGGACGCCACATAAGTGTCATTAAGGTTAACCGATATAGTTAATGTTAAGTAGTAATTAGTCATGGTATGACATGTGGGCCCGTAAGGTCTAAACATTAAGTCAAACGGTAAAGGTTGCGTGATTAGTTCATGGACTAAGCTCATGGACCATGGTCTCTGACCTGTGGGCCATAGGCTCGGTGCACTGTTATGTTGATCGGGTCCAATGGACTGAGGCCCCACATGTGTCAGCCTTGGAATTTTTTTTAAAAAAAATAAAAGGAAATAAAAACCCCTGTGGACCCCACCTGCCAGTCACAATAGATTTTCTTAAATAAAAAAAATTTAAAAGAAAAAAGAAAATCCTGGTGGGACCCACATGTCATAAATTTCAAAATTTCTGGAATTTCTCTCTGGTCAAACTTTGGAGAGCCCATTCTCCCTCGTTTTAAATCCAAATCAAATGATTTTTATTTCTAAATTCGTCCAAATTCAAGATCTTTCCAAATAGTACCAAAATCATGATTTTGTAGTTCATTTGAATTTATTTGTGTTATGGGTCTTTATTTGAATTTGTTGTTTCCGCGTTAAATAGATTCGAACGTTGTCGAAGGCCTTGTCTTTGCTTCAACTCAAGACCAAGACCAAGAAGCATCCACATTTAAGCAAGGCAAGCATTTACCACTGATTATGTTGAACTTATATTTTTGCAAAGTATTTCGATTTAAATTATTACTTGCATGCTTATTATTAATTATGAAAGTCCACGTTAAATGTTGATGCTTAGCTATTCTGAGGTTGATTATAATCCATTCCTTGTTTATCGACTCCACCTGATTGTAAGCCGTAGTCGCGGAGATCCTGAAGGTGTGGCGGTAAGCTAAGACGCGCAATCCGAAGCATATGGTAGGTAAACCCGAAGTCGTGTTGCCTGGTAAGTCGCAAAGGAGCGCAGTAAACGACGTACATCATTGACTGGGTAAGCTTGTTAGGGGTATAGGTTGATTGTAATCAAGGGTTCGCCTTACCATTGTCTGGAAACCACCTATCCAATAGGTTGATCTTTACAATGGGATTTCCCCTGGTGTAGACTGGAAAACTACCTATCCAACATCCTTTATCCTCGTATAAGATGTCTTGGCTAGCCAGGTCTCTTGGTGTAACTGACCGTCCAGTAGACTCTTGCAGTAACGATAGGTCTATCAAAACAATGTCAGTTAAGAATGCTTCGTCTGTTTGCTTTGAGGATATTGAGAAAAGTATTGCAAATCGGAAAGTACGTAAAGTAAATGTTAAGGATATATATCATATAGGAACATGTTCCACTTCTCAAGACCCATAACGCAACTTGAACCAATCCAAAATGTAAATAATGATATTGAGGTTTTGCTTTTGTACGATTGATTTCTTTTTCAGAAAGAAGATGCAACGTTTCATGCAAGGAGCTAATAGGAAGAGTTTTTTTTTCTATAGTTTTAATATAATAATCATAACGTCAGGGTCTTTACATCCTTGATCGCCTCCACCTTCTGTCTACTTCAGTTGCTCCTGTCACCTCTACGTCTACTTCCACCGCCACTACTGCCACTACCTCAGGAGTTTTTGCGTAGTGGCATCACCGATTAGGTCACTTGTGTGGGTCCTGTCTTTCTTCATTTGTTCATCAGGGTGTTCTTGGACATGTTACTTTGACACGTCAATGTTTTGTTAGGGTTTTAAGCTGGGCAAGCAGCTACACTTATCATTTTAGTGAGTCCTTGTCTTCTCATCCTTTTGACGTAGTTCATTCAGATGTATGGGGACCTGCGCCTATTATCTCTAAAGGCGGGCATAAACTTTATGTGATCTTCATTGATTATTATTCCCGTTTTATATCGATTTTCCCTATGTCTAATCATGGTCAGTTTCTTGCGAACTATCGTAGCTTTGCAACGATGGTTCGTACTCAGTTTGATTCTCCCATCTGTACTTTTCGCTGTGCTTTTGCTGGCGTGTACTGTTCTGACGCTTTTAGACAGTTTCTTTCTGAGTAGGGCACTCTTTACCGGTCTTCTTGTCCTAGTGCCCATGCTCAGAATGAAGTTGCTGAGCGCAAACATCGTCATCTGATTGAGACTGCCCGCACTCTTCTCCTTGCCTCGCACGTTCCACCACAGTTATGGGTTTAGGCTGTTTCTACGGTTGCATATCTCATCAATATACAGCCTTCCACTGCTCTTAAGGGTGTCAGCCCTCTAGAGCGTCTCTATTCGGGAGCTCCCGTACACCCACCTTCGTGTTTTTGATTGTACTTGTTTTGTTCTACTGCAGCCTCGTGAGCGCACTAAACTATCGGTCCAGTCAGTTGAGTGTGTGTTTGTTGGTTATAGTTCTGAGCATAAGGGTTATCGCTGCTGGGATCCTTCTGCTCGACGGATCAGGACTTCACGAGACGTTGTCTTTGACGAATCTATACCTTTCTTCTATCGAGATCCAGCTCCTGTTTCCACCATTGAGTCAATTTCATGGTTGTCTATTTTTGACTCTTCACCTATTTCTCTACTATTACAGTCTTCCCCTGGTTTGTCTCTAGTGGTTCCTTATGTACCTCCACCTCCGGTGCTGCCTCCTACAGCACTGCCTCTTGTTCCTGCAGCACCACCGTCTCGTTTCTTTGGTATTCACTACCTAGGCGTCCTTGTCCTTCACCAGTCTCCTCTCCTACTATCTTGCCTATAGCCATATCTGATCCTCCTGATGATGCTCCATGTTACATCCTTCGTGATCGAACATCCCTTCGACCTCATGATCGTCTTGGATTTGCTTCGATAGCTCATGCTTGCTTTGTCATTGAGCCTAGTTCTTATCGTGAGGCTGCTCCTCATTCTGAGTAGCAACTCGCTATGACAGAGGAGCTTGATGCTCTTCGACGTACAAAGACTTGGGATATTGTACCGACACCTATGCATGCTCGTCCGATCACGTGCAAGTGGGTGTACAAAATTAAGACCCAGTCTGATGGTACTATCGAGCGCTGCAAGGCTCGTCTTGTGGCTCGCGGCTTTCAACAGGAGTACGGTCATGACTACGATGAAACTTTTGCCTCTGTTGCCCATATGACCACTGTTCACACTCTTGTTGTTGCTTCTGTTCACCGGTGGTCTATCTCTTAGCTGGATGTTAAGAACACCTTTCTTAATGGTGTTTTGCATGTGGAGGTCTACATGCAGCCACCACCAGGGTATTATGTTCCCGATGGGCACGTCTGTCGTTTTCGTCGTGCTCTTTATGGTCTCAAACAGGCTCCTCGTGTCTGGTTTGCATGTTTTACCTCAGTGATTACTACTGTCAGTTTCACTGTCAGTTCCCATGATCCTGCTCTTTTTGTTCACGTCTCATTTCAGGATATGACACTGTTTCTTCTGTATGTTGATGATATGCGCATCACTGGTGTTGATTCCTCCTTCATCACGTATGTGAAGAAGCATCTCAGTGAGCAGTTTTTGATGACTGATCTTGGTTCTCTTACGTACTTTCTTGGGATTGAGGTCTCTTTCATGCCCGAGGGCTACTATCTCTCCCAGCAGAAGTATGTCTAGGATCTTCTTGATCGGTTTGGTTTGACTGACACTCGCACTGCTGAGACTCCCATGGAGCTATCCCTACAGCTCCGTGCCACTGATGGTGATTTTCTTGAGGATCCTACTCGATATCGTCATCTTGTTGAGAGTTTGGTTTATCATGTGAGCACTCGTCCTGATATTGCGTATGTTGTTCATATCTTGAGTTAGTTCATGGCTTGTGCTACCCATCTTCACTACAGTCACCTTCTTCGTGTTCTTCGCTACTTGCGTATGACTATCTCTCGTCGTTTGTTTTTCTTAGCTCTACCTCACTACAGCTTCAGGCGTACTCCGATACGACCTGGGCTAGTGATCCTTCTGATCGTCGTTCTCTTTCTGCTTACTGTGTTTTTCTTGTCTCTTCCCTGGTTGTCTGGAAGACTAAGAAGTAGACTGTAGTTTCCCGTTCGAGTGCAGAGGCTGAGTTGGGAGCTATAGCAGCAGTGATAGCAGAGGTTACTTGGTTAAGATGGCTACTTGCAGATTTTGGAGTGCCTGTGATGGGACCGACGATTCTTTTGTCTGACAGTACAGGTGCTATCAGTATTACCCGGGATCCAGTGAAGCATGAACTCACTAAGCACATTGGTGTGGATGCTTCATACACTCGCTCACAGGTGCAGAAGGGAGTACTTGCTTTACAGTTTGTGTCATCCGAGTTACAAGTTGCTGACTTCTTCACGAAGCTACAGACTAGGGCACAATATCTATATTTTCTCTCCAAACTCAGTGTGTGTGATTCACAATGAGTTTGAGGGGGTATTAGAATATGACTCTTGTATTTTCTTATCTGTATATGGTAACCCCTTTTGTACTCCCTATATATATTGCCCATTGGGCCCTCTTGAATATACACACAATATTCATAGCAGATATGACAATTATTGTAACACCCTAGCCTAACATTGAGCCTAGAATGCCACTAAACTACTCTAACCATTTAATTTACATCAACTTACTATAAAATTACAGCAAGCATATCAACGATAAAACCCATCCACAGGTCACAATAACACAAGTATAATACTATGACAATCATAGATAATTTAATCCCAGGGGCATAGCAAGGTAATAAGCCAAGATTAACGCAAACCAATCATCTAAGGTTATTCAATACCATCATGTCCTAGGTATAAATCATCATATTATACTAAAAGTTTCTCATGTCCAATGAATCAACTAATTGGGTGTATTGTATGATTCCAAGTGCGTTAGCCCTTCCCGAGTCAAACGTCATCAACGGTCACCTAAAAACAACAATAGAGCAAAAATGAGTCCAAGACTTAGCAAATACATAATAAAGCTATAAACAGTAGTTTATCAACCATAATCAAAGTTATCACCATCATCCATCTATTTAATGCCATTCTCATACTCAAACAAACAAGCCATATTCCATATAGGTAAAGTTGTACAATTTAACAATTTATTCATATACGCGAATGAACCAACATGCTCATGCTCATATGCATCTTATTAGTTGATACCGGTATAGCGGAGTGTTCACCCGTCGATGACACACTCTATCCTTCACTCCCATGAAGTCCCCACCGAAGTAGTATTTTATCTAGAGCATTCCGGACTAGTCATGTATTTTTCTCATCGACCTCACCGGAATAGTTACATGACTTTCTCACCGACCTGGCTCGTGCAACTCCTATCATAATAAATGTAAATGATGCAACATCTTTAATTATTTATCACCATAATTCATCTCATTAACTCAATATCTCATTCTCGTTAACTCAATATCATAATCTCATTCACTCAAGGACATCAATATCATGTATAAGAATAAGCTTAACAAAAGCATAATAAATAGCATGATAAGTAATATCAATGATCATGGCGAACAACCCATTGTTCACCACTCTACCATGTACTTGCCTTAACCAAGAGACGAATGACGACGGAAAGGCTCTTAACCCCGGTGCTCAACACCACCTAGCAACCGTAAAATATACTAAATATATTATTGAAAAGTACACAACATAGCAATGGAACAAAATGAAATCAATCGCTCTTAATCGCGACCCGAGACTTAGCCGATACACTCCCAAATCTCAATATGTCCAAACAGACAGCTATCAAAGGAATATCCATAACTTTTGAGTCAAAACTCCAAAAGTCATGAATCCAATTTTCCTGGAATCTACAAGACGACTACAACTTCTCAGGTGACCGAAAGATCAAATTTCTCCATCCGAATCTTTGTTTTTACCCCCGATGACCATTCTGTCATCTTCGGTACTACTGACTTGGGAATTTTGTAACTTTTATTTGGTACATCCAAATTCAATGGTCTAGGATTCTCAGGAAATATAACAAAATTATCTACAATAACTTAGTTGGCGAGGTTCTCTAATTCCGCCATTAACATGATCTAATTTACAGTTGAAAACTTGAAGTCAGAATCTGACAGTCTAAAGGAACAGCAGTACAAGAAAAATCCATATATTTGAAATGAATGAACCAAAATTCATGATCTTTTTCAATCTGGAAAGATAATAAAATTTTCTACGAAAGTTGTGTTGGGAGACCCCCCTGAATCGGCCATTATCTAAACCTTATATATTAAACAAGACTACTACTATAATCTCGTCAGGGTTTCTGGACAGCAGTCAAGAAACTAACGTATCTCCAAAACTAGAACTCCGAATTGGGTGATCTCGGACTCTATGGAAAGCTGAGAACAAACCCCACAAATCTCTAGGAGACCCTAACCTCCAATTCTGTCTTTAACTACGCGAAAACTGACGAGCAAACAAGGTACATATTACTGACTCTAATCACAGCAGGTACAATCTGGCCATTGGAGACAATTCGCATATGAAATATTTACATTGACTAATGGAGAACGTGAAATTACCCACGAGATCAATGCTGGTCATCGCTGAAGCCCTCGCAAAGGATTCCCCTCCTCTACCCCTTCCTCTTCCTCTCCCTCCTCCCCAATAGCTGGCCACAACAGCAGGCGGGTGGCTACCGTATGAGACGGCAGTTGGGGAGGTGGAGCGGCAATCCTTCAGATGAGAGGGGAGGTGGAAGTGCAAGAGCAAGAGGGGAGGGGCAACCAAGAGAATGAGGGAGGGGGAGAGGGAGTCGACCAGGGGGGAGGGGCGGCTAGGGTTAGAAAGCCCTCCCCTCGTGTCCACTAGTGGGCCGGCCCACAAGGCTAGGCTACCTTGGGCCGGAAGACCAAGGTCCCAAAACCCCACAAAAATTCTGAATTTTTCATTATTTCCCTCTCCAAATTATGTTGCATTCACTAATAAATAATCAGGATATTACAATTATGCCTCACATATTACTAGGTCTTAATTGGAAATAGAAGCTAAAATAGGAGTTATGACATGTGAGTTCGTCCCATTCGTACCATTAGGTTGACATAAAAGCTAGCAACGGCTATTACCACAAGTGGCTTCTTACTAGGTGGTGTTAATTAATTCAGTGGGGATGATTAGTTACTAAGCAAGAATAAAGAATCAATAATACATAAGCCCTATATAATGAATAAGTAGCTATCGACTTAACCAAAAATAGTCGTTAAGTATGTGTTATAGCTGAAGGACAACTTAATCTAATAGGTGTGGCGACATATCGTGTGCACATACACCATTTCATGGACATATGCACATGAGACATCCGAGCCGTCCATCCAACGATCCACGACCGTCCTTGCACCCACCTCCCACTTACGCCACATTTGCTAAAACCCCCTCGCCTGAAATCTGACTAGAAGGGGGTTTTCGCAAATGTGGCATAAGTGGAGGTGGGTGCGAGGACGGCCGTGGATCGCTGGATGGACGGCTCGGATGTCTCATGTGCATATGTCCACGAAATGGTGTATGTGCACACGATATGTACTCAATAGGTGTACCTTAGAGATTGCATAGCCACGTAAGTAATAAGGTTAAGTAAGGATCATCTCAAACATAAAACTCAAACCTGTAGATGCCACCGGTTAAGTTGTAAGGAGGATATCTAACACCCATAGGTCCCACCTAACTCATGGAACTTTCTTGATAAATATAAAGTGATAAAGGAAATCATTAAATAAACTAGACCCCGCATTAGTTAAAATTATATCTATCGTAGGAGGCCCTTCTCAACTGTTCGTAGGTTTCAGCTGACTGATGGAACTTCCTTGATAAATAGAAATTGATAAGGAAATCATTAAAAGAACTAGACCTCATGTGCTAGTTGAACTCATATCACCCATCGCAACTATAGATAGGTCTCCTCCGACCCTCGTGGAACTTCCTTATACATAGGAAATAATAACAAAAGAAATCATTAGATCAACGAGGCCCCGCATGCGAGTAGCGATAAGGTATTCTCAAGGGGGTGATAGTAATGCATCAACCAGTCAAGGTCAAGTCGATCCTAATTATTACATCGCTATCCGCTTCCAATAGGAGAGCAATTCATAACACGAATAAGGATCAGTAAATCCTGCCTAATAAGGTAATCCCTCCCATCCGAATAATCTAAGAGGAACATTCCTATGAATACTCTCTCTCTCTCTCTCTCTCTCTCTCTTGTTTGTTCATAATTTTCTTCGCAGATGAACCTTCAGAGAGCCTATCCCTTTCGTCCTAACTCCGGGTCACATGTTTCCCTTATCCTAAATCCACCTAAAACCCAAACCCCCACCCTTACACCGAATCATGGATTGAAATACCGGCCGGTAACCGGTTTACCGGTAGGGGCCGGGATTTGAAATCCCAGCCGGTTTTTCCGGAGTTTGCAAATTCAAATTTCGAATTTTGAATTTCGATTGATTTTTAAGCAAAATTTAACAAAATTCAACCGGGAAAAACCGGTAACCGGCCGGTAATTGCGCCGGTACCGGTTTTTTTAACCCTGGACCGAATGATTAAAGTTTAGATTTATGTATTTTTTTGAAGTATTTCCTTTTTCAAAAACCCTTGGATTTATTTAATTTTTTCTAAGGTATTTCCTTTCTTAAGTACCCTTGGATGTATTTAATTTCTTCTAAAATATTTCGTTTTTCAAATGCCCTTGGTTATATTTGAGTTTGTCTGAAGTATTTCCTTTTCAAGTGCCCTCAAATTTATTTAAATTTCGTCTGAAGTATTTCCTTTTCGTTTCAAATACCCTTAGATATATTTACTTTCATCTGAAGTACTTACTTCTGCTTCGAGTACCTTTGGATTTATTGGATTTCATATGATTGCTTTCAGACGATATTGGGTTCGAACGAATTTCGCGTAATTAGAATCTTGAGTCATGGAGTGGTAGTTCGTGCCAGAGCAAGCAAGACCAAGGTCATCAAAACTTTGAGGAATGCGAGTCAACACTTTGATCATTTTGTACCTACATTTGACTACAAACTATATTGTTTCAAATTATGAAATTTGCATTGCTATGCTTCATTACATTTATATTGTCTTAGCTCGTAGTTAGTGCCTTAATGATAATTGAGCTATTAAATTCCAATCTTTGAATTTGAACACTATCCTTTGTCACTATTTCTTTCTTATATCAGAACACATCCAAGTCCATGCTGTGAGGCATCATAGAAAATCTGAAAGTCTTTCCGAATGTTTGGCAAAATTAGCACTGGGCGGTGGTCAAACACTTTTTCAATTATTGAAAACTCTACTCATGTTCTGGCGCCCAATCAAATTTCTTCTCCTTCAACAATTGAGTGAGGAGTCTTGCTATCTTGGAGAATCCTTCTATGAATCATCGATAATATCTTGCCATGCCAAGGAAACTTCTGATCTAAGATACTGTCCTGGCCGACTTCCAATCGAGCACATCCTTGACCTTTGCTATGATTGACGGCGGTTCCTTCTGTAGACATGACGTGTCCCAACAAGGTGTCTTCTTTCATCCAAAACTCACACTTACTGAATTTGGCATAGAGTTGATTATCTCTAAGCCTCTCTAGTACCAGGCGTAGGTGCTCCCCATGATCTTCGTCACTCTTGGAGTACACCAGAATATTGTTAATGAAGACAATGACAAACTTATCTAAATATTCTATAAATACTTTATTCATCAAGTTCATAAAGTAGGCAGGAGCGTTGGTCAACCCAAAAGACATGACTGTGTACTCATATAGTCCGTACCGGGTTGAGAAAGCTGTCTTGGGAATATCATTTGACGAATTTTCAGCTGGTGATAACTTGACCTCAAGTTGATTTTTGAGAACACTTTGGCTCTCTTCAATTAGTTAAACAAATCATCAATCCTGGGAAGTGAGTACTTGTTCTTAATGGTGACTTCATTGAGTGAGCGATAATCCACACACATTTGCTGGGTACCATCTTTTTTTTCAATGAAGATCACTGAGGAAACCCACGGTGAAGAACTCGGTGGACAAAGCCTTTATCATATAGCTCCTTGATCCGCTTCATCTCAACTAGCTCGTCGGCAGGTATTTGGTAGGGTCTCTTGGAGATGGGTGGAGTTCCAAGAACTAAGTTGATGACGAACTCTATGTCCTTGTCTGGTAGCATTCTGCGTAAATCATCCAGAAAGACATCTGGAAAATCTCTGGCCACCGGCACATCCTCTAGAATTAGTCTTGACACTGTAAACTAGTGCTCCATCTAACTTTTCTATAGAGGCTTCAAATTTTACTTTTGTTCCAACCGGACTGACCAACGTGATGCTTCAACCACCACAATCCAAAATTGCTTGGTGACTGGTAAGCCAATTCATTCCCAAAATCACATCTATGGACTTGATGTCAATGACTATGAGGTTGGCTAGAAATTCTACCCCTCCTATAATAACCTTAACCTTTGGGCAACCTTGTTTCATACTAAACTCTGAATCGAAGGATTGAACCAATAGAACAGTTTTAAGGGTCATAACCTTTAGTTGTTTTGCAACAAAACTCCGAGAAAGAAAGGAATGCGAAGCTCTAGAATCAAACAAAATAGTAGCAGATGCTAGATTAGCCAGGAACTTACCTAGTACGATGACTGGGGCTGACTGGGCTTCCTCTGTTGTGACATGGTTCACGCGACCTCTCCTAAAAGGCGGTGGAGTCCTGGTGGCTGTGTTAGGGATCTAGGGCGCTCCATGTTCTGCTCTTGGCATGGGGGTCCTAGTTGAAGTAGTTGGCGTAGTGGCCTGTCTCGTTGCAGTTGAAACAGTAATACCTGTAGCAGGATTGTTGCTTCTTGGCGGTTGGTTGTTGTTGTTGTAGTTGCAAAATCCTAAAGCAGCTAGGCGAGGTGCTGGTGCAAGGGTTCTGAATGAGGTAGGAGGGGTAAAGTGGACATGATACTGCACATTCATTCTGGCTCTCTGTGGATGATTTTGGTGAGACCCATGCTACATCATCTTCCTTTTGCGATATTCTTCTAGCTTATGACTTGATTCCTCTATGCGTATGGCCTTGTCAACTAAATGTTGAAAATCCGCATAGTCGTTGCCAACGACTTGCACCTTCAAGCTGGGGTTGATTCCATGCTTGAAACGTTTCTTACGTACATCATTCGTGGCAACGTGCTCTTGAGCATAGGGGGAACTCATTCTTCATCATATGCACCTTACCATATGGAATATGAGAGTGGTGGAAAGCTGCTGAAAACTCGGCCTAATTAATAGTTTGCTGGTTTTCATGGGTTGCGCAGTAATTCTCCCACCATTTCGATGTGATGCCTTCAAGCTGATGTGCGGTGTGCAATACCTTCTCATGGTCGTCGTACCGAGCAATTGCAAGTTTCTTCTCTATAGAGTGCAGCCAATCATCAGTGTCTAGCGGCTCAGAAGAGTTGGAGTAGGTAGGTGGCTGTATCCTCAAGAACTCTACTAGCTTTGACTACAGATGAGTTGGTGGTGGTGGTGCGACAGTTGCTTGGTTGTTCTGATTCAACATGTTGACTAGGGCAGTGGTGGTCTGGTTCTGTTGATTCATCATTTGATTCATGTTCTGCATCTTGGCATTCATTAGCTGGGTTTGAGCTTCCAAAAACTGTCCCATGTTCTAATCTACTACTGCGGCCGGTGGGGGTGATTGTAACATCCCAAAAATTTGGTCTGTTTTAAAGTTTTAAAAGAAAATTAACCATTTGAATTTTTCTACTAAAGTTAAAGCTTAATTAGAAATTTCAGAGATCAAAATAATTTAACATGATTAATTCCAACATCAACTATTATCAAAAATTATTTTATTTGGATTCTATGGGCTTAGATATATTTTATAGAATTTTCTAGAATTTTTCTGAGTGCATTTGCTATTTTCTAATTGCCATTTGCATTTTCAGTATTTTATAAAAAGAAAAATATATTAAAATTCCTCTAACGATGTGTCGAAGCCCATCAACATTAAGCCCAACTCCAGCCCGGCCCATCTCCGGCCTTTTCATGTTGCCGCCACCGCTCTCTTCTTGCCGGTGGCCCCCATGGCTTGGCTGGCGCCTCGCCTTGTTCCTCACGATTGGTGGCCCGCTTAGCGCCACGTCACCGTCGTCTTCAACCCGGACTCGTCTCGTGTCCTACTCCTCCACGCCAGTAGCCGCGTCTCTCCTTGAACTCTCCTCCCGATGCTATTTAAACCTAGCCACCCGAGTCAATTTCTTCGCCCATCCGTCTCCTCCGAAACCCTAGACCCTCCGCCCGGTTCCGTCTTCTCGGCCGCAATCGCTAAAAACCGAGGACCACGAAGCATCTTATTGCCCAAATTCGCCGCCGTTGGACCGCCTCGCCGAGATTTCCACCACCGAAGGATCCGCAATAGCAAGAGCAACATCGCTTCCTCATCTCGGTCAGGAAGTTCAGATCGCAGATTGTCGTCTTCGTCCAAAACGCCGCCGTCTCCATTACCGATCCACCTCCTCGGTGAGTCTTGGGTCAATTCTCGTGCCACCACGTGCCCACTCTATTCTAGTGTGAAACCCCTGCTCTCGTCGCTCCCCTCCACCGGCACTCCGCCGCTGTCTTCCCTATCTCCGTAACTGCGCCTCGCCGCGGTGTGATTGAGCTCGGGCCTTCCGAGCGGGTTTACGGGATCCCGAGCCATCCCCGAGTCGGTGCTTTCTCTATTTCCTCGGCGCCAACCCTTCACCGGCCGTTGTTGGCAAGCTCGCCCGCCGCCAATGTCGCCGCCGTCATTTGTTTCTCTCGCCGGACCAAGACAATGCCACATAGAGGTTCGCCGTCCCACAGGCAACCCATTTTGCCACTTCCCGACGCCTTGCTTCGCCGTGGTTCGCCGTCGGCGTCGCAAATCTCACCGCGGCCATGGTGCTCCAGCTCCTCGGTTTCTCTCTCTTGCGCCATCTCATCGCCAAGTCGGCGCCCACATCGCCTCTCTGTCCCATGTGGCGTCCCGGTCATCGCAAGGTCACCGCCATGTGGCGAGACCAATTGCCACCTAAGGCCAAACCTCCTTGAACTCGATCCACCATACACCCGATCACCTCCACGTGGGACCCACTTGTCGGTTGAATTTAATATCGGCGAAATCCCTCACGACGTCATCGACATCCTATTCATCTTTTCGGTTGAAAAATAATTCGGAAAATAAGTTAAAATCCAAATTAGGGTTTTAGTTTAATTTCAATCTTCCAAAGCCCATATCTTTTGTATCAGAACTCCGATTGAGCCCATTCAAATTTGTAAATTCATCTAAATTCGAGATCTATTTAATTATGATTTTTATTTAATTTTTGGAGTTGATTTTATCTCTGTTTGATATTTATTTGTTCTATTTGCTTATTTTGCGAGTAGACGTTGCTACTTCGGAAGTTTTGAACAAGGAGAAGCACACCAAGATCAAGATCAATCCTGTGATTTATTCCAAGGCAAGCCGTAGTCCTTTGATCATATTGATCCTATGATTTCAAAAGTATATTGTTTTATACAATCGCATGCTATCTTTATATCAATTGTTTTGGGTTTAGTTATTACCTGTTGTCATTATACCTCCATTGAACATTTGAATGCCATGAATCCTTGGTCACCCTAGCCTGGATAATTTTAGTTGGACATATTTGTATCACCAACATGGGTATCGTATTAGTGCTTAGTCAAGCCTAGTCTCGATGGGTTCATCATCACATGTGTCATAATGATTAATCTTGACTTAATGATATATGGAATTGTGGTGGTTAGCCACTGTTGTTAAAACTTGTGAGCCATGACAGGGGATGTCATTGGTTTCTTTTGAACAAAATGGTTTTCACTCAGGCGAGTGGATGGTGGATTGAGGGTGTGGATTTAACACGTTGTGGGTTTGTGGAAAGATCGCCTGAGTAACTTGTCAATGACTTAATCTTGTGCGCCATTGAACTGAGCCTTAACCGTACAACCACATGTCCTGTATGGGCGGGACCTGGCTGATTAATTAGCAATATCTTATTTCTGGTTCTGTCTTGGAAGAGTGAGTTACGGGGTACGTACTCACTATGGCGCAAGAGGGGGCCCTGTGCAGTCGGATGGAGACATTGAGTGTTGAAACCTCAACGCGTAATCGGGTTAAGAAGGAGCTTTGTAAAGGCTTTGTCACGTACTCTAGCACCTTACCCAAGGTAGTGGCGATGGTATCGACGGATGCCAAACCAACTAGAGAAGTCGTGTCTTGTGGGTCAAGGTGTACAACATCTGCGAGTGTGTAAAACTATTGAATAGCCGTGTTAGCGGTTATGGGCGTGCTCGGGAATTTCACGGGAGATAGAGTTTCTTCAAAAATGAGTCGGATGTGAATGGGAAGTTCACTTGATGAATATAATGTTTGTTTGTGGGTCAAGCCGCATAACATCCGCAGAGTGTGTAAAACTATTCAATAGCCGTGTTCGCGGTTATGGACGTGTTCGGAATTTCACACGGAGATAGAGTTTCTTCCAAAATGAGTCGGTGTGAATGGGAAGTTCACTTGATGAATATAATGTTTGTTCTGGTGAATGGGTAATTCACTTGGTGGTTTGTTGATTGGTGGACGGGAGTTCATTGGTCATTTGTTGGTTGGTCGCTGAATGGTTAGTTCTTTGGTTGTTTCAAAGAACTTGTTTACTTATTTAGTATTCTTTTCAAGTCTCGCATTTCAATCTATTTACGGTATTTGTTAAATGTTGTTTTACGCAAAAGAACCATCTGACTAACCTTTGGTAAGCCTTGCATGAATACTATTTGCATACATTTCCCTACTGACTGCTTGAGTGCTTTATGTACTCACGGCTCATGCCTTTGTTGATCAGTTGAAGAATATCAAAGTCGCAGTGAGTTCTTCGGAATCAAGGCGTTGAAGGTTTTGCGGATTAGGATCGTTCTCCACTCGATTGTCTGTGGGCATGTTGATTGGCCTTTCAAGTTTCTCGTTCATTGCAAGAGTTTATTTGTTTCTTTAGCCTGCGTGCAAGTTAAGTAAACATTGACCATAAGGTCCGATTATTATTATTTTGAGATCTTTTAGTTAAATCGAATAAATGGATGGTATTTCATCACTTTGTTTCTGTGTAAGCTAGCATCGATGCGGGACTAGTTCGAATACACAGAGGGTTCTGAGATGTATTTTGGTCCCGACAGAGGTGGTATCGAGCCATATCGATCGTAGAACGCAACCTTAGTTAGCATGGTCGTTTTAGTCTAAGCTTCAAAACTTATTTTCTAAATCAAATCAATCTGAATTTGACTTAAGTTGTTCCTTTTCGATCTATTCTATTACGATCTTGTCTCAATCTATTCTATTCTTACCACATTCTATTTCTCCTCATCTTGTGCTAGAGATCTTGTCTCTTGTCTTATCGAATTGTATTTGGTGATCTTAATTTGTGATCTTATCCTGTTAATTTCTCTAGATGGTGCAAGTGTATCGCGATCAAAGAGGCGATTGGCACGGAGTTCTTCATTGCTTATTACAAAATTTGGGAACAAGTAGAGGTGCAACTTATTTCACAAAGGAAAGGAAAGTGAAGGGACACATAAGCTGGATTCGAGGCGAGGTATACTTCATTGTGAGGATTGGAAGCCACATCCGCCATCACAAAGATGAAGTGCTACGACAAGCTTGAGGACATGTCGTGATCATAGTTGCCCACAAAGCCGTTCGAAGGATTTGCAGATTGCATCGGATCAGTTTGTCCAAGTTGGTTCGCAAGTATGTGATGCAAATAAGCGTCGATCACCTGTTCTCGAGCAAGAAGTCATTGCTCCACCACTAGCTTCACCGTCACCTACTCTACCCAATCCTGAAGAAAGGCGTCGAATCACCGGCAATCGTCAGGAGTATCTCCACCACTTCGTGCCAGCTGTTCGTCCAGAGTCTCCTATAGCAGTTCGCAACTCGTGGGTGTTCTACAGCGATTCAGAACCAGAAGTTGAAGAGTCTTCGCTCTCTAGTCCAGAGTGGGAGCCGTCCTATTAGTGTTTTAGTAGCGCTTTTAGATCGTTGTTGCAATAGGTCTTTATTTTGGTTGTGTGCAAGTGAGAGTCTGCGCTTTGATGTCAAGCATTATGTTGCAGTCACACTAAGCTTTTGATTTGAAGAGTTTATTTGTTCTTTCATAGCCTTTCAGCTATGCTTTCTTGTCTCTTGTCTTGGGTTTAACCTGTTTCCCCTACTTAAGCTGTTCCATCTACCCTATCTCGTCTATCTCATCTATCGTGCTATTCCTCTCGTCTACATTGCTTTTCTATCTTATCTAACAAACTGTGGAGAGGCATCGCAGATGGTTGACACTGCAACACATCGAGCGTACTCGATCCGATGGTGCCCATGCCAACGCCAACACTAGTGGCGATCACGATCCTTGGAACTACAGTAACCCAAGATGGCACAACTACTAGCGGCTCAAACTCAATTCATGAGCGCAATGATGCAAAACATGAACAATATGATGACTCAAAGAAAGTCGGATCGCGCCGCAATAGTCACTGTTGAATCGTAATAATCGAACAATCAAGCGACCTCTGCTCCACCGTCGACTCATCATCATTCCAAGTTAGCGAATTTATGAGGACTCGTCCGCCTACATTTTCTCATTCGCCGTAACCTTTGGGCCTTGAAGATTGGCTTCGCTCCGTTGAGAAAAAGCTCGCCATTGCCCAATGCAATAATCATGAGAAAGTTCTTTATGCCTCACATCAATTGGAAGGTACAAATGAGAATGGTGGGAAAACTACACCGACTCATGAGAATTCACAAGCCATTACTTGGGAGAATTTTCAATGGCGTTTCGTCAAGCTCATGTTCCAGATGGTATAGTGGAAATGAAGAAGAATGAATTTCGTGAACTACAGCAAGGAAATATGTCTTTGGGTGAATATCTCAACAAGTTCACTCAACTTTCTCGCTATGCTCAGAAGATGTTGCGACAGATAATGCACGCCGGCGATTCAGCGTGGACTCAACCCCGCTTGAAGGTACAAGTTATCGGGAATGACTATGTTGATTTTCAAGCACATGGTGGATAAAGCCGTACTTATAGAAGATTCTCGTCGTGAGTTGGACGAATCTCGCAAAAGAAAAATGATTCAACATGGAGCTCATCAGAGTCAGCTACAAAGAGTCAGGACCAGTTCCCAGCAGCCCTTTCGTGCTAACAATTCATCTGCCGGATTCAGAACCCCTGCCCCAGTATCGCATGCAGGAAACTCAGGAATTTCCAATTTCAATAACAGTAACAATCATCAGCCTCAGAGGACCAACAATCCTGCAGCAGGAGTTATTTGTTTCAATTGCAATGAGACAGGTCATTATGCCAACAAGTGCCCACAGAAGCAAGGACTCACACCAATTCCTTTCAATCTGGGACCTACACCAGCCAGGACTTCTGTGCCAGGAATGGGAAGAGGAGTGTTTCAGACTCCAAATCAAGCTACCAGGACCCCACCAACTATAGCAAGAGGAGGACTGAATCATGTCACTGCAGAAGAAGTGCAGCCAGTTCAGAACGTCGTTTCTGGTAAGTCTTTAAGCTAGACCTACGTCAGAACCTAATCTCTAGTCAGCCCAAATCTCGGGGACGAGATTCCTTTAAGGGGGGGAGGTTTGTAACATCCCAAAAATTTGGTCTGTTTTAAAGTTTTAAAAGAAAATTAACCATTTGAATTTTTCTACTAAAGTTAAAGCTTAATTAGAAATTTCAGAGATCAAAATAATTTAACATGATTAATTCCAACATCAACTATTATCAAAAATTATTTTATTTGGATTCTATGGGCTTAGATATATTTTATAGAATTTTCTAGAATTTTTCTGAGTGCATTTGCTATTTTCTAATTGCCATTTGCATTTTCAGTATTTTATAAAAAGAAAAATATATTAAAATTCCTCGGAACGAATGTGCGAAGCCCATCAACATTCGCCCAACTCCGCGCCCGGCCCATCTCCCGGCCCTTTCATTTACTGGCACTTCGCCTCTCTTCTTCATTGCCGGTGGCCCTTGTGGCTGGCCAGCGCGCTCGCTTGCTCCCGTGTTGGTGGCCCGCCTAGCGCCACATCACCGTCGTCTTCAACCGGACTCGTCTCGTGTCCTACTCCTCCACGCCAGTAGCCGCCGTCTCTCCTTGAACTCTCCCTCCCGATGCTATTTAAACCTAGCCACCCGAGTCAATTTCTTCGCCCATCCGTCTCCTCCAAACCCTAGACCCTCGCCCGGTTCCGTCTTCTCGACGCCGCAATCGCCAAAAACCCGAGGACCACCAAGCATCTTATTGCCCAAATCGCGCCGTTGGACCGCCTCGCGAGATTTCCACCACCGAAGGATCCGCAATAGCAAGAGCAACATCGTGCTTCCCTCATCTCGGTCCAGGGAAGTCTGCATCGCAGTTGTCGTCTTCGTCCGAAAAACGGCCGCCGTCTCCATTACCGATCCACCTCCTCGGTGAGTCTTGGGTCAATTCTCGTGCGTCTGCGTGCCCACTCTATTCTAGTGTGAAACCCCCTCTCTCGCCGCCCTCCACCAAGCACTACCGCCGCCTGTCTTCCCTATCTCCGGTAACCTGCGCCTCGCCGCCAGTGTGATTGAGCTCCGGGCCTTCCGAGCAGGTTTCTGGGATCCCCGAGCCATCCCCGAGTCGGTGCTTCTCTCTATTTCCCTCGGGCGCCAACCCTTCACCGAAGCCGTTGTTGGCGAAGCTCCGGCGCCGCTAATGTCGCCGCTGTCGCTGTTGCTCTCTCGCCCGGACCAAGACAGTGCCACATAGAGGTTCGCCGTCCCCTGGGCAACCCATTTTGCCACTTCCCCGACGCCCGCTCGCCGTGGTTCGCCGTCGACGTCGCAAATCTCACCGCCGGCCATGGCTGCTCCAGCTCCCTCGGTTTCTCTCTGCGCCATCTCATCGCCAAGTCGGCGCCACATCACCTCGTCCCATGTGGCGTCCCGGTCACCATCGCAAGGTCACCGCCATGTGGCAGACCAATTGCCACCTAAGGCCAAACCTCCTTGAACTCAGTCCACCATACACCCAGTCACCTCCACGTGGGACCCACTTGTCGGTTGAATTTAATATCGGCCGAAATCCCTCACGACGTCATCGACATCCTATTCATCTTTTCGGTTGAAAAATAATTCGGAAAATAAGTTAAAATCCAAATTAGGGTTTTAGTTTAATTTCAATCTTCCAAAGCCCATATCTTTTGTATCCGAACTCCGATTGAGCCCATTCAAATTTGTAAATTCATCTAAATTCGAGATCTATTTAATTATGATTTTTATTTAATTTTTGGAGTTGATTTTATCTCTGTTTGATATTTATTTGTTCTATTTGCTTATTTTGCGAGTGAAGCGTTGCTACTTGGGAAGTTTTGAACAAGGAGAAGCACACCAAGATCAAGATCAATCCTGGATTTATTCCAAGGCAAGCCGTAGTCCTTTGATCATATTGATCCTATGATTTCAAAAGTATATTGTTTTATACAACTGCATGCTATCTTTATATCAATTGTTTTGGGTTTAGTTATTACCTGTTGTCATTATACCTCCATTGAACATTTGAATGCCATGAATCCTTGGTCACCCTAGCCTGGATAATTTTAGTTGGACATATTTGTATCACCAACATGGGTATCGTATTAGTGCTTAGTCAAGCCTAGTCTCGATGGGTTCATCATCACATGTGTCATAATGATTAATCTTGACTTAATGATATATGGAATTGTGGTGGTTAGCCTTTGTTGTTAAAACTTGTGAGCCATGACGGGGATGTCATTGGTTTCTTTTGAACAAAATGGTTTTCACCAAAGGCAGTGGATGGTGGATTGAGGGTGTGGATTTAACACGTTGTGGGTTTGTGGAAAGATCGCTGAGTAACTTGTCAATGACTTAATCTTGTGCGCCATTGAGGCTGAGCCTTAACAGTACAACCACATGTCTGTATGGGCGGGACTGGCCGATTAATTAGCAATATCTTATTTACAGTTACGTCTTGGAAGAGTGAGTTCTGAGTGCGTACTCACTATGGCGCAAGAGGGGGCCCTATGCAGTCGGATGGAGACATTCGGTGTTGAAACCTCGTGCGTAATCGGGTTAAGAAGGAGCTTTGTAAAGGCTTTGTCACGTACTCTAGCACGCTTACCCAAGGTAGTGGCGGTGAGTATCGACGGATGCCAAACCAACTAGAGAAGTCGTGTCTTGTGGGTCAAGCCGCACAACATCTGCGAGTGTGTAAAACTATTGAATAGCCGTGTTAGCGGTTATGGGCGTGCTCGAATTTCACACGGAGATAGAGTTTCTTCCAAAATGAGTCTGAGTGTGAATGGGAAGTTCACTTGATGAATATAATGTTTGTTCGGTGAATGGGTAATTCACTTGGTGGTTTGTTGATTGGTGGACGGGGAGTTCACTGGTCATTTGTTGGTTGGTCAGTGAATGGTTAGTTCACTGGTTGTTTCAAAGAACTTGTTTACTTATTTAGTATTCTTTTCAAGTCTCGCATTTCAATCTATTTACGGTATTTGTTAAATCTTTGTTTTACAAAAAGAACCATACTGACTAACCTTTGGTAAGCCTTGCATGAATACTATTTGCATACATTTCCCTACGGCCTGCTGAGTGCTTTATGTACTCACGGCTCATGCCTTTGTTGATCAGTTGAAGAATATCAAGCTGCACAGGAGTTCTTCCAGAATCAAGACGTTGAAGGTTTTGCGGATTAGGATGCGTTCTCCACTCGATTGCCTGTGGGCATGTTGATTGGCCTTTCCAAGTTTCTCGTTCCGCTGCAAGAGTTTATTTGTTTCTTTAGCCCTGCGTGGCAAGTTAAGTAAACATTGACCATAAGGTCCAGTTATTATTATTTTGAGATCTTTTTAGTTAAATCGAATAAATGGATGGTATTTCATCACTGTTTCCTGTGTGAGCTAGCTACTGATCTGGGACTAGTTCAGAATACACAGAGGGTTCCTGAGATGTATTTTCGGGTCCCGACAGTGATGCATTGGGATCCATTGGTTTGTTGTGACTTGCTGAGTTGTAGGTCTGAACCATCTGTAGAGCGGATCAGCAGATACAAGGTTAGAGGGAAAAGCAAAAATGAGTGGTAAAATCTTCTAGGGGAGTAGGCTACCCAGAGACAGAAAGCAAAAGAGGGCATAGCCAAAAAGGCTACAAAAGCAAGACGCAATAAACACAAGCAACGGAAAATCCTAAAACACATGGACCAAACAATGCTAACTAGTCTAACTTATAGGGATGGTCAACTAGACACAAACGACAAATCTCTTGAAGATTCGAGGGCATCCATCGCTTTGATCACAGAAGACTCGATCCTATAAAGATTCCCGAGGCGTGGAAGGTCAATTTAAGTTTAAAAATAAAATTTCAGAAAATACAAGAGATAAAGGCCTAAGAATGATATGAGAGGAGAATAGGATAGGATGAGAAAAAATAGAATGGGACGAGAAAAGAATAACTATTCATCCCAATTGGTTTGATTTTAAAAATAACTTTTGAATATTTTGTCTAAAACGACCATGCTAACTATGGTTGCGTATTACAGTCGATATGACTCTGATACCGTCTCTGTTGAGACCTGAATATGCAAATCTGGAGCCTTTGTGTATTCTGCACTAGTCCAGTACCACGCTAGTACACAAAGTGGCAACATAGATGAAATCAGTGGCAGATCTAGAATAAAATCGACCAAGGGTGACCATACATATTACCACATGTGTGTGGAGTCACTAGACTGAAACTGCAGGGTGCACTCCTATGTGCACGTGGGTTTTGATGAGGTAAAACGACTTTGGACCCGGTGTTCTGTGCACCCCTCTAGCTATATGTGGATCCGATCCTAGATGAAATATCAACAATCTCAACGAAATAGCTAAGGAAAGTAAAAAACTTATTATTAAATAGTAGCAGTGGACCTTATGGTCAAGGTTTACATAACTTGCCACACATGGCTTAGTAAACAAATAAAACTCTTGCAGCGGAAATAAAATAACATATGGTAGACATCCGACATGCCCGCAGGCAATCAAGTGGGGAGCACATCCTAGTTCGCAAAGTCTTCATAGTACTTCACCTCGTAGAACTCCGAATTCTCTCGTTCTTCCTCAACAAATCACTAACAATGTATATAGCCGTGAGTACATAAAGTGCTCAGCAAGTCATAAAGAATATGCAATTAATATTAATGCATAGTTTGAACAAAGGAATAATTGTATTGCTTTTTGCAGAAAGCAATAATCAAGTAAATGCAGTAAACATATTGTAAAGCGTAAGTTGAAAGACATAATAAATAAAATAAACAATTACTTTGAAACAACCTGTGAACTACCTGTCACTTCCCATCTATTCCACCATCCAAATATTTTTTGGCAAATATATACCTTGTGAAATTGCAGGCATTGTCCATAACCAAGTACACGGTTGTTCGAACAGTTTTAACATTCTCCAAAGGTTGTATAGCTTTACCACAAGAGATAATCAACTTAATATGTCGGCCAAGACATGCTTCCTGTTGGGACCCCGAATATACAACTCCGGGATCCTCTATGTATTCTGAACTAGTCCCATGATCAGTAGCTAGTCCACACAGCTGCAACATAGATAAAATCATGTCCATACAACAAGATAGCTACGAAGCAGACAAAATAATAATACTTAGCAGCAAAAGGACCTTATGGTCAAGGTTTTACAGAGCTTGCCAGCAGGGCTAAAGTCATGATCAGGTCCACTACCAGATCTACGACCAGGTCCATGACCAGATCTACCTACGACCAGGGTAAACCTGCAGCGGAACAAAACAAACTCGTGGAAGCCATCTGACATACCCACAGTCAATCTAGTGGAGAACGCCTCCTAGTTTGCGTGGTCTTCGAAGTATTCCTCCTCAAAGAGCACTGTGCTCCCTGGTTCTTCTCCGGCGACTGATCAAAAATGACGCAAAGCCGTGCGTACATAAAGTACTCAGCAAGTCATAGGGAAATGTACGCAAGTAGTATTCATGCAAGACTTGACAAAGACAACTTTATGTTTAGTTTGCAGAAAGTGGTATTGATTGTAAATACAATAAGTAGATTGAAAGCACGATTTAAAAGATTAATACATAAGTAAACAAGTTTTTTTTGAAACAACTTGTGAACACCACAAGTTTTTTTTGAAACAACTCGTGAATACCTTGTTCACTTCCCAACCAATGACCACGACCATATTGTTTCCCCACCAAACCATTCTAACAACTCGTAACCAACTAGGACCCCGAATACACATTTTTTTGGACAAACATCCTTATCCCAATGTGCTTCTCGCACCCCCTTTACTGTACGATTATTCTTCTGACCATGAAACCATTTTTGGTTCAACCCGACCAAATGACAACCCTTGCCATGGCTCAACAAATTTTATCAACAGTGGCTCCGCCACAATTCCATATATCATTAAGTCAAATTTACCATCATTGAATCATGTGATCGAGATTCCATCGCATAACTAAAGCATGACTAAGCATAATACACGCCCATGTTGGTATCACAATACTGTCTAACTAAAATTACCCAACCTACGGTGTCTAAGGGTACATGTCAACATATCGTTCACAACAAATCAAGGAGTCATACTATCAAGTAGGTATTTAACTATTGCTAAAACCATTTTTATACAACTAGCCATGCATGTTGATATAAATCAAGATAATTTATAAAATGGGTACGACATGATCAGAGGTATACGACTTGCCTTCGTTGAAGTCTACGACTGGTCTTCGTTGTTGACTCGAGATGCTTCTGCAGGCGGTTCCAGGAATTCTTCAGAGAAACCAAAATCTACACGTGCGGAAAGAGCCAAATAAATAAAAAAATTCCAAATAAAATCCAAAAATTACCAAACTAGAACAAAAAAGGTACTGAATTTAGATGAATTTAGAGATTTGAATCACTCAAATCGGAGCTCGGACAGAGGAGAATGGGCTCTCGGAAGTTTTAAAACACATGGTTAGAAGGAGATTCAACTAGTCGGAAGGTTTCGGTGACCTGGTCAAAGGAGGTTCGACTACTGAACTTGGTCGAAGGAAGTATTCGACTACTCCACGCGGTCGAAAGAAGGAAGAAAGATTTGACTGCTCGACGCGGTGTAATGAAGAAAGGAAGATTCGACTTCTCGACGCGGTTGAAATAAGGAAGAAGGATTCGACTGCTCGACGCGGTCGAAAGAAGGAAGAAGGATTCGACTGCTCGACGCGGTCGAAAGAAGAAAGAAATATTCGACGGTTCGACGCGGTCGAAAGAACAAGATGGAGAGCAGGGCACGGGGAGCTCACCAAGACTGAGAGTGAGGCTGAAGGAGGAGGAAACGTCGAACGACGGTTGAGGACGGCGCGGGCGCTCTGGTGAACTCTTCGGCGAAGACAAGGGGAGCCTCGGTTAAAGCGCGGTCTTGCGAAGCCGGAGGTGAGGGAGAGATGGCCAGGGATTGGAGCTACTGTGAATGACAAGTGGGCCCCTACAAGGATGTTGCTCAAAGAAGAAAAGAAGGAAGGCAGTGCACTGGCAGAGCAGGGAGCGCGCGGTGCTCACTTACAGGCGAAGGAGGCACATGGTTCGACGAGGAATGCAAGCGGGATTCGTGGCGGCGTACGCGGTCGGCCGCACACGGGGCTTCGGCGAACCGGCGGTGCTTCGTAGAAAGGAAGGGAGCACGGCGTAGAACATCGCGAGGCGAATTCAACGGCATGGGTGATGTCTCCAGGGAATCAACAACGGCGGCAGAACGCGAGGAGGAAGGTGGTTTGGCCATTGGCAGGGGGAAGCTTTGACGGCGGCGCTAGAGGCGGTGGCGCGAGCCCCAGTCGGCGGTATCGAAACTCGAAGCACGACGAAATGAGTGCGAGAGAGAGAGAGAGAGGAGAGTTGAGGGGAAAACAAGAGGAGGGCGAGGGCTCCCTAGTGCTCCATTTATAGAGGAAGGAGGGGAACCGGGCGACAAGATGGAGCAGCGGGATTCACGGCGGCACGGCATGGGCTCACGGCTGGCAGGTAAGGGAGGGGATGGGAGCAGGTAGGGGAGGAGACGAGGGGGAACATGCACGTCGTAAGGGACGACATTTAATGCGAGAAGACTTTGGCGACAGCCATGACGCGGGCGCTAGCCGCATGGGCCCGGCGAAGGTGACCAGGCGAGGAGACTGACAGGTGGGGTTGGTCAAAACCTGGTCGGAGGGTGGTCGACACCGAGAGGCGGTCGAAACCAAGAGGCTGATCGAGATCACAAGGCTTGTCGAAACCAAAAGGCTGGTCGAGACTATAAGGCTGGTCGAAACCACAGGATTGGTCAAAACCAAAGGCTGGTCGAGACCACAAGACTGGTCGAAAGCATAGGTTGGTCGAGACCACAAGGCTTGTCGAGACCAAGCGGGGATGGTCGACACCGAGAGGGTGGTCGACTACGAGAGGATGGTCGGTACCGAGAGGGTGGTTGACTACGAGAGGATGGTTGACACCGAGAATAGGAGGGGAGAGGGAGCAACTCGGGGAAGGTGGTGCCAGGGCGCGGTAAAAGGGCACACGGGGAGGTAGCAAGGTCAAGGGGCAGGTGAGGGAGGAGGCGGGAGCAGGAACGGCAGACGGGAATTCGGCAAAAACAGAGAAAGGGAAATTCAAATACCAGAGAATTCCAATAAGCTCAAAATAAACCAAATTCAGATTTAGTTAAAGTTTGATTAATTCATATTAAATTGCTTTTAATTCTAAAATTGCAAATTAAGCTTTGGCGATTCAATAAAATCGAATGATTATTTTTATTCTTGATTTTTTTTTTCAAAAAGTCCTGAAAATTGGGATGTTACACTTCCGTAGGCGTGTGACTAAGTGATTATCACAAGATTTTTATAGAGCTCTATCTTAACCCACTTCTGCCCGCTAATGTTACACCACCGAAGGGTTACATCCACCACAGTCGGGGGCTCCTCTTGTACCATGTGAATCTACCCGTTTATCCTGGAACCCACACCACCACATGGTAGAACCAAATCAAGACATTGCAAGTTAATCAGCCACGTCCATCCCATACTGGATAAGTGGTTGTATGATATGGCCCAATTCAACGGCGCACAAGATTAAGTCCTTAGTGTTTACCCAGATAAGACCACCACATCCAAAATGTGCTACCCATACCCCCTCTACTGCACGATCATTCGCCTAAATATGAAACCATTTTTTGTTCAACCGGGACCACTAGCATTCCCTGCCATGGCACAATAAGTTTTAACAATAGTGGTTACCTGCCACGATTCTATATATCATTAAGTCAAATTATCATAATTAACCTTGTGGATATGAGCCCATCATACAACTAAGTATTGATAAGCATAACTACGTCATCCATGTCAGTAATACAATTATGTCCAACTCTTAACAGCCCAACCTATCTGGTGTCAAAGGATACATGGCATTTACAATAGTCATGGTGGCACAATGTCAATTAGGTAATTATCTACTCCCGAAAACATTTGATATAAAAGTAGTACGCCTATTGATATGAATCAATATACTTTTGCAATACCGGGTTTAACATGATCAAAGTACTACGACCTGCTTTTGTCAAAGATTGCAGTTACTTCTGCAAACTGGTCCAAATTGGCTTTGGCAACGTCAAACTCTATACGCGCAAAACGAGACGAATAAATAACAATAAATCCAACTAAAATCCATGAAATATGAAATAGGTACAGATAGAAAGATTAAGAATTTAGATGAATTTAGGACGAAGAATCAATTGATTCGGAGTTTGTATAAAAGAGAATGAACATCTGGAAGTTTATCGGAAATGAAAATTGCTGAAAATTGAGAAGGAAAGGAATATTCCTTCGGCTCAATTAATAAAAGAAAAGAGATATGACATGAGGGGTCCACTTGCAAGTGAGATAGAAAGAGAGAAGGGGTATAACAGGTGGGGTCCATCTACAAATGAGAGGGAGAGGAATAGAGGGGGGAAACAGGCAAAGGGAGCCGGCGGCTTGGGCGCATGGCGCTGGCGGCGAGCGACGGCCCGGCGGTCGGCGAGGGATAAAATAGGACGACGGTGGGGTGGTGGTCCTCTGGATGGTGGCAGTGCGGCCGGGTCGGCATCGTGGCGGTGGTGGTGGCATGGGCGCGTGTCGTCGCTGGCGTCTCGGCGGAAGCACCAGCATGGCGTGAGCTTGGATAGCACATCAGGTTGCTCAGGGAGACCGGGGAGGGGCGACTGCAGTCGGAGGCAGAGAAGAAGGGTAGGCGGCGGCTTGCTGTGGTGGCTCATAGACTGAATCTCGGTGGGGGTGGACTGAGGGAGGTCGGGAACACGTTGTGACATGATCAAAATAGCAAGAAGATTATCAAAGAAGGAGATCGATGTGGGGTCGGCGCGGCCGAACTTGGGGAAGAAGTAGGCAGCGCAGGCTATTCAGGTGAGGTAGCGGCGCACTCGGGATGAAACCCTAGGGTTTCAGGAGAGGAGGATGAGGCTAACCTCGTGATGCGGGCGGCGGCTCTATTTATGGGCGGAGGTGGCGTGACCATGCGGTTGAGGCACGCATGTGTGCGGTGTAGGCATCGCGGCGCGCTCGGGTGCGGCTGATGTGGTTGCGGCCGAGGGTGGGGCGCATACGGTGCGGGCACAGGTGGAGGTAGAGCAAGGTAGGGGAGGAGGGGAGGTGGGCTGGCTCGGGTGGCAGATCGAAAGGAGAGAAAAAGAGAGAATGGATGTGGAGAGGAAGTTGGCCTGAGGAGAAAAGTGGAAATTTTGAATAATTTTTGAATTATAGAAAATGGGTTAATCGAAAGGAGCCCAAATAAATAGCAAGTGGACTTGCAGAAATCCAACAAAAATCCATAAAATTCCTTGGAACCTGAGGAACTCGAATAAAACAGTTTTGTATTTAATTGAAGTTTACTTTATTCATTTTAATTTTTTTTTTCATTTCTAAAAATTCAATTTAAGCTTTAAATAATTCAATACAATTCAAATGGTTCCTTTTATTTTGAAGACTTCAAAAATACAGTAAAATTAGGATGTTACAACAACTTATAATGGGTATGACCTGGCTCACTAATTTACTTCGCCTCATCGCTACTCCCTCATCTCGCGGAATGTGGTGTGGTTATAGTCACAGGAAAACCACCTGGAGGGTGCGTGGCTATAAGGCACAGGTAAACCACACGTCGCAAGAGGGGGCCTCCAGAGGGTTGTAGCCCAATGGTGGTGAAACCTTAGCGGGTAGGGCATTGTAAATGCCTTGTGATGATTTTCTTAGTCCCATGCCTATGGTAGCGTGTTGACATTATGAGCTGATTGTTTCTTGTGGTCAAAGTTGTGCGACCTCCGCAAAGTGAGAAACTGTCCGGATAGCCGTGCCCTCGGTCATGGGTGATGCTGAGAACTTACTTGATTAGACTTAAATTTTATAAAAAAACTTCTGGGTATGATGAAAAGTTGGGTTGAAGCCTAAGGATTTGGTTTGTCCTGGTTAAAGCCAATGGAAGGTATCAGGTGGATGCAGTTGTGGAATTGCAAGAGGAATGCGGCCTTGGAATTGGCGGGTACACTGACCTGGCATTGGTGGGTGGTGCGACCTGCGAGGTTAGGTGGTTGCAGCCCGAAAGTACCAGGTGGTGATAGCCCGTAAGTGCCATGTGGTTGCAGGCTTGGAATCGCTAGGTGGATGCAGCCCTGAAAAATGATATAGTATGAGATGAGTGGAACTAATATCGTCTCGTGAGTGGATGGATACCAGGTGGTGATAGCCTGTAAGTGCTGGGTGGTTGCAGGCTTGGAATCACTAGGTGGATGCAGCCCTAAAAAATGATATAGTATGAGGTGAGTGGAACTAATATCGTCTCGTGAGTAGATGGAGCCTTCGGGTATTGTTTTCTACTAGTAAGTGGATGGAACATTCATTATTGTTATATATAACATCACTCAATTTTATTAAAAATTGGTTTAGTCAAAATGCTAAGTCATATGATTTGTCTACTACTTAATCTATTTCAATCGCGGTTTTATTCAAATAAAAGAACCACGAGTCATCCCTTTGATCATCCTCACATATATTATATTGCATTCTGTGTATTAACTCGTGAGTACGACTGTGTACTCACACTCGCTCAATATTACTATTCAGTAAGAAAATGAAGAAGATTGGAAACCAAGGAGGTCAAGAACTAGGTTGCGGGCTCAAGTCGATTGCCTGTGGGTATATCCTAGGGGTCTTACGTGTTGCATTTTAATTCTACTTCAGCTATTGTTTTTCAAAGGTATTTGGCCTGGCCGGCTGCTCTGAAAGCCGAAAACCGCTAGGTATATTTACGTTTTGTTTATTCTTATGCAATATCTTTACGTTTACAAGATATGTGTTTAATAATCAATGATGTAATTGTGTGCACTGTCTATTAGTCCAGATACTAGTGCTGGTATACACATAGGGTTCTAGGTTGCAAATTCGGATCTTGACAGAGACATGTCAACTGTCCATGGGATACAACTGCATGTCACTGTGCACAATTTAACTCAGCACATTCTCACTGCTAACTATCTGGCTCATGAGCTATGTTTTATTTCGTCACACAGAACAGTTGGGCTGAGTCATCTGAGCTCCCTAAAATGTTCTGTGACGAAGAACAGAGCTTGCTTTTCTACCTATGGCCAAAGGTGAAGAGCAGAGCAGAGCCACGCCGTGATTCCCGGGAGGCAATGCGCAATGGCCACATGACATGCACATGCAGATGTGACACTTTGTGTGGGAAAGCGCACAAGAGGCCAAGAGCTCTCCATCAGGTAGCTGGTAGACATCAGCTTGGGGGGAGGCTGTTTCTGAACTGATCGCTTTTGATCAGCTGGCTGTTGTGGTGTGTAGCTTTGCACTTGCTTTGCATCCCCTCGATCCCTACCTAGGATCCTTCACCCTTTTGCTAGCTAGCAGAGTCCCCAGTCCCTGTAGCTCAGGTTATTATTCACTCGAGTCGGTGCTTAACCCGGTGTGTTTTGGGGATAGGAGACAGGGAAGAGAATAGAATGTGCAACCGAGAAGTTGGTGTGGCATTCATGCTCCTCTTCACTTACTCGGCCCAAATCCACCGCCTTGACAGTTTACGTTTTTGTGTGATGGCAGTCATGGACTTAATGGTGGCGCCGAGGAGCTAGCACCACCTCCCCTTCTTTAATGGCGAAGGCAAGACCAAGGACGATACATTCACTGCCTGATTGCCTCAGTTTCATTGAAGCCAGCAGTGTATGTGCTATGTGTAAGCTAGTGGCACGCTGCACCCGTACTGCCGTCCTCTCCTCCGCACTGCCACAGTAAGTATACTCAGGTACACGTATTTATCCATATCTAGCTAGCAGCCTAGCACATCTATCACCGTTACTATTAATTAATTAATTAATACATTTAGTTTTACTTGCCCCCTCACTTCACCATTCTATGTCAAGGCCCTTGATGAACATAGTTCCTTCCCAAACACTAACCCACTACTAGGGTTTTTTTTTTCTACAATCATCTGCCCGCCGAGCATGAGGCATGCATGCATATGCACCTAGTGGAGAAGGCTCAGGGTCTCCAGTGGCTGGACGGCGTCGAGCTTGTGGTGAATCGCCTGTGGCGTCATTGGTGGCAACGGCTGCATAAACTTGCAGTTGGGGCAGGAAGGGGACGACTTGCAGAGCATGACGAGGAGGTGGCAGTTGGCGCACGGCACGGCCACCATGTTGCCTCCGGAGCCCACGGTGCCCCTCTTTGGCTCTTCTGCAATTACAGGAGCAGCGCCGGCTTTGCCATCGACGACGACGACATTCGCCGAGGTTGTCGAGATGTTGAGCTCCAGGTTCACGCCCTGCTCCTTGGGCCAGATCCAGCTCTTCTTCAAGGTCTTCCTGTTCAGGTAATACATCCTTCCAGACTGCCAAAACAATAACAAATAGCATTAAGAAAACCACAGCACATCAAATGATGAGGCAATCATGGAAGCATCCATCATGCTTGCATGTTGTAGGCAAAGTGGTGCTGCAAAGGTCCCTCGTGAGGTCACAAATAGTAGGGCAACTATCACAAATGCAGCTGCTGCCGCATGCACGTTGAAACTGCATGCATTTTTGCCACCAATAAACCATGTGGGTGCGTATGCTTGTCTAGTTGCTCTGCTATTTTTGCCAGCTCAATATTGTGTCAGTTTTACGTACGTGCCACGTCGGTGGCAGGACACTTCTAAGAATAGGAGTCAGGTACCATAAATAACTTTTTAAATTAGCTTTACCTATTAACACGTGTCGCTGTCATGGACATAGACAGCCACAAAAACACACGACAGGCTGTGATGATTGCTATAGTTTTAGTTGATGAGAGTTATGAACTGAAAGATGAATTCTATGCAATGTAAACTAGCTAGGGGTAATATTATTCATAAGTAACTTGTGTGTGCAAACGTAGTTGTAACTTGTGATCGAGAGACTCACTTGGAGGTCAAGGCACTGCTCCCAGTCCAGGGGCAGGGGGTCATTGAGCTGGAGCTCCAGGTTAGCGTGTGACACGGGCTCCTCCCAGGTGTAGTGCTTCCTCTTCTTCCGGGAGCTGCCGTCAGACTCGGACGACGAGCTCTTGGTGCTCTTGGCCGAGGCGAAGCCTGGTGCCGGCCATGTCGGCCCGAGCGACAGCTCTGGCTGCAGCTCCATCCTCTTCACGCTCACTTCCTGAAACTTCTCCACTCTAAGGAATTCAGTGGTCATCTTGGCTGATGATGCCACCGCTCTATATATATGTGTGTGTGTAGTTCTAGGGTGAGTCTGGGAGGTTATACTAGTAGGAGAATTCAGTGGGGAGCTATCCGCTTCTCTTCTACACTGGGCTTTTGATTGATGGAGTCATGCAGGGGAGGGCGTGGACACTAAAGAAGGGTTCTTAAATGGCCTTCATCGAACCCCATTAAGGAGAGGGCAGGCCAGGCATTAAAGATGACAAGTAGTGACCTTAAATGACTCAAATCTCTCCACCTCCTCCCCCATTTAAGGCGGCCTTGCTCTACATGCCCGGACTGTACACGTCATAATGCCACCCAGCCCAGGAGAGCAGCCACAAAATCTACATTGCTCTGCCCTTGCTTGCCTTGTAAGTTGTGGTGAAGGATGGGAGGATTGGGGCAAGATCAGCAACAGCTGCTCAGCTCAGGCTCAGGCAGTAGCTGTGACTGAGGTGATGTTGGTGGTTCTGTTCAGAAGTTAACACTACAGGACTGGACTGGAGTTAAGGAGGGTGGGGCCTTGTCGATGGAAGAATTTAAAGATATATACTTAGTCTCAGTTCAAGATATGCTTGAAGGCTTTATCCATTTGCTTATCACTTGCGATGCTACTATTTTTTTTTTCTTGAGAGATGCCATGCTAGTACTACACAATGCAACCTGTGAACTAGGAACAGTGCACATAATTTAGTGCAATTTCCTGTCCAATGGAGAAACTGGTGCACGTTTGTTGGAGCTACAAAGGCCATCTATTGCTGCAATAGTGCTCTGCTGAATTTATCAGCACAGGACTGGGATAGCTAGCGTGTGAGCTTGGACAAGATGGCTCAATTCATGGCGATGGACACTAGAGTGAAACCTACAAGGCAGAGGCCTCCATGCCTTCAAATATCTCTTGTACCGTCTGACCATCATACTTCTATACCTACACCATTAACTACGTTGTAATCATGAACTGGTTCTTGTGGGTGAGCATTCATGGCTTTTGCACCCTAACTCTAATTCTCATAAAGAAGAAGCAGAGGGAGTGAGAGGGCGCTGATGCATAATAAAAACAGAAGCCTCACCACCCAAGCCCCATGCAGTAAATAGGCCAAGACATTAGGAAGGAATAAATATGGCTTGTTGGGCCTTCTACTCCTCACCAGTGCCAACCACAACAATAAATAAATGCGCCTCTCTCTTTGGTTGTTGGAGGCATGAATCCATTTAAGTTTTGGTGTTCTACCTTTCGCTATTAATTCGTCCAGACGTCCTGTTGATTCTATGTCGTCTATTCTTGTTTAACAGGCTGATGATGTGTTAGTGGAGTACTACGAGGTATATGTGCAGTTCACTGCGTAAGGATCTTTTGCAAGCATTGTGTGTAAATGGTTTTGATCAGCTTGTGACCAGCTGACACGTGGTTCCATGGTATTACTTGCCAACTCATGCTCCGGCACTTAAACATGATTATATGTATCTTGATCAGTATATAAGTTCGTGCAGATAACATTTCCCTCTCGGCCCCTCTAGTCATTCCTTCACCTTTCATAGTGTCAATTATTCCCGAAATTTATTAGTGTTGATTATTGTAGGTATAACATGTGAACTTTTTTTTTTATTACAAAACCATTACTTACCTTGGAGGATTGCTGGTTGCTAGCAGTGAAGATGGATCGATTAGTACCAACAGTCAAACTTCTATGCCTACGTACATTTCTACTTTGAAGACCATACCGATATGCCTATTAGTTAGGTGCAGATGTTTATGGTTTTTTGTTGGAACTTTTATGGATAAGAATTAGATGCACAATATATAACATTATCATTCTCGATATACAACACAATAACTACAAAAGAATTCTACTTTGATCTTTCTAAATAAATAAGGAAGATAGACAAGATGATGATAAGCAGATAAATAATTTTGGTTTGACCTTGACAAACTAAAGGTTGTTAGATATAATCTTTATGTATAAAGTTTAGTTTTTGGTTTCTTAGTTTCAGTTTGTTCTTCGGCTTCAGTTTGTTTTGTCAGTTGTCAGATCGGACTATAGCTCGTTTTCGTTTTTCTGTCATCTAGTCTTCCGATAAGGAATCAAGAACCCGTTTTGGTTTCGATCTTGTAAACTCGTTTTAGTATCTATATAAGACATCAGAAAAGTCACATTGAATGGTGTGGCGCAAATTGAAATCCAATGCCTCGGTTGTCCTCTATTTCTTGAATTTTCATTCTGCGCTGAGAAGTGCGACAGTTTCAGAAGAAACGATCTTCAGAGAAGTAAATCGTAAGTAGTTCTACAGGTTTACAAAGATTTCGTTTTAACACTTGGTATCAGAGCCAAGGATTCATTGGTGATGGAGGGAGATCAATCACCAAAGAAGGGATCACAAGTTCTGAAGATTGACGACGAACACTTTGTGTAAGTATCAAGAAAATCATTGAGAGGGACTGGAGTTCCAATCTAGTACCCGATGCTCAATGACATCAATTATGGATTATGGGCTGTAAAGATGAGAATCATATTGCGATCTCTTGGGATGTGGACAACGATTGAGAGGAAGCATTGGTCGACGAAGAGAAAGACCAAGTCGCTCTGGTTGCTATCTCATAGGCAATACCAGATTCAGTAATGCTAGCCATTGCCGATAAGCAGACGGCGAAAGCAGTATGGGAGGCAATCCGAGAGATGTGTGTTGGTGAAGATAGAGTGAAGAAGGCAATAGATCAAACGATGAAGCGGAACTTTGATCGTTTGATCATGACTGACGTCGAAAGCATCAATCGGTTCTCATAGAGGTTAGTCAGCATAGCTAGTGAAATTCGATCACTTGGAGTTGAGCTAAAAGAAAGCATTCTGGCCAAGAGACTCTTCAGTGCAGTCCTAGACAAATTTCTTCCAGTTGTCGGTCTGATTAAACAATGGGGAGACATATCAACCATTACGTTATCTGAAACAATTGGACGATTTCCAGCATTTGAAGAGAATTTGAAAGGAAGGTATACAGAAAGAAACAAATGCAGCAAAGAACAATTGATGATGACGCGAAGTCAATGGGAACTATTGGCAGCAAGTGAAAGGTAGAACTTGGAGTTTCCTGACAGAAGCAAGAATAGGGGTGGCTGGAGAGGAAATGATCAAGGGAATAACGGGGGCTGAAGCGGAAATACTGATAGGAAGCCATACAGAAAATTTAACAAATCCAAGATTAAGTGCTTCGATTGTGATGTCTTTGGTCACTTTGCCTCTGAGTGCCAGAAGCCCAAAAGGGAACGAACAAATTTTGCCTAGAAGCAAGACGATGAAGAGCAAGCTCTACTCATGATCAAAAGATGTGAAGAAACACTGATGACAAAAAGGACAACAGAAAAGGTTATGTTGTTTGAAAAAGAAGTATGGCCTGATCGTAGTCCAGATCTTGGTGAAACCAATGAATCATGGTACTTAGATACTGGAGCCAGTAATCACATGACAGTGGTGAAAAAGATGTTTGACGAACTGGATGAATCAGTTTCAGGGACGGTTAAGTTTGGTGACGATTCAATAGTTGAAATTTGTGGAAGAGCAACTGTCATGTTCAAATGCAGAACTCAAGAATACAAGCTACTCACTAACGTGTATTACATTCCAAAACTTAGGACCAATATCGTGAACCTTGGACTACTCGATGAAGTCGGCTACAAGATCGTAGTGGAAGATGGAAAGATGTTAATCTTTGATCATGATCGAGCCCTGCTAGCAAAGGTTCAACGAACCAGAGATAGAATGTATCTTCTGAACTTTCAGCTGACAGAACCAGTATGCCTAATGACAAGGAAAACTAGTGAAGCTTGGAGATGGCATGCGAGATATGGACACTTCAATTTCTGCTCGTTACACAATCTATCTCGTCTAAAGATGGTAGAAGGTCTACTAGAAATCAATCAGATTGAGCAAATCTGTCGAGGGCACGGATCCAAAAACCGGATTCAGCCGAAATCCCGGCCGGCGGCCGGTACCAATAACTGGAAAAACTAGAAAAATCCTAGCCAAATTTTGCCAGCCAAATTTTGAACTGAAGTTTTCCCAGAACCGGTAACCAGTTCGGTTACCAGTTGGGAACCGGAAAAACCGGTTGAAATACCAGAAAATAGAGAAAATTGGTAATTAGAAATTTGAAAATTTGAATAATACAAATATTATTTAGAAAGTGTTTCAAGTTGTACATAAAAGTCCTTGCTAGCTTCACTCTCTAGGGCAGTTCTCTCCTCCAAGTGTTCTAAAGAATGTAAAATAATAAAAACATAAGTTAATGATAATGAATGATAACTTGACTAGAATACGAAAAATAATAATAGAGTAGTAATTCATACCAATACATTGTCGAGAAACGTGAAGGCTATGCAATTTAATCATTGTTATCATAGAGTACAAGTCCTTCAAATTGAGTTAGGTGAGCTTTGTATTGATCCTAAGTGTGTGTTTCATGGGCATATTGTAGCCAATGATTATAAATTTGTTGGTAATATTCGGGTTCCACCTACTGATAAACCATTCTAGCATTGTTATTGAAGGATACAAGACCGTAATGGCTAGTAGGATCAGAAGAGAACAAATGAGAATCATCACCAGAAGGTAATAGATTGACATCTCGACGTCCATAAGTCCGAGTAAACCTTGAGCTAGTATGATATTCATAGAAACAAGAGTCATGTGGTCGAGATTGATCTTTTTGGCGACCCTTAGCCCTCGTGTAGGTCTTATGTATTGTTCTTGAAGTATGACAACCATGGTCTTCATCTTGGGTAGCATGCGTGAAGTTTTTCTCGCAGGTGAATTCTAATGGTTGGTCTTGTCCTGCATCATAAGCTGTCCCACCATTAGCACCATCATCGGACAACAGAGAGCTGCTATCACCAGACTCTTGGTACTAGACTTCATCAGATAGCGGACTTTCCGTTTCTTCATCGCTTCCCATAATATCCTCCTCAATGGCCTTTTTCTTCTTCTTATCAGGCACTTGTTTCCTTGTTTGTGTAAGTGAGACAAAGTCCGCAACCAATTTTGCAGTTGGTTGGCTACAATATTTCTTTTTCCCAGGATAACTCTTGCCAATATTTTTCTTTGTTTATTGCACCAACGGTTCATCATGTAGTGCTTTATCTAATTCCTTTTGAGGAGTGGCATCAACTACAATTGTAGATGGTATGGGGGGCTCACCTTCCTCGTCTAGTAGGGGCTCTGATTGTATCATGGAGCTATCAAGCCACTCATGAATTGGGTTCTCTCTATCGTACATAGTGGTATTAATTAGATCGCCAAAAGGATCTACATCCCTATCTTCATTCTTAGTCTCATACTCTTGCAATCGTAGCCTTAGATTGTAGTGGACATATATGAGCTTATGCAGTTTCTTGTACCCAAGACGGTTCCTTAATTGTGTATGCACCAATATAAATGTGCTCCAATTACGTTCACATCCACTGGAGGAAACACATTGTGAGACAATCCGCAAGGCATATTTTGTTAGTGTTGGTGTCTGCCCTCCAAACGTCATCTACCATGTAGCTACAAGTAATATGAAAATTATATTAAACTCATAGTGGTGGGTCATTTTCTATGTATATATAAGTTCATAACAACATACCGCAGTATGACGATTAGCACTAATGTAAGCCTCATTTGAAGCAAATAAATATCATCGATTACGATATAATTCTAACTCACCTAGAGTCCCTCTGCCTCATCGGGTGTATCGGCTATTCTTTCAATTGCTATTGTTAGGAAAACGATAAAGGGTTGGATTCTTCCCCAAACTATATAAGTTGTGGCTCTGCGAGTTTAGCAACGATGTTGTCCAACCAAACACACATAGAATGTTAGAAAAAAATACAACAAATATAAGTTATGTGTTTGGATTTAGAAAACTATCAACTTGCCTAGAACTATATATGTGCGGTCCTTCATCATTGCAATTCTTCTATTAATAAGCTTTATAACACGATCATAAGTAGCCTTATCTTCTTTCAATACGTCTTGAAGTTCAAAATTGAGATCATATGTTTTTCCAACCATCCTGCCACTGTCGCGGGTTTCTGCTGGTCTATATATCTTAGTAGTCGATAAATTGGTTCTACCAATTTAATGACCCAATCCATACTGGACCACCATTGTCTACTTGTGAGATAGGAATACATGTATTCTCCTTCTTCGGTCGTACTCAAATGGTTGGAGCCCCACACATTTGATACCATCCACTTCGTAAACTTTGCTTTTATATCCCAATTTTTTTTAAGAAAATAAATGTCGTTCCAAACCTTGTGGCGTTTGGACGAACTAGCTCTCCTCCAATTTGTTGGCGCATTTTATTATGGAGGCGACTGTGATGGTATAGGAACCGGCAAATCTTCTTAGCCGCCTTGACAACTGCATCAACCTCCTCGAACTGGCCAACATTGTTCAACATGAGGTTGACGGTGTGCGCTGCACATGGCTACCAGTCTAAAGTTGGATACTCTTCAATTACTAGTTGTCATACTTTCTTGTAGTTCGCACCATTGTCAGTCACAATCTGCATAACATATTTAACTCCAACTTCTTCCATAACTTTATGAATCTCATGATACAAAAAGTCAGCATTTTGTATGTCACCAGTTGCATTCACTGACTTATGGAAAAACATTCTTCCATTGCAGTACAACATGAAGTTAATGATACTTATTTGTGTAGGTCCAGTCCATGAATCACACATGATAGAGACTCTATATATATCTCAGTCATTTTTGAACTGTGCTACATACTCTTTTACCTTTTGTTCGTTAGCATTAAGATATGTCCCATCGATTTCATGCTTTCTTGGTGACGGAACGCCTCGACCAAGTTCTTGTGTCTTTATGATAGCGGAATGAAAATAAGGACACTCTGCCTTAACTCCAGCAATGTCATTACTATGGAACCATGTCGGACCCGGATTTCCTTAATCCAGAATCCTCTGTGAAAATCCTGCTCTACTCTCTGGATCAGTAGGTAGCGCTCACGATGTACATCGCTGTATCATTTCATACATATTGAAGACTGAACCAAACATAATATTACAACCATCAGAGGTAAATAAATCGTGTCGGGTCGAGTTTACATAAGGGGCCGGTCAGGCCAAATAAGTTCATTACAGAAACAAGCGCGGAAGCAAAAGGGGCAACATGACTCCCCACAGGCAAGCGACTGTGACGCTTTGCGTACAACCGATATTAACCAAGGACTTGGAGAATATTGGCTGTACGCAAGTCCCAGCGGAGCCAGCTAAACTGTGGCGCGCCCTAGCCTAATGAACTAAACTACTCGTCTACTAGGTCTTGACCGTCGAACCCTTGGTCCTCGTAGTAGGCGTAGTCGTCCTGCTCAACGGATTATGGGGGTTTGGGGGAAAGAGCGACAGTGAGCACAACTACCGTGCTCGCGAGTCAACACAACAGATGAAATAATAAATATGCAAGGCTAAACAAGGATGGCTCAGGTTCTTTTATTTGCGCAAAGCAACATTTCTAAATATCATATTTACAAATTCATAAGACTTAGTATTTTAAACAAATTGCATTTTATGAAAGAAAGTAATTGTAATATTAAATAACAGTAGAGATTCCCTCCATCGGAGACTCTACAAAATGCATAGTTTGATTGGAGCTACCTCCATACGTTAACCACACTGGATACGACGATCCAGGGAAACACCAAACCTCAGGCTAGATGAGCCAACCTGGTTTTCATACCACCCACACAGGTTTTTGAAATAGAATTATGTCCGCCTATGACCGTAGGCGCGACTGTTTAAACAGTTTTGACTCTGCAAAGTTTGTATACTGTACCCACAAGAGACAATCATGCTCGTTACCCTACATGATTTTGTAGTCATGTAGTTGAACGATCGCCACAGTAACCTTTCGAACTACCTTGCCCCTTCCGTCATCTCACCCATATGGGGTTACGCCCAAACGTTGTGCGGGATGTTCACCTCAGCGACTGGAGTAGTTGAACGCGTAGTCAACCTACCGCTCAACGACTGGCAAACTTCATCTTTCCTTGGTGTCCCTTTCAAGCCGGAACACATCCTGCCACTTGCACATTCCCTCTCTCCCACTATGCGAGATGACATTCAGAGTTTGATAATTTTACTAAGCCAAGTTGTACTTTGCAGACTTGTGGTTGTACTTATTTTACACGGGAGGTCATGACAAGATTAAGTCTTTAATCCATCCGGGCGGTTCATGCCACATACCAACTACTCTCGTGCACAACGGCACTCACCACTCTCTCCATCCGCCCATATGTGGTATTAGCAAGTTTTAGGGTTTTGGAGAAGTGTAAAACAAATTAGCTAAACCATTTCAGTCATTTACCCAACGATTGCCCAAAATAATCTTTATGCTTAAAGGATGATAATTAGGGTGATTAATACCCCGGTACTCAAGCAAGGCTAGCATGGCACTTGAGTACAGACTATAACTAATAGGTTACCATATAATTACTAGGGTGACAAGGATCAGGGAATCCAATTATCAAGGACATGGTATAATAATTACTTAATAATCAAGTTGGCATTTAGCTACCTTAGGACCATTTAACATACATTTGCATAAAAATTAAAGCATGCAGTTTATTATTTTAAAAGAACATAATTTGCATAAAAGGTAGGTTCAACATGGTCAAATTGTTGACTCGCCTGGGTCAAAGGCTAGGGGGTCTTGGAAGTCTTGAGCTTGGTCGAAGTGGGAACCTCCAGCTTTTTCGAACTCTACTCGGAGGATCGCACCAGAAACAAAAAGACAAGCAAACAAGACAAATAAACACAAAATCCAAAATAAATAAACTCCAAAATTAACCAAACCAGTACCAAAATGTAGGTTTTGAAATTATAATTTTTTTGGCACAAGTTTCATAATTTTTGGAATTATAATGAAAAATATATGGATTTTTGAAACTTTATAAATAATTTTTAGTTAAACAGAAAATCAGAAAAGCCGAAAAAACCACACGCCGACACGTGGCCCTGGTGCACGGAACAGTGCGTGGACCGAGTCCACGCACGGGTGCACGGGTCCACCGTACAGTGACGTGCGGGCCCCACCTGTCAGCTGCATTGGTGGCACTGTGGGTGGGGCCCGCCCGACAGCATCACGGGCAGCGCGGGTTAAGAGTCGAACTCGCCGTGCGGAGGAAACGAGGGGCGGGAGTGGAGGAGGAGAGAGAGGGAAGGGGGAGGGAGAGCGCACGGCGGCGGCGGTGGCGATGCGAGAAAGAGGGAGGGGCGGGCTCGGGTGGTGCTGGTGCGAGGGGGGAGCCGGAGATGGAGACGAAGGGCGGAGGCGACGGCGACGGCTTTGAGGAAGAAGAGGTGGGCAGAGGGAGGGCTTGGCTCGGCGGGGTGGGGGAGGTGAAGAGGGAGGCGAGGTGGGGAGAGAATAAATGGGGCGGGGCGGCTTAAATAGCCACGGGGAGAGAGAAGCGGCGGAGGGTCGCCGGGAGGACCGGCGCGCGCAGCAAAGCGGTGACAAGACGGCTTGGGCAAAGGGCGCGGAGCTGGGAGGCGAACGAGGCGCGGAGCCGGAAGGCGGAACGAGGCGCGATGGGGTGCGTAAGGCGGCCAAGGCCACCCCGGCGCAGGGTGCGGCGGTGGCCAAGCGCTACCTCGGCGCGAGCGGCACTGACGCTGGTGGTGCCGGTCCGGTGGTGGAGAACCGAGCGAGGCGCGCATATGCGCAAGCACCGGTGTGGGGCGGGCAGCAAAGCGGTCCTAACTGCCCAAGCCTGTAAGATAAATTTCAAAGCTTTTGAATTTATTTGTTTTTTTTTGAAATTTGATTTTGAAATTGTAAACCAAATCCAAAGGTCATCTCAAGAAATTTTGAGAATGTTACAAACCTACCCTCCTTAAACTAATCTCAACCCGAGATTCAAAGCTACTCGTAAAATAGGTAAGGGTAGTCTAACTTCAACTGGTCTTCACGCTCCCAAGTGGCTTCTCGATCCGAGTAGTTGCTCCACTAAACTTTACAAAGACGGATGGTCTCGCATCTTGTTTGCTTCTCCACAACATCAAGGATCTTGATTGGATGCTCTGGATATGACAAGTCCTTCTGTAGTGTGATGGCTTCAACTGGAGCTTGTTCCTCAGGCACTCTGAGACACTTCTTGAGCTGGGAGACATGGAACACATTATGGACGCCCGGACTGCATTTGCCGGTAACTCCAATCGGTAGGCTACTCCACCACGCTTGGCGGTGATCGGATACGTGCCGATGTACCTTGGTGCAAGCTTGCCTTTAACTTTAAATCTCCACATTCCTCGAAGAGGTAATACTTTAAGGTACACATGGTCTCCAACTTCAAAGGTTAGCTCTGTACGACGGTTGTCGGCATAACTCTTCTGTCTAGACTGGGTAGCTTGTAGACGATCACTGATCAGTCGAACTTTCTCTTCTGCTTGCTTGAGGGTATCTGGTTCAAAAATATAACCTTCTCCAGACTCTGACCAATGTAGAGGGGTTCGGCACTTTCTCCTATAGAATGCTTCAAATGGGGACATCTTCAGACTGGACTGATAACTGTTATTGTAGGAGAATTCTACGTATGGTAGGCATCTTTCCCAGTCCGCTGCAAATTCTAGAGCATAAGCTCGGAGCATGTCTTCTAGAATCCGATTTACTCTTTCGGTCTGCCCATCCATCTCGGGATGATATGCTGTGCTGATGTTCGATGAGTCCCAAGTGCATCATGTAGACTAGCCCAGAAATGTGAGGTAAATTGAGAACCTTGATCTGAGACTATCCTCTTGGGGACTCCGTGTAGACACACGATACGAGCCATATACAACTCGGCCAACTTGTCTCCTTTGTAGGTGGTCTTCACTAGGATAAAATGGACCACTTTTGTCAATCTGTCAACTATAACCCATATGGAATCATATCCAGACTTGGTTCGCAGTAGGACAGTGATGAAATCCATTCCAACTTCTTCCCACTTCCATTGAGGAATCTGTAGCGGTTGAAGCAATCGTGCAGGCTTCTGGTGCTCGGCCTTGATCCATTGGCACACATCACAACACGCTACAAACTCTGTGATGTCCCTCTTCATTCGCGGCCACCAATATAGAATTTTCATATCTTGATACATCTTGGTGCTGCCTGGATGCAGGGTATATGTTGAACTATAGGCTTCTTTTAGGATCAGGTCTTTGAGCTCCTTCTGGTGGGGAACAAAGAGGTGTTTCCCATACCATAGGATTCATTGTTGGTCTTCTACCATCTTAGGGGCTTTTCCTATGGCCATGAGGCTTTTAAATTTCTGAACTCCAGGATGTCCTTTTTGGGCGGCCTTGATCTGCTCTTCTAAGGTTGGCTGAACTTCCATTGCTACTATGGTGTCGTGCTCTACGACCTCGAGGTTAAGCGCCTCTAATTCCTTATAGAGCTCAGGTTGTGATTCTTGAATCATAACATTATTGCAATAGACGTTACGACTTAATGCATCGGCTACTACATTAGCCTTTCCAGGATGATAGTGTACATCCAAGTCATAATCTTTGATCAATTCCAGCCATCTTCTTTTACGGAGGTTGAGATCCGTTTGGGTGAAGATGTATTTGAGGCTCTTGTGATCTGTGAAGATGTTGCAATGATTTCTGATCAGGCAATGTCGCCAAATCTTTAGGGCATGCACTACTGCGGCTAACTCTAAATCATGGGTTGGATAGTTGTCTTCGTGAGGACGGAGTTGTCTGGTACTTTTTCGCTGCTACTTGGTGATGCTGCTGGCTGCTGCTCGAGGGAGGGAGGGAGGGAGCAAGAAGGGGGAGAGCAAGAGGGAGACAATGCCCATGTGCTGCTGTCCAAGACAATGCCCATGTGATGCTGCATCCAAGGAGCATCTAAGGCTCTTGTATATTTTATAAGTCCTAAATATACTAAAAAGTAATGTTTCAATACATAATCTAGCATAACAATGCCTAAACCAAATGAGAAAGGACATTATAGAGTCAAAAATTCAAATTTGAATTTAAAATATTTCGGCCAGTTTTTTTGTACTGGAACCGGCCGGGAAAACCGGTAACCGGTCGGTTTTTTTTAACCTATGGTCGAGGGTGTCTTATCGGAAAACAACACATGAGATCTTTTCCAACAAATTCTGCATATCGAGCAGAAAATTTACTTGAGCTCACTCATGGTGACTTATGTGGACCAATTTCTCCAAAAAAAACGCCAGTAGGTAACAATTATTTTATGTTAATTGTTGATGACTGTTTAAGATATATGCAGTTACGGCTCATCAAATCAAAAGATCAAGCTTTTATTGCTTTCAAATTACTCAGAACAAGTGCTGAAGTGTGAAGTCAACATGTAATGAGAGCTTACAAAACAGACCGGGGTGGGGAGTTCAGGTCGAAAGAGTTTGTTGATTTCTGTGAAGAACAATGTGTGAAGAGACTACTCACAGCACCCTACTCACCTCAACAAAATGGTATTGTTGAGAGAAGAAATCAAATAGTAGTTCAAATGGCTCGTAGTTTACTCAAAAGTATTAGCATGCCGGCAAGATTTTGGGGAGAAGCAGTGATGACTGCTATATATATATTGAATCGATCACCTACTGAGGCTCTTGATGGCAAAACTCCTTATGAGGTATGTCACGGAAAGAAACCAAAGGTACATCATTTAAGAACTTTTGGTTGTATCGTTCATGTGAAAATTGTGCTTCCTAGTACAAAGAAATTGGATGATCGAAGTATTCCCATGGTTTTTTATCGGATATGAGACTGGGACAAAAGCATATCGATGTTACGACCCCAAAAGTGACAAATTGCATGTTAGCCGAGATGTGATTTTAGAGGAAGACAAATGCCGGAATTGGTCTTCTGATTGTGATCAAGGTAATACTTTCAATGTACATTATGAATATGCAATTGACCAAGGTTCAGATGCTGAAACAGGAATTGATATAGCCAGAGAAGAAACTTCAGAGTCACAAAATCCCGTAACTAGTTCACTTATTCTGTTGTCTAAAAATGAAACATCAGCAGAACCCACAGGAGAGGGACCAAGAGAAGCACAAGACTCTGATTCTTCATCAGAAGGATCCCTTCGGTTTAGAACACTAACAGACATTTATGAAGCCACAGAGCCAGTTGACATACAATATGCATGGATATGTCTATTAGTTATAGAATAACCAACTAGCTATGAAGAAGCAGTAAAAGAGGAATGTTGGGAAAAAGCAATGCAAGAAGAGATGAACTCTATACAAGAAAATGAAACATGGAAACTCATGAACTTACCTTTTGATAGAAAACCGATTGGACTGAAATGGGTATTCAAGGTTAAGAAAGACAGCAAAGGCAATATTGTCAAGTACAAAGCACGATTGGTAGCCAAAGGATATTCTCAAAGACAAAGAGTAGATTTTGATAAAATCTTTGCACCAGTTGCAAGATTGGAGACTGTCGGAGTGATAATTGCAATGGCAGCACATGGTGGGTGGGAAATTCACCATATGGATGTTAAATCAGCCTTTCTCAATGGGGAGCTAGCCGAGGAAGTGCATGTACTCCAACCTCCAGGATATATTGAGAAAGGGAAACATAATATGGTATTACGGCTTAAGAAAGCTTTATATGGACTTAAACAAGCACCTCGGGCCTGGAATTATAAGTTGGATCAAACCTTGGTGTCCTTGGGGTTTGATAGAAGTGATGTTGAACATGCTGTTTACATGAGAGAAAGAGGCAACACTTTCATTTTAGTTGGAGTATATGTAGATGACCTAGTTATAATAGGGTCAGATATCAAAGATATTTCTGAATCAAGAATCAGATGAAGAAGTTATTTAGTATGAGTGATCTCGGTCTATTGAGTTACTATCTAGGCGTTGAGGTGAAACAAGAAACTGGGTTCATTACTTTGTGCCAAAGAGGATATGCTGAAAAATTACTAACAATGACATGTTTGACAGACTGTAATAGTTGTCAAACACCAATGCAGAGTCGTCTGAAATTGAGTAAGAAGGGAGGTGGTTCTCCAGTAAATCAAACTGAATACCAGAGTATAGTTGGAAGTCTTCAGTATCTAGTAAATACGAGACCAGAAATTGCTTTTTTAGTCGGCATTGTGACCAGGTTTACGGAAGAATCAACGTCAGAACATTTGGCGGCAGTAAAACACATTTTGAGATATGTGAGTGCAACAAAGAACTTTGGGTGCTGCTATAAAAGGAGTGATGATCCAGAACCAAGGATTGTTGGTTATTGTGGCAGTGATCTGGGAGGAGACATCAATGATCGGGAAAGTACCATAGGAATGGGATTCTATTTCGGAAAAAGCTTAATCACTTGGGGATCTCAGAAACAGAAAATTGTAGCCCTATCTTCTTGTGAAGCAGAGTACATTACAACAGCAACAACAGCTTGTCAGGGAGTTTGGCTGAGTCGTCTCATTGGAGATCTGAAGAAGCAGACACCGAGTTAAGTAAAATTGATGATAGATAGCAAATCTGCAATTGCGCTTTGCAAAAATCCAGTATATCATGATCGGAGCAAGTATATAGATACACGATACCATTTTCCTCTTGATTGTGTTGAGAGTTGAACAATTGAAGTAGAAAATATTGGTACTGATGATCAAAAGGCTGACATTCTCACAAAAGCATTAGGACGTGAAAAATTCATGAAGATGAGAGAAAGTTTGGGACTCAGTGAACTAGGTTCTGATAATCAAGATTAGGGAGGTGTTTTGTTAGATATAATCTTGATGTATAAAGTTTAGTTTTTGGTTTCTTAGTTTCAGTCTGTTCTTCGGCTTCAGTTTGGTCAGTTTGTTCTGTCCATTGTCGGATCGGACTATAGCTCATTTTCGTTTTTCTGTCATCTAGTCTTCCGATAAGGAATCAAGAAACCGTTTTGGTTTCGATCTTGTAAACTCGTTTTAGTATCTATATAAGAAATCAGAAAAGTCACATTGAATGGTGTGGCACAAATTGAAATCCAAAGCCTCGGTTGTCCTCTGTTTCTTGAATTTCCGCTCATGTTGAGAAGTGCGACAGTTTCAGAAGAAACGATCTTCAGAGAAGTAAATTGTAAGTAGTTCTACAGGTTTACAAAGATTTCGTTCTAACAAAGGTGATTTGCATAATTTTTCCTGTCTTTTCATGAACTGAATGTGTCGATGAACTACATTCATTCATTTTAAAACATGTTTGCATTGGGATTGTCATTTCCCGCTGAAGATACACCTCCATATTATTGCCCTTTTATTTCAGGGCCTAAACTGAGGATGAGCCCATAGATTGTATACTCTTGTAGTTAAGGATGCACAGGGATTATTCTACCTTGGCAGTTGGCTTGCTGTGCATCAGTTATTCTCATCTTAATCATGCACCTGAGGTAGCCATGAGACTTTTTTTTTGAAGACTGGTGGCCATGAGACATGAGCTCTGCAACACATAAAGTACTGAAGGCATGTCCAGAGATCATTGAAACGGTTCCTCGATTAATTTTCTTTGACTCCCAACTATGTTGATGAATAGTTTCTACACTTGGTTTTATGGCAATTGACAAGTAAAAGGACCTAATGTTACTCCTTAGTCTTTAAAACTAAAGAGAACACCTGGAGGAATGTGCTGTTTCCATTGTAACCTTCCATGGGTGCAAGCTCCTCTCGTTGCTTTCCTATTATAGTACACTAGTATATCACTCAAACTACGTGTAGCCCAAAATGGTTCTATAACTTGATTGACTAGAGCCAACTTTGGAGCTTATTGTCCACTGTCCAGGCCAAGTATTTTGTTTGTTTTTTTGTTACTTTCATCATTGCTTGTTTTCATTGCCATCTCCTATAGAAATCCTAACTTAAAATCATCCTATTGTAGAATCAGAATGAGAAGCCTGGATGGGGTTGCAACCACGTGGACCCACCTGCCAGTGACACTATCATTGCGTGCAACAGCCACACACAATGGATTTTCACATCCTTTTCAAGCCCGCTGCTATCCAACGAAGTCACGTCGGAAACTGCCCATGTCCTTATCAACAGAAAATCTAATTTTCGATCCATGATTTTCCCCCAGATGATCTCACATCGATCTAAAGATGCTTACATGGTCCATGCCTTGTGTGTCATGTGCTGCATTGCACAATTGAAAGAGCCTGCCTATGTTGTTGGACGATTGGCCCCCATTCCGGGCAATGAATGGACAGGTACTTGCTCGTTAAGTGATGCGAGCGACTTCTCCCTGACAGGACGCATGTGATTTTTCTGCCAAGGAACCTTCCCAGCCTGCCATGGATCCACTGGTGTCCTCCCACTTCTATTATGGTGCTAATTGCTGAAAACTCTATTGAACTGAAGTGTTGCTAATTGCTGAAAACTCTATTGAACTGAAGTGTAATCCTGATTCAAGAGTTTCTACTTTGTTCAAGTATGTAACTATATACCATTAACAGTTAAGGAAGCAAGGAGTACTGTTGGCGAATCGAATTGTTCGAGCATCGTGGGGAGCGAATCTTGCTTGTTGGATCCATGTCTCCTCTCACACGCTGCTGATCAGATGGCTCGGACTCCTCATTTTATTAGGAATTTTCTTACCTGATGCATCTCAAGATGATCAATCTATAAAACATATAACGCGCGTGTATATCACGTAGATTCTAATTTGTATGCACATGCCCAATCACCCAATTGGCTACTCGCTCACTGTCCGTATGGATACCTCTCACCCCGTACGTGACAATCATTTGGGTGGGTATCTTAGCTACGTACTGCTGCAGATTTGGTTCCATGATTCGTCATATGCCTCCGGTCGGTGCAAGTACAGGAGGAACTATATCTTCCACTGTTCGCACGCACCATTGGCGTAGACCTACGTATTAATACATTTACTATTAGCATTTGCAATACAACTGAGGTACACCGTGCCATCACCACTTTGGCAGTGACACTAGTTTTAAGGCCATTACTTGAGAAAGTATGGTTTTGCTGGGTAATAATCCTTAAGCTGAAGTCATTACCAAAGTGGTGATGGTACGGAGCGTCACAACAAGCAAAGGAAGAAGACTTGCCGGCCACTGTTGAGTCGTGGTGAATGAATTAGCAGTGTCTCAATTGAGTTCTATTTGTAGTTACCGTATTATGTAACAAGTTTCTTACAGTCAGTACCGTTCAACGCTAGATTGTGCTAGGATTTGGTTCAAATTCCCTCATCCAACTAACTCCTAGGCCAATCACGCTCATCCAGGTCTTTGGAAAATACATATTGCACATAGCCTATCTCGAAAAATTAGAGAGGAAACAGTACACTAGTTCTTGTTGTTTGTTGCATCGAGTTAACTAAATGGAGTTAGGTATATGTTGCATATGTTGCTCGATTGCTTGGATGCATGCATATGCACCTAGTTTTGTCATCTCGTTGTACAGGATCTTGACTCAGGACAAATAAGATAACGAAGTACGAGAGGAAATTAATGTTTCCAAATGTCGATCGTCAATCGCAATCATGAATTCATAGCCTTGCTCATCAACAAGACCAGCACAGAATTTACATATGTCAGCATTCTAACAGTTCATGACACTGACCACGTTCTATCTGGTCTTTAATTCCAACCTATGGATCATTATTAGGATACATAACATCCCATCATTCTGAAATCTCTCTCAGGGTTTGTTTGGGAAGCAGCTGGGATCCACATGGATGAGCCGAGAATTTGAACTGAAATCTTAACCTATCCATGTGGATTAGCAGGAATTTTGGCCTAACCAACAAAACATCAATGGGAGTAGAGATGCACACTAGCTTGCTGCACACGAAGAGTCTCATATCGACATCGCGATAAAAGTGGTTTAACCTCATGCGGAATTTTTCTTATGTTTTTGCTGTGGTGCCTCCTGATTGATTGTAATCCTGCTAATGGGTAATAAAATTTAAGCTCATTTCCCTAAAAAAAATATAAGATTCAATTGGACATATCATTCAATTCCTGCAGTTTCTTCATATTCCTATCCTTAACCTGATATCCCACAAATGTTCTGAATATCATCTTCTTATTGCAACACTAATCTGTTCAAAGAACGATCCAGAGAGCTTAGTCGTATATATGCTAGTCTTGCATGCGTGAGGTACGTCATGCTTTTGTTGCATTGATGCATATATCTAACTCTTGAGGTCGATCAGATATGAATGTATATGTCAGGTCTAGCTTCTGTCTATGCAGGTGCTGTACAAGTGGGGTATTATACGTCATCCTCACTGATCCATCGATCAGAACAAGCATGTTAGTGAGCAACAAGTCAGCAACCTAGCTTGAGGGATTTTTTGGTATTCTTTAACAAACCTTCTTCAGATGGGTTTCCAAGATTCCAACTCACATGGATGACTTGAGTCATGCCCACCTCAAATTGCCCTAATTTCGAAGTGAAGAAGAATCGTTGAACATTGCTGAAAAACGTAGTTTTTGTCTTAATTTATGGTGTTCACCTTAAATTCAGTGAAATGAAGAAGAATGTATCTCTCTATAATTTCTATGACCGTTTTGCTTTAAGATTTGTAAAGAATTTTCGCACATTGCTGACAAACTTTTTCTTTAAGATTCGTCAAGAATTGTTGAACATTGCTGATAAATGTGGTTGTCTTGATAGTTTATAGAGCATTAATCTCCTTAGGTGCCATAAGCTTGTAAACATATATTATTTAGATATAGCAAAGTACATTGTTAGCCTTGTATTATATGCACTGAATCCTAAGTTTTTTAAAAAGAGAAACAATAGCCAGAAATTAAGTAGGGCATGGTGTTAAAAATAGAGCTCTTTTACGGTACAATCATTTTAGTATGAGTCGTTCATTCTTTTCGATCCAATAGTTCCGATGAGTTAGAATTTAGTTATACTACACCTAATAGTATGAGTAGTATAATCTTAAGGCGGTAGAATTGTAAATGGCCATATGAGAATCACATATTACAAGAGTAATATTTTTAACTATAGTTGAAAAAGTCCACAATACCCTTATGAGAAAAAAATATAAATACAAAGAAAAGTCTATTATGCTCCATTGTTGGTTCGACTATACAAAGAAAAGTCTATCAATGGTCAGAATTAATTTATACTATCACCATATACTACTAGTAGAATGTACCGTAAAATTTCTCTAAAAATATTCAAGCTCAAACTCTGGCCACCATTCCAAACATGTTTGCTCCACTGCTGGTTCGACTATATTTTATTAAATAATACTGAGGGTAAAACATGATCCATATATAAACATGATCCATATAAACTAATCCTAACTCAATGATGAACACCTAACATGAATCATTAGTGCGAAAGCGTGAGTGCGTGTACCTGAGCCTGAGGACGCCATTGCGGCTTAGGGTTGGTCGGCGTCGATGCTGAAGAGGGCGGCGGTACGTCGGCCTGAGAAAGTGTCGGTATCGAAGTGGCGGCGGTGGTTCAGTGGCCGTCGGTCTTCGCACACCTGAGCGCCCGTAATAGATCGGATATGTTAGGGTTTGTAGCCTTGACTCACACAAGAAAAAGCCTCCCGAGACCCTTCTTTTATATGGCGCTCGGTGAACGGGACCTAGACCAAATAATGTTGGTTTAGCCCCCGATCAGGGCGCGTCGTGGGTTATTACTCCCCTTAATTTCTCGGTTGCTAGTTAGCAGAGATCAATCCAACATTCTCCCCTTTGATCGAAAGGATAACATCATAAGCCCATTCTTAATAAAATATCATACCAAGATAATGTGTCGCATGACCAATGAAGTGTCATACGACCCCAGTACCAATAGTGTACTATCCCATTTTGAAATGGATATTCATTATACTTAATGGGAGTTGGTTTGTTTTAATGTCCTTTTATCCAGAATCAAAGGCTTTCCAATAAACCCATGCCGGCAACATGATCACGAAAAATATTGGGTGGTAAGCCTTTAGTAAGCGGATCCGCAAGCATTGACTTAGTACTAATATGCTTGATACTAATTGTTTGATCCTGGATTCTATCTTTCACAACATGATACTTAATGTCAATGTGTTTGGCAGCACCACTTGACTTGTTGTTACTCGCATAAAAGACTACGGGTTAGTTATCGCAGTGTAAGGTGAGTGGTTTAGAGATGCTGTCTACCACTCTAAGACCCGGAATAAAGTTCTTAAGCCATATAGCCTGCTCGGTAGCCTCATAACATGCCACAAACTCAGCTTGCATCGCTGAAGATGCCGTAAGGGTTTGTTTGGAGCTTTTCCATGAGATGGCTCCTCCAGCGAGTGTGAAGATATAACCTGACGTGTATTTCTTAGTATCAACACATCATGTAAAATCTGAATCTGAATAGCCAATAACTTCAAGGTTATCAGAATTCTTATATGTGAGCATGAGATGCTTAGTAGCTTGCATATAACGCAATACTTTCTTAACGGCCTTCCAGTGGTCCGGTCCTGGATTTGACTGATATCTGCCAAGCATTCCAGTTACAAAAGCTAAATTAGGGCGCGTGCTTACTTGAGCATACATAATGCTTCCGACAGCTGAAGCATAAGGATCCGACTTCATCTGATCAGCTTCATATTGGTTCCTTGTACATTGAAATGTCCCAAACTTATCGCCCTTTACAATAGGAGCATGTGAGCCAGAGCACTTATGCATATTGTATATCTTTAGTACTCTGTCAACGTATGCCTTTTGAGATAAACCTAATACTCCTTTGGACCTATCTCGGTGAATTTCAATGCCAAGAACGTAAGAGGCATCACCGAGATCCTTCATGTCAAAATTGGATGAAAGAAATCTTTTGGTATCAAACAGCATATCCTTATCGCTGCTAGCCAATAAGATGTCATCCACATAAAGAACTAAAATGGTAAATTTACTCCCCTTGAACTTAACATATATGCAGTTATCAACTTCATTTTCCTTAAATCCAAAATTCCTTATAACTTTATCAAATTTGAGGTACCACTGCCTCGATGCTTGTTTTAAGCCATAAATAGATTTCTTAAGTCAACATCCCATATGCTCCTTGCCTTCTATGACAAAACCTTCCGGTTGAGCCATGAAAATATTTTCTTGCAAGTCGCCATTATGGAATGCCGTCTTAACATCCATCTGATGTAGCTCTAAATCATAATGAGCTACAAGTGCCATAACGATTCTGAAAGAATCCTTAGTTGAGACGGGAGAAAAAGTGTCATTATAATCAATTTCCTCTCTTTGTGAGAAGCCTTTTGCTACGAGTCTTGCTTTGAACCTTTCGATATTTCCCTTAGAGTCATGCTTGGTTTTGTAGACCCTTTACACCTCATCGCTTTGACTCACAGAATTTCTACTAAGTCCCATACATCATTAGTGCTCATAGACTTTAGTTCATCCTTCATGGCTTCAAGCCACTTAGGAGAATGTTCACTCATCATGGCTTCCTTATAAGAGGTGGGATCATCTACCTTCCCTATATCATTAATATACTCATTCATGTAAACAACATAATCATTTGGAATGACATATCTTCTCTCCCGCTGTGATCTTCTAACTGGTTCAGCAGCTATTGCAGGAGGCTGCTGGGGCGCAGGAGATTGCTGAGGCTCATCATTAGGTATGACATTAGGAGTTTCAGAGACCTCAACAGTGGGTGCATCAATATTATTTGGTACTGGAGGTGCAACCACCTGAAGCACAGGAATAAAAGTCTCTGGTATAAGCGGTGAAGGAACGTAAACCCGCTTCTCTTCAAGATCTATTTTTCTAGGCTCCAGGTCCTCGTTATTTTCTAAGAACACAGCGTGTCTTGTTTCTAAAAACTTAGTTGTCCTATCAGGACAATAAAATCGATACCCTTTAGATCTTTTAGCGTACCCAATAAAATGACAACTTACTGTCTTAGGATCTAATTTTCCAATATGTGGATTAAATATCTTAGCTTTAGCACGACAACCCCACACTCTTAAATATTTCAAACTCGGTTTTCTCCCAGTCCATAATTCATAAGGTGTCTTAGGTACTGATTTACTGGGGACCCGATTAAGGATATGTGCGACTGTCTTTAGTGCCTCCATCCATAAACCAGTTGATAAACTAGAATAGCTAAGCATGCTCCGTACCATATCCATAAGTGTACAGTTGCGTCTCTCAGCTACCCCATTTTGCTGAGGTTCACCTAGTGTAGAATATTGGGCAACAATGCCATTTTCCTTAAGAAACTTAGCGAAAGGGCCAGGAATTTGGCCATAAGGGGCATGTCTCCCGTAATATTCTCCCCCACGGTCCGATCTTACCACTTTAATTCTTAGGTTGTGCTGATTTTCAACTTCAACCTTAAATATCTTGAATTTATCAAGTGACTCAGATCGGTCCTTAATGGGAAAAATATAACCATAACGGGAGAAATCATCAGTGAATGTGATGAAAGAATCAAAACCATCCACTGATGTCACAGGAAAAGGACCACAAATATCAGTATGAATCAACTCTAATAATCCTGTGCTGCGAGTTGCTCCCTTCTTTATTTTCTTTACATATTTTCCTTTAATGCAATCAATGTAGTGGTCTGAGTCAGAGAAATATAATGGTTGAAGAATCTCTTCCTTAATGAGACGCTCCATTCTCCCCTTCGAAATGTGGCATAAACGACAGTGCCACAGTTTCGAAGAAGTCTCATTATTCTTTTTACGCTTAGTATCACACACATTCAAAGATATAGGTGATTCATTAAGGGAAAGCACATAGAGCTTGTCTTGTTTAACAGCAAGACCAACATCATCTGAATTAAAAGTGATAACACATTTATTGTTACCAAAATTACATTTAAATCTATCATCGTCCAATAAAGAAACTGAAATTAAATTCCTCCTAATGGAAGGAACAAAAACTACATTATTAAGACGAAATGTGAAGCCACTATCTAAAACTAATGAAACAGAACCAACTGATTCCACTTTGGCTTCTTTTCCATCCGCGACTCTAAGACTTCGCTCCCCCTTTCTTAGTGTTCTCGCGGTATGGAATCCCTATAAAGAGTTGGTAACGTGCACAGTTGCACCTGAGTCAATCCACCAAGATTTAAGGGAAAAATCAGCATAAAGAGTTTCATCAATGAACGTTATAGAATCATTACCCTTCTTGGCGAGCCACTTTAGAAAACCAACACAATCCTTCTAGAAATGCCCTGTCTCCTTGCAGAAGTGACATGCATTCCCATTAGGTGCTTTAGCAGGAGCAACATTGGGTTTAAGTGTATTTTGCGCCTTAGGCCCTGATTTATCTGAATTAGGAGAGTAGTGCAGCCTTTTCTTGGATTTGAAGTCCCCTGAGAACTTCCTTTTGCTAGGACCGCCAACTTGATTCACAAAATCTTTCTTTTCGATCCTTATTCTTTCTTCCTCCTGGACACATATGGCGATAAGATCGCTCATGCTCCATTTATCTTTCTGAGTATTATAGTTTATCTTAAAAGTAGTGTACTCAGAAGGAAGAGAAGTCATAATAAAGTGGACTAGGAAACCATCGGATATCTCCATGTCCATGCCCTTGAGTTTTCCAGCCATATCAGTCATCATCATGATATGCTCTCTTATGCTGCTGGACCCGTCATACTTAGTGGATAAAAGCCTCTGGATTAAAGTACTGGCATAAACCTTAGTGGAGCCTTTGAATTTCTCCTCAACTGAAGCCAGATACTCCTTAGCATTTTCAGAATCTGGGATTGCTCCCCTGATCTCAATTGAGATAGAGGTCCTCATGATCATTAACGACAGGCGGTTGCACTGCTCCCATTTTCAGCATTAGCATCATAAGTTTTCTTTTTCTCATCAAAATTATCCTCACCGACTGTGGGGGGAACGGGAGAAGGCACCCTTAATGCATAATCAAGGTCCAGAACTCCAAGGACAACTGAGATTCTTTCTTTCCAAGCGGGAAAGTTACTTCCCGTAAGCTGTTCAATGTTGTCAATTGTAGCGGCAACATTTGAAGCATTCATTGCTGAACATTAAAATACAGGGAAAAATTAGAAATATCATAAAAAGTATTGCATGCAATTAACCCTACGTTGGTTTGATTAATATCATTCAAAACTATAGTTTCAATTCATATCACCGTTGGGCAAAAATGAAAAGAATTTCAACAATTAATGTGGTGACACACGATTACAAACAACGTTGGTCAGTATGTAATTATGTGTATACATAATGCCAAAATAACTCATGAAAATCTCTAATTAAAATATCTTGTTAGTTCAATTTTTAATTAGAGACTATAATAGACTATGATACACTGATACTTGAGTAATTTACATTAATTAAAACAGTGAACATATTAAATTAAATAAGAAAGTTAATCACAAAAGTATTTTGCAAAATGGGAAAAGCTAATGTGTAGCAAAGAAGACAATCCTCACAAGACGCGCGCCGCCGGTCAAGGCGTCTCGCGCATACGCCGCCCAAAAATCGCCCAAAATCCCGGCAAAGGATAATCGTCGGATCTCATCGGACGGCTAAGATCTCCCGCGTGTTTTACTTCTGCTGCGATTGGAGCGACGTGATCCGTCGGATCTGATCGAACGGCCGAGAGTGAATTTCGCGCCGTATAAAAGCCGGCGAAACGGCGGAAAACCCTAACCCTAGAATCATTCGCTCGCTCCCCTCCGAAGACTCCGCGCGAGCGAGCGAAAGAGGCGGCGTGAGGAGCGCGGGTGAGGAGCGGCCGCAGCGGCTCCTTCACCGAAGGTGTAGAGGAGAGCGAGCGAGCGAAGACGGCGGCGCCCCCACAGCTCTCCTCGCCGACGCACGCGTGCGACCGAGGTCGCGTGCGCAGCCGTCGAGTGGAGCTTCGGTGGCGCCCGGTGCCGGAGGAGGCTCCAGATCCAAAAAATGTGAGTATTTTCCGCTCTTAGGGTTCTAATCTGAGTTGGGGATTGGGATTTGAGTTTCGGGATTTCGGATTTCTTTAGGGTTCAAAATCCCCTTCTTCTAAAATGCTAAGCCGAGCCCCAAACATTAGATCCGGGCGAGGGGAAGACTAATCAGGTTCAATATGAGTTAGGCTAGGCTCTGATACCAAATATTAAATAATACTGAGGGTAAAACATGATACATATAAACTAATCCTAACTCAATGATGAACACCTAACATGAATCATTAGTGCGGAAGCGTGAGTGCGTGTACCTGAGCCTGAGGACGCCATTGCGGCTTAGGGTTGGTCGGCGTTGATGCTGAAGAGGGCGGCGGTACGTCGACCTGAGAAAGTGTCGGTGTCGAAGTGGCGGCGGTGGTTCAGTGGCCGTCGGTCTTCGCACACCTAAGCGCCCGTAATAGATCGGATATGTTAGGGTTTGTAGCCTTGACTCACACGAGAAAAAGCCTGCCGAGACCCTTCTTTTATATGACGCTCGGTGAACGGGACCTGGACCAAATAATGTTGGTTTAGCCCCCGATCAGGGTGCGTCGTGGGTTATTACTCCCCCTAATTTCTCGGTTGCCAGTTAGCCAAGGCTCGAACTCAAAACCAACCTCTTCAAGACTAAGGGTGTTTGCACTATTGTGTTTGCATATGGTTACAAAATTTCTTTATATTTGTCAAAAAAAAAACTAGCAAATCTGAATTTTTTTTGGCCGGTTGGAAATTTTACCAGATGGGTCTGGTAAATCTGATTTTCGCCGGTAACCGCCGAAATTTCATCGAAAAAGTTTTCCTTAGTTCAAACTACGCATCGCCCAATGAAGCCAGGAATTTGCCCTTTAGAAGTAAAAAAACGTCAAGAAAAAAAGAACAGAGGAAATTGTCTACTAGTATTTTTTCGTATGTCATTATTATAGTAATCAATTTGGAAAATAACTTGCATAATAATATGAATGTGAGAAAAATAGAAGTTGCTCTATGCGCACATGGGATTGTAGTTAGCCGAGATGACACCATGACAGGAACAAAATGCTGCGCCAAGAACCGAAACGTTTCGTTGTAACAGATGCCAAAAGCCTTCACTAGCTTCTACAACTAGTATTTTGTGATAGTACTCTCTGTGATCGATTGTACAATAATTTAGGAAGGTGCGGGTGCCTCAGTGTCTGGCGACTTGCTCTAGTTGGTGACTTGGTGGGCTGAATTGTTGAAATAGTCAGTCCAAGTGCTCAACTGCTGAGTGCTTATACTTAGTTAAAAAAATAAGTTATTTCTGGGCATTTATTTTTTGGGGTGCCCGTGTGCCTCCGTCCATGGCGGTGTCAGCTGACCCCGCATCGGTTTTTAAACGGGCCTAACATCTATAAAATTTTTTTTACATAAAAGTCAATTGAAAATTACACGTGCATGTGGTACAAAAGACCTTTGTAAAAAAAAGAACAGAAAAAACTTATGGAAACGTCTGTGCCCAGTGAATATATATATGACACGGAATAAGATGTGAGAAGTATCATGAGAGTGAGCATAATTTTTCATGATATTTCTTTCAGCCATGCATGTGACAACTAGAACTAGAGTTAATTAACCAGCGTATCCTTAAATTAATCGGAGTTGCACACATGCAGATTAATCGACCAGCTGATAGCACCAAATGGAACAAGGCGGGCCCCATAGATGGATAGAACTCAATCAAGGCAACACCTGCACCGCGCAGCGCACAGCGAGAAATTAATTAAGCCGAGCGAGCGAGCAGGGTGCATTCAACAGAATCCCTAGCTACTCGGCCCTGATACGGTTCATCCGCTGCTGCCTGCCTGCCTGCATTGAACTCGATCGCATTTCAGCATTTATAGATGCATGCATCCTACCGATCCATCGATCGCGAGTAAATATAAGCAGGCTGGGCAGCTTCACTTCATCGCCTGATCGATCCTACAACTACGCCGACCCCGTACCGTACGTATGCGCTCACATGCTCGCTCAGGAAAGCGGGAGTGGTGCGTGCTCTTTGAACTGAAGGCAGAGGATGCGAAAATTTAGCTTCAGTTTAACTTGCTTGGTATAAACTCCCAACGGTACCAGAAAACCGATCTTTCTTGGCGGGGTTTATTTTTGCTGACGGGCCCATCCGTCAGAAATTTTATCATCTGTGGCGGGCTCATAATGCCGTCAGAAAAATCACTAATTTTCCCGATAGTGTTAGACATACTGGGCTACAACAACACAGAATGTGTTGCTATACGGTAAAAAACGTGTTGCTAGGACCGCTAGCAACTCAAATGATAAGTGTTGTTATTGCTGGTGTTGCTAGAGCAGGTCTACCGCTACACATATTAAATGCTACCATATGAAATAAATAGTGTTGTTGGCTAGCAAGTAACAACACATGTTTTCATAGCACAATAGTATATTCTAGCAACACATATTATAGCATGATAAATATTGTTTAATAGTAAATTTTCATAGCACAATAGTATATTCCAGGAGCCGGACGTGGAGCACCTCAGACTCCAGCTGCACCAACCAAGATCCCTCAGCCTTTTGGGAGAGGCTGTGTGAACCATGTCACGGTGGAGGAAGTCCAGGCAGCCCCGAACGTCGTGCTAGGTAAGTTCCTAGTAAATTCAGCACCAACTACTGTTTTGTTTGATTCTAGAGCTTTGCATTCATTTGTTTCTCGGGGTTTTGCTGAACGGCATCAGTTGGAGGTTTTGCCTCTTAAAATATTTTGTTGGTCCAATCCCCCGGGTCGGAATTGAATACGAATCAAGGTTGCCCAAAAATCAAAGTGACCATAGAAGGAGTAGAATTCCTTGCCAACCTCATCATCACAGACACCAAGTCTCTTGATGTGATTTTAGTAATGTATTGGCTTGCCAATCACCAAACACTCTTGGATTGTGGTGGTAGAAGCATCACCTTGGTCAGCCCAGGTGGAAGCAAAGTAAAGTTTGAAGCCTCCCCAGAGAAGCATGATGGAGCATTACTCAAAGACGTTGTTGTATCTTTGGAAGATATGCCTACGGTTAGAGATTTTCCAGATGTCTTTCCTGATGACCTACCCGGAATGCCACCGGACATTAACTTAGAGTTTGTCATCAATCTAGTTCCGGGAACTGCACCTATTTTCAAGAGAACCTACAGATTGCGTGTCAACGATTTAGTTGAGTTGAAGAAGCAAATCAAGGAAATGCAAGAAAAATGTTTTGTCCGACAAAGATTCTCACCTTGGGGAGCCCCAGTAATCTTTGTTGCAAAGAAGGATGGTACCCAACGGATGTATGTGGATTACTGTGCCCTCAATGAAGTTAATTACCATCAAGAACAAGTACCCTCTGCCCAGGATTGATGATTTGTTTGACCAGTTGAAGGGAGCCGGAGTGTTCTCCAAGATAGATTTGAGATCAGGATACCACCAGTTGAAGATTCGTCTAGAGGATATTCCCAAGACGACTTTCTCAACCCGATATGGATCTGTATGAGTTCACGGCCATGTCATTTGATTGACCCATGTAACATCCCAAATTGAATTGAGTTTCAAGTGTAAGAAAATCAGAGGAATTAAAACTTTTCTTGCATCTTGAAACCCCGGTCATTTTTGTAATTCTTTTAAAAGAATTGTGAAAGATCAAATTCAAATCCTCATTTGACTTCAATCAAAACCTTCTTGGCGTAGATCTCATGCCAAACCCCGAGGTATTTTTCCTAAGTTCTTGGAAGGCTTGGCAACACCTCAATTGTCTCATGAATTTTTAGAAATTCTTGGATAATTTTAAAGGCAAGTCAAATTCGTCAAACCCTATTTCTCCTCTTTCGAATTTCGGGAAAATTCAGTGTATGAAAACCTCTGAAAAGTTTGTAGGAGATTCCTCGGTTGTCGGCAATCTCCGCTAAAATCTCGTAAGTTTTGGAGCTTGCTCGATACCTTAAGTGGTCCTCAAAATCGGTTGTTCTAGTCCAAACCCTAATCGGTTTGCATCGCTCGTAGGTTTGATTGGGCTTGGGCTCGAGCCATCGACTCGGTCCCGCCCACTAGCCGTACTCAACCCGTTGTTCGGGCGCCGGGTCGGAGCCGTTGATCGGTATCGAATGGTCTTCGATCACCGAACGGTGGAGCCGCTGTAAACCACCCGGCCTAACTCACCGTTGATCGGCATCGAGCGGTCTTCGACCACCGAACGACGAGACGTCAGAGACCACTCGATCTAGCTCACCTTCGATTTCAACCGACGACCAACGAGTCGCCTCCTTCCTCTCGTCCGCGCGTGAGCTCCCCGCCATTGCGTGCGCAGAAGAGAAAAGCGGTGGCGTGCGATCCACACTAAGTCCACCTTTAAACGGCTAGCTCGCGCGCATTAAATGATCTGCCGACTCCTACCTCAAGAGGCCATGACCCAACCGCTCCTATCGCTCTCAAGTGCTCTCATGGCGTTGTTGACCCGACCGAAAATCCGCCGCTGCTCTCGCCATCGCCCTATTTAAACTCCTTTGTGCTTCACCCTTAGCTTCCTTTAGCACTTTCGCAACTCCACTAGCATTCACCATCTCGCTTGAGCTGCAGCCTCGCAATCTCCTCGACCGCTATTGTTGGTGTGGAGTTTCCGTGGAGGCGTGCAATGGGGTTTTTTCAAGTCTTGGCCCTCTCGCTTCCCCTTCGCCCTCAAGCGTGACCTCACTCGGTGTGGTTCTCTCTTTGCTCAGTCGCTGTGGCCCAGTGAGGACCTCACCGCATCCGCTCGGCCACTGTCACGAGCCACCTCGTGGGACTCGGTCGCTCTTCACCTGTACTTTCGTTGCCCTATAGGAGCTTAGGTGTGTTCTCATTGCCCTTTGGTATTGGCCGCTCGAGTTCTCCCGAGCCATACCTGCTTGGCCGCACCGTGGTCGCATTCATCGACCATACTCGACCAAGATCGCCGCAGGCAAAACGTTAAACCTTAGACACTCAACCCCGCCCTTGGTTGGCGCCGCCGTGGTCGAATTTCACCACCACCGTAGCTTGTAGTTTCACTGTGCAAGGTCATGATGGGTAAATATGACGCCGCGTAGTCGCGTAGTATCCTTTATATTTATAAGGAGAGGCTCGCCAATTGATTGTCGCTTCTCCGCAATCACCCCGTAGTCGTAGCCTTGCTACGACTATGGCGTGGTCACGAGTCCTTCTACGACCATTACCCCGTCAGAATTTTCGCCGTGGCCGCACTAAGTCGTAAGTCCATCTACGACTAGTACCCGATCAGATTTCACGACCACTACCGGTCAGAATCCTTCCACGACTATTGTCCAACCATAGGTTCTGCATTCGGTCGTAAGAACTTCTTTCGATCGATCGCTGGCATTAAGAATCCAAATCAATCGATTCTTGTTGCTACATTCTTTATAAATCAAGACTTGCGCGGTAAGATTTTCAAAATTTTGGAGAAAGTTTGTCGTTGAGTCTTTGTATTTTATTTGTTCTTATTGGTTGCTTTTCGCCTTCTCGTTAGGATCCGAAGAGCACATCGACAATATTGTCGACCAAGAATATCCCGACCCACGTTAAAGCGTGCAAGCGCTTGATCATGTTAATCCTATTATTTTTCCAATCTACTATATTGATTTCAACTCGTATGTATGCATTGCTATTTTGTTGTCAAATTATGGTTAGTGTCCTATAGTTGCATACTCTGTAGGACTTGTTTACCCTCTACTACTATGAGCTTAGGTTATTTGCTGTGGTCGGAGTCCGATGGAGGGACTTGGATCACTTAGTAGCTCCCGATTGGAAAATGCTTAGCCATGCTTAGTTCGGTAGCTTTGGGCGATCATCGACTTAGTCGATGGTCTTGATCACACAAAAATTATTATTTTTCCATTATGTTCAGCACTTGGTGCTTTGTTAATTTTGCAAATCAAAAACTGAAAATGAAAACTGATTTGGACTTGGGCATAATGGTATGTTGGTGTGGTGTTTTTGGGTGTGATCGGAATGGTGCCCAAGTCATCAAGGACCGAACATCTTGTTACACTAAACCAAGCACTATTGCGTACTAACCACATGAGGGATATATGGGACCCCTCTTGACTTAGTACTTTGGCGTGTGTTATCTCCGAGTCGCAGGAGGAAAAGTTTTGTGTGTGTGTTGCGTGAAACATGCGCCGTGTTCTTGTGTTTGTGTTGGGTGTGCGGTGGTGGGGATTGCCGGGAAGGTTCTCCACCTCGAGGGGCGTCGCAGTTGTCCAAGGCTTTACCCGTGATGGGTAGTTGTCCGAGGCTGGGCCACGACCCCGACACAACGTATGGGTTTCTATCCATACGGCGACTGGGTTAATACATAATATTGGAAACGCCTCAGAGGACTTAGCCGTGCCGGCATACCAAAGGTAGTGTGCTTAATCATGTGGCAAAAAGGCGGTCCGACATGTGGGTAAGTTGGTACACCCTGCAGGGATAAAACTATTCGAATAGCCCCGTCCTAGGTTATGGACACGCTTGGGGAGGTCTTCCAAGAGTTAGACTACAACCTTTGTTTTCAAAATTAAAACTTGACATGGTTGGTATGAATGGGTAATTCATACTATTGTTGTGGTGACTATTGGGTTAGTCACTTGTGTTGTTGTTGTCTTCTATCTACTGCTAGTATTATTGTCCTTTCGGTTATTTGAACATTAAAAACTGATTTGTTAAATTGCTTTCAATCTATTACATTATCGCCAATGGAAACTTGCTTTATGCTAAAAGGAAACATACAGCCCCCACTTCAATGAGCTTGCATGTAGTATATGTACAGGTTTGTTACTCCACCTGTAAGTCTTGCGAGTACATTCAAAGTACTCACCGGCTTTTGCCGACTGCTTTTGTTTGCAGGGGAAGAAGGTGAGCCCCAAGGGCCTCACTTTTGTGAGATGTGCTTCGGGTTTGGCGACTAGCTTGGCGGTCCGGTCGGTTGCCTTGTGGGTTAAGGGCAAACTGGTCGGCTCTTTTGCTTACAGCCATCTTATGGCACTTTTGCTTCCGCTGTTCAATTTCTATATGTATATGTCGCTTGGCCACGGCCTCTCTTTTATAAATTGCTATCTTCTATTTATGTTATATATTGGATTGATGTTTATGCTTCGGTTCTATGTGAATGAATGGAATTGATGCATGAACTTTGTAAAGAGGTGTGTATAACGCATTTTGGAAGTATACATGTCTCGAGTCTCTGATTATCTCGCTTGTAACGCGATGACCGAATGGATGGTTACATTACAAGCCGATAAACCGGGTCTCACAGGTTTGCATCGAGCCATAATCGACCATAGTAACCCAAGTTTGGTCGTCTTTTTAGGATATTTTGGAAAATATTATTTTCAAAGTATCAAATGGTTTATGAAAGCTTAAGGAATTCTCAGATTTTATTCCTTACCTATCTTAGCTTTCTCCTCTCACCTTACTCTCATTTGAGTTTTGAAAATTGATTTCTCTCCTTCTTTCAAAGATAGTTGTTGGGTTTTGGGAACCACCGAGTTTGGCAAATTGAAGTGCTTAGGATTTTGAAGTTTCGATCGAGATTTCGCTAGAGGCTTGGATGCGAATCGACAAGATGCCTCAATTTCCGCAGAAATGAGCTCAATGGTTTCGATGGGACCACTGGGCTTGGCAAGTTGAAGTGTGCGATTTTGAAGTTTCTAGGATGGAAGGCTTCACTGAAAGCTTGATGCAAAATCACTACAACAACTTCAATTTTCTGACAAAGAAGCTCGATGGTTTCTAATAGGGTGGAAAATGAGAGGGTGATTCAACTAAAATTGTGGGGTTAAAAAAAAGGGTAAGATGTGATGCTAGTTAGCTAAGTATCTAACACTATTTTCGTTGATCGACCCTTTACTCTTAAGTGGTAATAGATCTTACCTTAATCTTCCGATTTTTATCTTCTCAACCAATTACTGCTCATTCGATACGGGTTAGTTGCATTGGGAAGTTAAGTTTTGGTGCTATGATTCCTTGTCGCTTTTGGAGTCTTTTATAAGCATGTTTAAGATTATACACATACTGCTTTTGGCTTTCGGTTAGGGTGATATTTCATTCCCTAGTCGTTAGCTTTTCGCTTTCTTCGCTTTGAATCTTTGAGTTTAGTTTTAACCAAAAATTTCTTGTAACAGGATGGTCTGACGACTCGCAGCCGCCAAGGCTGGCCACCGTCCGACGAGGATCTTCCTCCTCCTCCGACCATGGCCGAGGTCCTTCTTGAGATCGAGCGCAACCGCGCGTAAGATGTAAGGGTTCTTCGACGCCATCGCTACGCAACACTTCCGCCCTTACCGTGCTTCGTGATCCGCAAGGGAGTGGTCATCACCGCGGGGACTCGCGGAGTTTCTTCGCACTCCAGCCTCCCACGCCTTCTAGGTCCGAGGACTCGCTTGACGCAGACGATTGGCTTGCTCGGTTGAGCGCAAGCTTCAGATAGCGCAGCGCCAGGAGCACGAGAAGGCGCTGTTCGCATCGCACCAGCTGGAGGGTGTAGCTTTGTCTTGGTGGGAGAGCTTTCTCGCCATGCAGCCTGACGGCCACACCGTCACTTGGGAGGAGTTCCGCACTGCCTTCCGTCGGAGTCACATTCCTTCCAGCCTGATGAGGCTGAAGAAGAAGGAGTTCTTGTCACTGGACAAGGGCGCTCTCTCGCCACGGAGTATCTTTACGAGTTCAACCATTTGGCTCGTTATGCTCCTAAGAGGTGGCCACCGATGAGGCCAAACAAGAGAAGTTCAAGGATGGTTTGTCCGAGGAGCCGCAGGACAAGCTATCTCAGAGTGGACTTCCCGGATTTCCAGGCCTTGGTGGACAAGGCCATCGTCGCTGAGCACGCAGGGAGAGCCCTTGTGGATTCCCGCAAGCGTAAGTGGGAGGCCCGCAAGTCATCTGGGGCCAGCTATTCCCGCTCGGCCTCCGGGTCCCGCCTCGACCTTCAAGACTTCCGAGATCGCCAAGACTCGCCCTGGCCCTTCAGAGGTCAGGCCCCAATCACGCACCGCGAAGTCAGCCAGGAGGCCTCCGCCCAGCTACGGATGTCACCTGCTTCTTCTGCAACAACAAGGGGTATTATGCAAATAATTGCCCCAAGAAGACAGGAGCAGCCTCTCGTCCTAATGGAGGACGCGGGCAAGGAGGTGGTTCTTCTCAGAACCTGAAGATGGTCCCCGCTACCCAAGGTGTGGGTAGTGCTCGCGTCAACCTCATCTCAGCAGAGGAAGCACAGGAGGCACCTGACGTTGTGTTGGGTACGCTTTCACAACTCGCTCTGCTACCGTGTTGTTTGATTCAGGAGCATCTCATTCTTTTGTTTCTGAGTCTTTTGCTGCTATTGGTGAACTCCTTATTGCTCCATTGTTGGTCCCGTTGCTCATTCGCTCTCCCGGTTCGGAGTTGAGGGTTGAATTAGAGTGTAGGGATGTTCCAATTGAGATCGAGGGAGTGAGGTTCTTAGCGAATCTCATCCTTCTACATTCAGCAAGTTTAGATGTAATTCTTGGTATGGATTTGTCGGGCCCCCAGGTGTCACACAACCCCGAGACCCTCTGTGCATACCAAGCTAGTCCCATGATCAGTAGCTAGCTTGCACAGTTACAACAATGATGTAATCATAACCATTCAACAACGAACTAATGAAGCAGACAAAGTAATATTAATTAAAACAAAGAAAGACCTTATGGTCAAGGTTCTACAAAAGTCGCTCACGTGGCTTAGCAACAACAGAGTATCCGCAATGAAATCTCAAAATACGTGGAGCCCAATCGACATGCCCACGTGCAATCGAGTGGAGGACGGACCTAGTTCGCAAAGTCTTCAAAGTAGCCTTCTTCATAGTACTCAACATTTCCGGTTCTTTCATTGACCGATCAACAAAGGGCATAAAGCCGTGAGTACATAAAGTACTCAAGAAGTCGTAGAGAAATGTATGCACATAGTATTCATGCCAGCTTAAACAAGGATGGCTTTATGGTTAATTTGCGTAAAGCAAGTTTAATAAAGAAATACAATAATTAGATTGCAAAGCGTGATTTTAAAAGAATAATACATAGATAACCAAGTTCTTTGAATCAAACAAAGGAACATCCCGCTCACTTCCCAACCATTCCAACCAAACGCTTCCATCGATCCAAATCAATTTTTGAAAATACTACCCTTGCGCGAAATCACTGTGCATGTCCGTGAATCGGGACACGGCTATTCGAATAGATTTTGACACTCGCAGAGGTTGTACAACTTTACCCACAAGACACGACTTCTCTAGTTTGTTTGGCATCCGCCGATACCACCGCCACTTCCTTAGGTGAGTAGTCTAGAGCACGTGACAAGGCTTTTACAAAGTTCCATTTTGCCTCTGTTTCGCCTCGCTAAGGTTTCGCCATCACGCCTCTCTTGCGCCAATAAATGTACCACAAAGTAACCGACTCAAAACTTTCCTAATTAATTGGCCAGTCCGTCCCATACCGGACTTATGGTTGCACGAGGTGACCTGATCAATGACTTGCAAAGTTAAGTCCTTAGTTGGTCGCTCGCATAAGTCTACCACAACCCAATGTGCATTACGCACCCACTCTAGCTTCCTACCTCAAGCCCGAGCATAAAACATTTTTGTTCATTCCCGACCAAATGGCAATCCCTGCCATGGCACAACATCTTTTAATAAAAGTGGCCTCACACCACTGTTCCATAGTTCCATTAGTCAAATTTCATTCATCATCGAACATGTGATCGAAAGTCTCGCGGGTAACTACAGCATGTCTAAGCAATAATACGCTCCCAAGTTGGTATACAATTATGTCCAACTAGTATTAACCATCCTATGGTGTCCAAGGATATATGTCATTCAAGGAGACATTTCATTTTCAATTCATCAAGGAGGCATAATGGCAAATTGGTAATTATCTACTCCCAAAACCATTTTTAATAAAACTAGCCATGCATGATAATTTAATACAATATACATTTGTAAAATGGGTTTAACATGGTCAAAGGCCTACGACTTGCCTTCGCTGACGAGGAGAGGGTCTTCATCGTCTGGTCAAGAAATCTTCCAAACGCCTAATCTACACGCAAGCGAGAATAGCAACAAATAAATAAAACAGCACCAAATGAACTCCAAAAATTACAAAACCAGTACCAAATGAAAGAGGATGAATTTATATGAATTTAGAAATTTGGATCACCCAAATCGGAGTTCGGATGTGAAAGTTATAGCCAAAAGAAATTTCAAAATCACATAAAATGATAGAATTGATTTTTCGATTTTCGAATTATTTTTCTATTAAAAATTCGGATTTACGCAAGTTTGCGAATCGCCGACGCAGCAGCCACGCTGGCGTAACTGCTTCACGTGGCGCCGACGTGGCGCCACGACGGGTGGCCACGTGGGCTCGGGCCCGCGGGTCAGAGAGAGAAAGGCGGGAGAGAGAGAGAGACGGGGAGGCGCGGCGGCCGGAGCTGGGAAGACGGCGGCGCTGAGGCGGAGGGAGAAGGCGGTGGCGGGAGAACGGCGACGCGGAGGCGACCGAGCCGGGAAGACGGAGGAGGGCGCGCGAAAATCGGCCGTGAGAGAGGAGGGAGAGAGAACGGGAGACGAACGGCGCGCTTTTATAGAACTCGCGGCGACGGACTACGGCGCGGCGGCGGGGCGCGGGCGGAGGCGGGACGAGACGGGCACGGCCGCGGACGCGACGGAGGCGAGGCGATGCGACGGACGGGCGCGGATTCGCGGCGCGGATTCGCGCGACGTGGAGAGAGAAACGCGCGCGGGCGAGACGATGATCGGAGCCGTCCGATTTCGACGGACGCTGGGAGCGAGGGAGGCGCGGCGACGGAGAGCCGTCCGATTTCGACGGACGGTGGGAGAAGAAGAGGTGCGCGCGAGGGAGACGAGAAGGGCGCCGTCCGATTTCGACGGACGCGGAAGAGGAAGGACTCGGCGATGCGAGCCGCAAGCGATGGCGATCGGACGGTCGCGATGGAAAGGGGACGCGAGGGCGGCCGAGCCGAACGGAGGATGGAGATCCAACGGCCGGAACGGCCGAGCGCAAGGCGAGGGCACGGGAGGTCGGACGGGTCAAGGAATGGGCCGGAGGCGGGAGCATGCAGGGCCGGCTAGGTTTCGCCCACGCATTTAAAAAGGATTTTAAATACATTTTTGATTTTAGATATTCAAACAAATCAAAAAGCAATTTAGAAAATAGCAAATAGACTCCAAAAATTCTAGAAAAATTCACAGAAATTACTTGAATTATTCTGGACTTAATAAAAATATTTTTAACTTTAAATTTTCTTTTCTTTTGCAAATAAATTAATTTTTAATTTCGGGAAAAAGGAAAAACCCTTTTTAAAATCCAATAAATCCAAGAAAATTCTTAAAATAATAATTTTGATTTTAAATTCCAGAAAACTCAATTAAACCAACTTTAATTTAATTGAAGTTTGATTAACTCATATTAAACTGCAATTGCATTTTAAAATTTCAAAATTAAGCTTTGGGCAAATAGAAACAAACGGTTCTCTTTTAAAATTTTCAAAAACTCCGAAAAACGGGACGCTACAAACCTACCCCTCTTAAAGGGAATCTCGACCCCGAGATTCAGGCTGACTAGAGAATAGGTGGGGAAACTCAGCCTTCAAGTCATCTTCTCGTTCCCAAGTGGCTTCTTCTTCGGTGTGGTTGCTCCATCGACCTTGCGTAAACGGATGATCTTGCTTCTTGTCACTCTTTTCGCTACTTCCAAGATCTTGATGGGATGCTCCTTGTAGGTGAGGTCTTCTTGCAGGCAATTGCTTCCATTGGCATCCGCTCGCACACGCAAACACTTCTTCAATCGTGACACGTGGAAGACATTATGCACATCCGATACCGAGGCGGAGCTCCAACCGTAAGCGACTTCTCCTCTTCTGCTAGAACTCGAAAGGTCCGATGTACCTTGGTGCAAGCTTTCCACTTACTCAAACGACGATCCTTTGAGAGGCGATACCTTCAGTACACATGATCACCAGTGCAAAGCTAGATCTCGCGACTGTTATCAAGATAACTCTTTCGCTCGGTCGGGCCTTTTCACTTTTCTCTCGATTGATCGAACTTGCTCTTCGGCTTTTTCCAAAATATCCGCCCAAACACTTGTCTTTCGCCTACTTCATTCCAATACAAGGGTGTTCTCGATTTTCTTCCATAAAGAGCTTCAAATGGAGACATCCGAGGCTTGACTGTAAATGTTGTTATAGGAAAACTCGCATAAGGTAGCATTTGATCCCAATCGGTCTCGATTTGCTAAGGCACAAGCCCTTAACATATCTTCTAGGATTTGATTTACTCTTTCGTCTCATCCATCCGCCTTGGGATGATAAGTCAGATCAAATTTAGATTAGTACCCAAAACATCGGCAACTTCGCCAAAATCTTGAGGTGAATCGATCCTCGATCCGCACGATCTTCTTCGCACTCCATGCGGGCACACTATCTTTGCCATGTACAATTCTGCCAGTCTATCACCAGAGTAAGTAGTCTTGACTGGAAGAAAGTGAGCAACTTTGGTTAGACGATCCACAACTACCCAGATAGAATCATATCCTGACCTTATCCTTGGCAAACCAAAGGATAAAATCCATGCCAATTTCTTCCCACTTCCATTCGGCACTCTCAAGGGTTGCGGAGTCCAAAGAGCCTTTGATGCTCGGCTTTAACTCACGATGACATCACACCGAGCTACATACTCGCAATCTCACGCTCATGCTAGACCACCAATACATTTCTTTAAGGTCTTGGTACATCTTTGTGCTTCTGTGGTGAATGGAGTACAAAGTTTCATGGGCTTCCTTGAGTATCACCGCTAAGCTCTTTCTCGATCTGGAACACGATTCGCTTGTCAAACCAAATGGTGCCTTGCTCATCTTCTCAAAATCTCGTGGCTTTACCCTTCTTCATGTTGCTCTTAATTTCCTTAATATTGGCATCTTCAACTTGAGCTTCCTTGATCCGATTCCGCAAAGTGGGTTGAACTTCTAGGCGCTAGATAACCTTCTTCAACCAACTCTAACTTGAGCTTCAGAACTCTTCATGAAGGGTGGTGATTTTCCTTGATCAATGTGGTATTGCAAGAGACTTTTTCGCCAAGGCATCCGCCACAACATTAGCTTTGCTCGGTGGTAATGGATTCCAATATCATAATCCTTTATTAACTCTAACCACCTTCTTTGCCTCATATTAAGATCACCGAGTGAAAATGTACTTCAAGCTCTTATGGTCCCAGATAGACTTCACAATGATTACCAATAAGGTAATGACGCCATATCTTTAAAGCATGCACTACGGCAGCCTAACTCCAAGTCATGAGTGGGGTAATTCACTTCATGAGGCCTCAATTGACGGAAGCATAAGCTACTACCTTCCTTTCTTGCATCAGACACAACCAAGTCCTTGCCGGATGCATCACGTAAAATCTCAAAATTTTTCCTGACATCGGCAAAATCAACACCGAGTCGTTGTCGACGCTTCTTCAACTCTTGAAAACTTTGCTCACAACTGCTGTCCAAGCAAATTTCTTTTCTTTCTTTAACAAATGAGTGAGGGTCTTGCTATCTTGGAGAATCCTTCTATGAATCGACGATAGTATCCTCGCCATTCCAAGAAAACTTCGACCGAGGCATCGACTTGGGTGACTCCCAATTAAGCACATCCTTAACCTTCTTGGGGTTAACAGATACTCCTTTCGCGGACATGACATGACCCAAGAAAGTAACTTCTTTCATCCAAAACTCACACTTGCTGAATTTAGCATAGAGTTGATGATCTCTAAGCTTATTCAGACCAAACGGAGGTGCTCTTCATGCTCTTCTTCACTCTTGAATACACCAAAATATCGCCAATGAAGACAATGACGAACTTATCCAAATACTCCATGAACACCTTATTCATCAAGTTCATAAAGTAAGTGGGCATTGGTCAATCCAAATGACATGACCGTGAACTCATACACCCATACCGGTTGAGAAAGTCGCCTTGGGGATATCTTCCGACGAATCTTCACCGTGGTATCCTCGACCTCAAGTCTATCTTGGAGAACACACCGCTCCTTTCAACCGGTCAAACAAATCATCGATCCCGGGCAGAGGGTACTTGTTCTTGATGGTGACCTCATTGAGGGCTCAGAATACACACACATCCGCTGGGTACCATCCTTCTTGCAACAAAGATCACCGGGCTCCCCAAGGTGAAGAACTTGGCCTGACAAAACCTTTCTCTTGCATTTCTTCAATTTGCTTCTTCAGCTCAACCAAATCATTGACAGCAATCAGAGGGTCTCTTGAAAATAGGTGCGCCTCGAACAAGATTGATGACAAACTCCAAGTCTCGGTCCGTGGCATTCCGTAGGTCATCGTGAAAGACATCCGGGAACTCTCGACCACCGCACTTCCTCCATAGATACAACACCGCACTCGCAGACTAAAGATCCGCCTAGCTTATCCGGGAGGCTTCAAACTTTACCTTGGTTCCATCCGGATCGACCAAAGTGATGCTTCTACCACCACAATCCAAGAGGGCTTGGTGATTGGCAAGCCAATCCATTCCCAAAATCACATCAAGAGACTTGGTGTCTATGATGATGAGATTAGCAAGGAATTCTACCCTTCTATGGTCACTTTAACCTTAGGGCAACCTTGGTTCAGACTCAATTCAACCGAGATCGAACCAACAAAACACTTTTAAGAGGCAAAACTTCCAATTGGTGCCTTTCAAAGAAAATTCAGAAACAAACGAATGCGAAGCTCCGTAATCAAACAAAACAAAGGCAGTCTTTGAATTGACAAGGAACTTACCCAAAGACGACGTCCGGGCCGTCTCGGGCTTCCTCCACAGTGGTGTGGTTCACACGACCTCTTCCAAAAGGCCGAGGAGTCTTGATCGTGCGCTTGGAGTTTGAGGGGCTCCTCGTGCGCTCTCGGAGCGGGGTCCTGGTCGGAGTGGCTCCCATGTTGAAACGAACAGAGAAGGGCCTTGCCTCGCGGGCGCCTCATCGCGAAGTGCCCCACCGATGGCACTTAAAGCGTGTGATCCCGCCGCAGGTTGCCATTCCTTGGTTGCCGGAGCTGCTGAAGCCGCGGGTCACCGGAATCGCTGGGCGAGGTGTCGCACTGAGGGCTCAATGTGACAGTGGAGCAACACGGCAGGAGGCGCACATTCATTCTCGACTCTTTGGGAGTGAGACCGATGGGCACCGTGGTCGCATCATCTTTCTCTTTGGGATTCTTCAAGCTCACGGCGGATTCTCGATGAGCATGGCCTTGTTCACCAAGTGCCGGAAATCGCATAATCATTCCCAATGACTTGCACCTTCAAACCGGGTTGAGTCCTCTCTTGAAGCGCTTCGCGGGCATCATCTGTGGCAACGTCCTCGGGCATAACGAGACAACCGAGTGAATCGTTAAGATATTCACTCACCGACGTGTTGCCTTGCCGCACTCACGGAACTCATTCTTCTTCATTTCCACCTTTCCATCGTGGATATGGGAGTGGCGGAAAGCTCCCTCAAAACTCGCCCAAGTGATACTCTCATGGTTTCCATGGCGGCACAATAGTTCTCCCACCATTCGCAGCGGTACCTTCAAGCCGGTGAGTGGCATATGTAACCTTCTCGCGATCATCACAACGGGTGATAGCGAGCTTTTTTCCATGGAACGAATCACCATTCTGCGCCCAATGGCTCCGAGGAGCTAGAGAAAGTGGGCGGATGGGTCCTTAGAAACTCGCCACTGGATCGAGGAAAACTGGGGTGGAGCAGCGTGGGCGTGGCACCGCTTGATCTGCTCGATTCATCATTGCTAGAAGGCAAGAAGCGGTCCGGTTCTCGCTGATTCATCATCCGAGTCATATTTCGCATCAAAGAGCTCATCACCGCGTCTGGCCGCCATGAATCGACTCAAACCCGGATCTGCACCGCGCGGCTCGGGAAGACGGGCATCGGCGCTTGAGTCTCATCCTCGCTTATGGAGTTGCGGGTCTAAACCATCTCGCGACAAAGCTTCACTGTGTTTAATAGACGAGAAGAAGAAAGCAATTTAGATGCGAGGGAAAGCACGGAGATGAGCGAGGAACAAGGGAGATAGATGGATCAACCTAATGCGGACAAAATTGGTTTTACCCAACGAACGGATAGCCGGAAAGCTATCAAGAAGCAACCCAAAACGGACACTTAAGCACAAAAGCACTATTACGCAGACTAAACGACTCTAAAATTAGGGAGGCAGCTACCAATCTAATCTTTACGGAGGGTCAACTTGGAACAGACTGCGGACCTTGAACTTCCAAAACTTCCATTACTTGATCTTGAATGGCTCGATCCTAGGGATAATCCAGAGATGAGGGAGTCAATTTAAATTTGAAAACCAAGTTCCAGAAAAGATAAGATGAAAGAATTCAAGAATGATATAAGAGGGTAAGATGATAAGATAAGAATAGAATAAGATAAGAAAGAACAGAATAAGATGAGAGAAGAATTTCTAGTCAAGTTAATTGCTTGGTTTGATTTAGAAAATATATTTTGAATCTTTGACTAAGACGACTAATCTAGCTAAAGGTTACGCCGATATGGCACATACGACATGGCTCGATACCATCTCTTGTCGGTCCCCCTGTGTCACATGATGTAATCCCCGAGACCCTCTGAAGCAGCATAAAGTAATTGAAGGATCGAAATGGCAACAGAGGGGGTGAATGGTGCTTTAAAATTAATAACTCCCCTTTGCTGTAATTAAAAAGACCTACAAAGTCCTCTGGATATCTCAAGAAGAGTGAAGCAAAATCAAAGAACAAAACAAGATTTCAGATCGCTCGAGAAATCGGACGTTCGATTTTACCCGCATGTAGTTCCGCAGACCGAAGTTCCGGTTCAAGGCGGAAGTTCCGCTCATGTAGTTCCGCTATGGAAATCGGAAGTTCCGATTGTCCCGAAGAAGAACAAGGCGGGTTTTTCCCAAAAATCCAAAATGCTAAATCTTGAGTGCTCTTCTCGTGTCAAGGTTCACAGACATCATCCTAAACACCATCTTGACCTTATGGAGAAGAATCGCAAACAAAGATCCAATAATCAAGCTAAATATGGATTTCTTGAAGAAGGGGAAAGAAAGACCAAAACCCAAAATAGACACGATTCTCAGATTCTTAGTTCATGAGACTTTGGGAATCCATTAGCAATAGCAACACGACTCTAGATATCAAGTTTCATGCTATTTCATACGACGAATCAAAAGATACATCAAAACCTTAAATATTCAACATGAACGAGAAAGGAATAGAGAAAGGCATAGGCAAGTAATCAAAACCTCAGAGATTCATTAATAGAAATCAAAAGATTACAAGGAACTACAGAGGAATGATTACAAGATTTTCAGTTCATTCTCTCTCAACAAACTCTCAAAGCAAAACAAACCTTTTTGCTAAGGCTAACCCTAATTTTCTTTTTCCCAAAAATCTAACCCTAACCTGTGGTTCTCCCTATTTATAGCCTTGGCTAATGGGCCTCCAACCCATTAAGCCCGCTACACCGAACGGAACCGCCTCCACTTTTGCCGCTTGCTAAAAGACCCTTTCGCCTTTGCGCACCTTTCCGAAGCCTCCAGACACCTTGTTGTGCACGACTCGCAACCGCTTCAAGATTCACGCCATCTTCGACACATCTCGACCGTTCGACCTCAACGCCCCGCGCTTAGTCCGTCCACGTGTCTCGCCACGACTCCATCTTGATGCCCCGCAGCCAACACAGCATAAAAACACATCACATAGCATTGCACAATATCATAGCATCAATATTTGTATAAGACTCAAACTCATACAAAATCAAAATCACAATTTAACCTTCTCTCGACAGCTCGACACAATCGAAGTTCAAGATTTACCACACGCGGAAGTTCCGATTTCGAACATCCGCATTTGTCGAATTATCGGAAGTTCCGCGCTTACCATCGCGGAACTTCCGATCTTCTAACATCCGATTTTCCAAATATTTAATTCGATTAGCAACACGAGAGAACACTCAATGTCGAATTATCTGACACTCCGCTACCGTTGCAGCGGAAGTTCCGATTTCTTCACCGAGACCAAAACCAGATTAATCGGAAGATCCTATTTCTAACACCTAGAGTTCGATTTATCGAACTTCCGCTCCATACACAACGTAGTTCCGATTATCCCGACTCAAATTTAATCACCCAAACTTAAAACCCAACTCTCAATCTAATCAACACACTTGTCAAATACTCATCACTCGTGAGTGGAGGACCTCTCACATGGTCTCTCAATCTCCCCTTGATGAGTATATTGACAATCACCAAAAAGCATAAGATGAGTTTGAGTTTAAAGTCAACCAAGGTCTAAACAAGAGTAGTTAAGCTCAAGACCAAGTTGACAAAAAGAGAAAGACTTGAGATGAGATGAAAGAGCAATTTTCGCACAAAACTCAAGGCTTTTCTTCAGAAGGCTTTTTCTCACAATCATTCTCCCCCTTTGGCAATAAAATCATCAATATGTAGAAAAGGGAGGAAAAGACTATATGATGTTCATTTTAAGCATTAGGAGCCATGTAGATTATCCAAAATGACTATTAGAGTATTACACCAAGCCATAACACAGAAGAATGCTATCAAGATCATGACAATCGATGTATAGAAGAGCTAAGACAATTTGATTAATGATCCAGTTCTTTAGCAAGTCAAATAAGTCAAGATTGAAATCTAGCTAAAGATATCCAAGGATGATGCAAGCCATGTCAAATAATCTAAGTTGAACCAAGAAGACTAATACTGAACAGTTTAGAGTGCTACCATTGAAGAAGGACTCATTTTATCCAGACTTGGTCTCTTTAGAGATAAGCAATTTTAGCACATGTTTCTTTTTCAAGACTTTTATGGTTTTATCTCAAGAAAGCAAGCTCGACTAGGTGCCATCCACAACCGCCTCCTAAGCTTCAACCATTTTTTTATTTTAAATTAAACCATGTGCTAGATCTCAAGCCTTATGCGACCACCCAAGCAATGACTTAAGGAGGTGATCTTAGGTCATCCAAGGCTTCCCCGAGTTCATGCCTAGTGCAATGGCAAGCCGCCTCATGAGAAAGATTTGGTGAGATCAGTTTTTCAGCACAAAAGAGATCATTTTTGCTTTTGAAGTTTTTAGACCAGTTGATTAGAGATAAGTCATGTTTCTTAACAAACCGACATAGCTTACTCAAAAGTTCAAAAGAGATTCAGACTCAACTCAACCTACTTGACATGGCTAAAATCATAAAAGGATAGTTTCAACTGCACTAGTCTCAAGAGCTATCATGACAAGATTTTAATTCAAGTTAAGCATTTTAATTACCTTAGCATGGCAAAGACTAAACTACACATAAAAAGTCATGATAGATCTAGCGCTTTAGCATAAATCATGGCAAGATGTAAAAATAGTAAAAACAGATCATAAGGGATAATAAACAAGGCTCCATTTGATTATCATGCAATGATTGATGAAATACACAAAAATCCGATTCCCTTTAGAATGAGATGCATCTTTTAATTCAAAGTTGAGTTATGACACAATTAAGAATATGGAATAACCAAGAATAACTCCCCGAACCAAAGGAACAAAAACGAGAATCGATAAGTAAACCGTAAAAGGCATCCTTTAGAGCATAGAAAAGATATAGAGAAAACTATCGCCGCATGCATTCTTATCTACCCCATATGATTCTAGGACTATTACCGATCTACACAAACACTAAGGAGCAAACATCGTCCCTGTCTACCCAAGGGTGGCCCGACCTCGCTAGAACCTATAAGAAGTGAGTAAGCTCTACTTAGAGAGGGAAGAGACACTAATAAGCAAGATCCTAGAAGCACAAGACAAGAAGTAGCAGCCAAAGCAATGTGGCAAGAGAAACACTCTAACCTATGCCGAAGGACTTGACCCAAATATTAAAAGAAATGAAACCAGAAAGGAGTAAGCGATAATATAATATAATATAATATAATATAATATAATATAATATAAAGAGTAGCACAACGCTCCCCCTCACAAAGAATCCGTAAGGACAAACCACCCCAAGCTCTCTCGCAGAATAAAACCGAGAGTCGCCCGGAGGCTTAGTGAAGATATCGCCACCGGTGCTCACTCTCCACAACCGAGCACAATGTCACCCTTCTCTACATGATCTCAAGAAAGTGATATCGATATCTATATGCTTGGTCCGAGAATGTTGCATCGGGTTCTTGGCAATGCAAATCGCAGACGTGTTATCACGTAAGAGTGGAACGCAATGATAGATAGCCCGAATCCTGCAGGTCGAGACCATCCAAAGCACTTGACTACAAAGAATCGTCGCGCAGAACGCATTTCGCCTCTCGCAGCGGGATCGCGAACACCGGATTGCTTCCTCGACGACCAGAGACGAGAGAAGTGCCAATGAATTGGCAAGTGCCGGTGCTCTTCCTATCTATCCTACACCAAGAAAGTTCGCATCGGAGAAAGCTCTAAGAGATAGACAAGAAGAGGAAGAGTACCAGATGCCATAGTCAATGGTAGCTCAAGGTACCGAAGATGCGCTTCACCGCCGACGGTGAGATACGCGAGGAGAAGCTCGAAACCTAGCACAAAGACACACGTAGAAATGTATGTCCGGTCTCGAGGCGTGAGGTACAAAGAGAGCCAATCATGCTCTGAAATCCTTTTGGTCAACAGTGTTCGCCGTCTTCATCGGATCGAGAGCAACAGAGATGCCATCGGAGTTGATACGGCTTTCCATCATTCATGTCAAACGCTTCAGAGGTCTCGAGTGTATTTGCCTTGATGAAGAAAGGTACCTCCCGAGTCATTTGATTTGGAAGCCAAGGAAGAAGCTCAACTCGCCCATCATGCTCATTTCAAACTCCGAGCTCATGACATCGGAAAACTGGAAACGAGAGCATGCGAGGAGCCGCCAAAGATAATGTCATCCACATAGATCCGACGAGCAAAGATCGGTGCCAAGACGGCGAATGAACAAGGTCTTGTCAATTTTACCCATCTCAAAACCATGGCTCACAGATAGGACTTAAGCCTTTCATACCAAGCTCGAGCCCGCTTGAGTCCATACAAAGCTTTGGAAAGCTGTAGACATGGTTAGGTATTTGGGGTTCTCGAAACCAGAGGTCAGTGTCGACATAGACTTCTTCCTCAATAAGGCCATTGAGGAAGGCACTCTTGACATCCATCTGGTAAAGCTTGAAACCCTTAGAAGCCGCAAAGGCAAGTGATTCTAATGGCTTCAAGTCTAGCTACAGGGCAAAGGTCTCTTCAAATCTAGACCTCAACTTGAGAGTACCCCGAGCTACCAACCTAGCCTTGTTTCAATGACTAACCCATCTTCACTTTGCTTGTTCTTGAACACCCATTTGGTCCCAATGATATTGTGACCTTGAGGGGCTCAACAAGGACCGACCTTGTTCCTTTCAAAGTTTTCCAATTCCTCGTGCATGGCGTTAGTCCATGACTCATCGAAAGAGCATGACAAACGCCTTTGGGCTCAAACGAGGCAACAAAGGCGTAATGGAGACAGAATAGAGACATGCCGCTTTTGAACGAGTGACTCGCTCAAAGAGATCTCCAATTATCTCGCTCAAGGATGGTCCTTTGAATGTGTCTTGGAGGTCCAGGTGAGATGAAGAAGTGGCCTCTACCTCATTAGCGCATGAGATAGGACAGAGCCACTAGCTTCGTAAGAAGCGAAGGTAAGGGTCGATCTCCTCGAGGTGCGGTGGAAGAGGGCACCTCAAGAGGAGGAGAAGGAACTGGATCTGTAAACAACCTTCATCTCCATCCTCCTCATCGCCCACAAAGATGGACTCGATCGCTCTAAGGAACTCGAGATATCGTGCCTAGTCCCTGGACCGCCTCATCAAGGTCACCTCACGTGTTTCTAACAATTTACTAGATTCGCAGCCTGCACTCTATAGGCACGAGAAGAAGTCGAGTAACCCGTAAAGATCCCATCACAAGATCGTGACTCGAACTTATCTAGGTTCCTGCACTTGTAATAAAACACTTGCAACCAAACACACGAAAATGCGAGACGCTGGGTTTTCGCCATATCTCAACTCATAAGAAGTGCGATGCAAGAGTGCCCAAGAAAACTCATAGAAACATGACAAGCAAGAGCAATTGCCTCACCAAAACTTCCTAGGTGTAGAGTACTCATCAAGCATCGTCCCCGCCATCTCGACTAAGGTACGGTTCTTCCTCTCCACAACGCCATTTTGTTGAGGGACGATGGAGACGAGAACCGTGCTCTACACTGCCTCACCACAAAACTCTCAAAGTAGGAATTCTTGAACTCGTGCCATTATCGGCGAATTGCTCGTAATGCACCCGGGAGCTCAACAGTAAAGCCTACTAAAAGACCACGAAAAGAGTAAACGCCTCATCCTTCGAGGCTAAGAAAAACACCCAAGAATACCTCGAGAAGTCATCGACCACGACAAGTACATACCACTTCCTCCCATCGACCGCACTCTAGCCGGTCCCATCAGTGTCCATATGGAGCGCTTGACCGGTGCATCCGTCATAGTCATCAGAATCGAGGATGTGAAGCGGAACCATTTTGCCGCGTGCGGCAAGGAGCACAAACAAGATCCTTGACCATTTTGAGTTTCGCAAACCACGAATGAGATCGTGGCCGCTAACTCGGGTCGATGATCAAATCCTATATGACCAAGTCTCCTATGCCGTAAAGTCAAATCACGGATTCGAAGCAATTAAACATCGGAGAGGATCACCGGAAGATCGGAAAAATCAGCACGAAAGATCCTCCCATATCGAAATCCCGCAAACTAGACTACCCAAGAATCAAGAATTTTGCAATTGTTTTTCTTAAAGCTCACTCGAAACCGTCATCAGAAGTCGAGAGATCGAAAGCGATTATACCGCAGCTTACTTACTAAGGCAACATCTTTTAAAATAAAAGAATCATTAATGCTCACAGTACCTTTAGCGATGACGCGCCTAAATGAAGCATCTCGAAGGTGATCGCCTCATCACCGAGCGCGGGCTAGGAAGAAAACCAACGAGAATCTCCGGTCATATGACGTGAACAACCGAGTCTACAATCCGACCTTTCCTTCCCACCCGGCGACCTCGAGTCAAACAGAGTAAAGTCTCGATCGGGTGAATCAACAAGTGATTTTGGCACCCAATACCGAGTAACACGGCGAATGATGAAGTAGTCAAGCAAGACCGACTCTATCTACCCTACGCTCTCGCCACTCAACAAGTCAAAGATCTCACTGTTGTCGAATCCGATCGCTATGGAAGAGCGAGTCGGCGCCGAGAATATGTCGATCTCGCCATGGTAGCTATCTCGAAAGGAAAACGAGATCTACCCTCGTGACGGCGGAAGTTACGACCAAAGGAAGCATGAGGACGAAAATCGTAAAACTCGAAAAACCAAGTCCTCGATGTCGCCCAAAATCATCGATGGAACAAACCTAGACCTCGTGTTGGTCTTAGGTGCACTCAAGATCCGGGTCGACCTCGAATGTGCCTAAGAGACTCAACACGGTCTCTACGCGCGATCTTGCGCGCCAAGCAATGATCAACTAAATGTCCATCTTTCTCGGCGAAGGTGCAATGATACTTCGCCTTCCGAGGGGTCAAGCCGCAGTGGAATCACCTTGTCGCCGAAATCCTTTGAACAAAACCCACGACTTAAAATTGACTTTCTCATCCCCGGCTTAGTTTTGATCACACCGTGCTATGGTTTTGAGCACGACAGGTGGATGCTTCCTCATATCCTCCTGGATATCATATCCTAGACCTTGATTAAATCTGCAAATTTTTGATTTGTCTAGAATGAGATTGAGCTTCTTCTTGCCTCCTACAAACCTCTCGAGAGTGTTCATAAGATACTGACACTCCCGAAAGAGAGAGGTGCAAGAAGAGCAGGGGGAAGAAGAGACAGCAGAAGGTAAGGGAGCAGAAGAAGAACCAACAGCAGAGGAAAGATTGGCTTGTGCACGCACAGCCGACTTTGGGGGACAGTCCTACTGCTAGCAGATTGGTTCACGTTACTAGGCGTCTCTACCAAACCCTTAGACTTCTTCCCAGACACACAATACAAGCAGATGATTGTGTCTCTAGAAGGTCCTTAGTTAGTTTCACACATTTTTCATCCAATGCAACCAAATCACATTTTAGTTTATTACAATGATTGCAAGGTGAGCTAACAAGGTCCTTAGAAGCATACTGAGCCAATTTGTTACTGTGATCAATCATTTCTTGAAACCGCTTAGATACTGATTCTAGTTCAAAGAGTTAACTTAGGACGCTTTAAACAAGAAACAATAGGCTCTAGTAGCGCAGCCTTGAAATTCAAGAATTTTGTGATCCGCCTGCTTTAGGTTCATCTTGAGATTATTACAATTTTCACAAGTTTCAGTGATCAAGCAACATGGTATAAAGACCTCTAAACGAATTGTCCTTAACCTCACATGAGGTGCAAGCGAGAGCCTCAATAGTAGTGGATGAAGGAGGTGCTACCCTACTCATCTCTAATTCAAGAAGAAGGCTAATGTTCTCTACCTTAATCATGTCAAGTTCGGAGGACACACTATCATGTAAGGTCCTTAGTTTATCCATATCATCAATCAAAGCACAAAGATGTGTCACATTCATCACGGAGGGAGCAGATGTAAGCAAAGTAAGCTCCGTGATAGTCTAGCTACTTCCTTCTCCAACACGTAACACTTAGCCCTAGACTTAGCATGAAATCTACCTAGCTTAAGAAAAGCATCATTAAGTCTGGTCATAAGTGGGACTAACCTCATCTGAGTCGGAGTACTCATTGCGTCGCTCGATTCGCCTCGAGGGCCATGAAGCACATGCCGAGAAGTTGCCGCCGCCTTGGGATCATGATCGCCCTTCCCATCATCGTCGCTCCACCCTCCACCTCGCCGGTGTCCAGCTCATCGAGGCGGTGAGGACGCGATGGAACAGCCTTCTTTGCCTTCCCAAAGTTGCGGAACTTCTTCTTGCCTTGATCAGTGCCGAGGGCTTCGTGTTGCGGTTCTTGTCGATGTAGTCGTTCTTGCTTGGACCGCCATAGTCACCTTTGCCCTTCCCAAGCTTGGGACGGCTTGCTCGGATGTGGTTGGGGCCACCACACTCAAACAAATCACAGACCTCCTCTCTTACCATCCCTCCTCCTCTTGTAAGCATGAGAAAACTTCCGAGCTAGGAGGGCTAGCTGCTCATCCTCGAGTCGCCTCTAGCGATCATCGCTATGTCACGAGAGCAGCTAGGAGAACCCACGATCGACTCGTAAGAAGATTCGAAGTGGGATCGGTGACTAAAGCCATCGATCGTGACTTCGACCTTCGAGAGACAATGTCAATCTCGTGAGTCTTGAGACGCGAGTAAAGCGCATCAAGAGTCGTGGTCGAGAGGTCCGTGCTATCCTTGATGGTAGTCACTTTCATCTCCCAAACACGAAGATCGAGTGCGAAAGCATCTGTCGAGCGTTATCCGAGTCGGGTATGTAAGACCGACCGCCGGAGGTTGCTCAAAATCTTATGAAAACGCGAAAAGCACTCGCCAAGAGATTCACCGAGAAGCATCTCAAATTTACTATATTCTCGCTTGAACTGGTCTTGTCGAACCGTCTTAATCGAGTGGTGCCTCATGGTATGCATCGAGGGTCACCCGGATGTCATAAGCGTAAATCAAATGAGAAATACGATCAAACTCACTTCGCTCAAACCACGAATGATAATGTTCCTTGCCTTAGCATTTGCCTCAACATCGCCCATATTTCCCACATTGATGTTCTCATCGGCAGAACAAAGAAATCCGACTTTCACCTTTCTCCGATGGCATACCCCGAGCACGGATATACGTTTCCATTCGGCTCTTCGGAAGGGTAATCCGCACCATCAAAGACCGGAGGCTTGGTGGAATACTTGTCCGCTGCCATGGCTCAACCGACGGTTAAGATCTATCAAGAAGAGCTAACCTGGCTCTGATACCAATTGAAGGATCGAAATGGCAACAGAGGGGGGGTGAATGGTGCTTTAAAATTAATAACTCCCTTTTCTGTAATTAAAAAGACCTACAAAGTCCTCTCGGATATCTCAAGAAGAGTGAAGCAAAATCAAAGAACAAATACGAGATTTCAGATCGTTTCGAGAAATCGGACGTTCGATTTTACCGCGCAGTAGTTCCGCACCGAAGTTCCGGGATCGCGGAAGTTCCGCTCATGTAGTTCCGTTATGGAAATCGGAAGTTCGATTGTCCCGAAGAAGAACAAGGCGCTCGGGTTTTCCCAAAAATCCAAAATACGAAATCTTGAGTGCTCTTCTCAGTCAAGGTTCACAGACATCATCCTAAACACCATCTTGACCTTATGGAGAAGAATCGCAAACAAAGATCCAATAATCAAGCTAAATATGGATTTCTTGAAGAAGGGGAAAGAAAGACCAAAACCCAAAATAGACACGATTCTCAGATTCTTAGTTCATGAGACTTTGGGAATCCATTAGCAATAGCAACACGACTCTAGATATCAAGTTTCATGCTATTTCATACGACGAATCAAAAGATACATCAAAACCTTAAATATTCAACATGAACGAGAAAGGGAATAGAGAAAGGCATAGGCAAGTAATCAAAACCTCAGAGATTCATTAATAGAAATCAAAAGATTACAAGGAACTACAGAGGAATGATTACAAGATTTTCAGTTCATTCTCTCTCAACAAACTCTCAAAGCAAAACAAACCTTTTTGCTAAGGCTAACCCTAATTTTCTTTTTCCCAAAAATCTAACCCTAACTCCAGGGTTCTCCCCTATTTATAGCCTTGGCTATTGGGCCTCCAACCCATTAAGCCCGCTACACCCGAACGGAACCGCCTCCACTTTTGCCGCTTTGCGAAAAGACCCTTTCGCCCCTTGCGCACCTTCTGGAAGCCTCCCGTACACCTTGTTGTGCACGACTCGCAACCGCTTCAAGATTCACGCCATCTTCGACACATCTCGACCGTTCTGACCTCAACGCCTCCAGCGCCTAGTCCGGTCCACGTGTCTCGCCACGACTCCATCTTGATGCCCTGCAGTCAACACAGACAAAAACACATCACATAGCATTGCACAATATCATAGCATCAATATTTGTATAAGACTCAAACTCATACAAAATCAAAATCTCGGGACGAGGCTACTTGGGAAAGGGAAGATCGTCTCCGTGCGAACTATCCATCTTTCTTTACCGAGTGAGCCAAATCTCGGGACGAGATTTTTGTAAGGGGGGGAGGTTTTGTAACATCCCAAAATTGGTTTGTGTTTCAAATGTAATAAAAATGAGGAGAAATTAAAACTTTTTCTCTGATCTTGATTTTTATGTCAGTTCCATAATTGTTGTAAAGGAATTATGGAAATCAAAAATCAAATTACCATTTGGACACCAACACAAATCTCCTTCATAAAAATCTTGTGCCCAACCCACGAAAATAATTTTCTTTGAACCTAGGAGTGATGTTAACACCTCAGAATTATTTCATAATTTTCAGAAATTATTTGATAAATTTTGAGACAAGTCAAACATTAGTCAAACTCCTAAAATAGCCTTCGGAATTTTTAGAAAAATGCAGTGCATAAATGTCTCTGAAAATTTTATACAAGGTTCCTCTGTTGCCCACAACCTCCATTTAAAATTTCATAATTTTTGGAGCTTGTTTGATATCTCAATTAATTATCCTTAGTCATTTCGACAAATAACTCAAAATCAGCTTTTACTATTCCTTGGACTCAAGTCACACTCGGGTCCAAGCCATTGGTTCGATCGGATCAACTAAGCGCACCGACCCGGCCACATCGGTAGCGTTCAATTTCGGCCGTTAGATCTCGATCGTGCGATCTGCGCTCGAGTGGCGTTCGGACCGCCGATCCTCCCTCGCTCTGAACCGTTCATCGAAGATCGGTGGCTCGAAAAGAGGCAGCGTTCGGACCGCCCGAGCGCCTCGCATAACGTGGACCATAGGATCCAAATCAGCGGCCCGGGATCAAGTTAGCGTTCAAACCGTTCTAATCGCCGTGTTTCTTTTGAACCGTCCGATTGAAATCCAACGGTGGCGGCTATCGTCTTCCTCGCTCGCGCATCGGTAGAAGTCAGCGATGGCGGTGAAAATTGCGAGGCGTAGCGGCGTCGGGTCACCTCGGCTTTTGGCCAACGACTCGGCATTTATTGCTCCGTCCCACCGCCTCCAAGTCGTCGTCCTCCTCGAGTTCACGTGCTCCGTCGCCCTCGATCGACCTCAACACGAGTTGGCCATTTTCTTCCGTTGCTTCTTCCTTGCCCCTTGGCTATAAAACTCCTCCGAGGCTTCCTTAGCATCCTTTGAACACCCTTGAGCTCGGAACCCTTTGTTAGTGCATTGCTCGAGCTCCATTTCAAAAATTGCTCTCGGCGCCATTGTTGAAGCTCCAACCTCTTGGTGAAAGTGGTGCTCGGGCCTTCTCTTTCTAAACCCTTGCTTCCTCGATTACTTACCATCTCTAAGAGTATTAACCCTCACTCAATTTGGGTTTTTCATGAGGCAAGCTTAATTTTGAATTTCCCCTTTTGGCCGAAAGCCCTATTTTTCTTCATCAGGCGGCTCCGGTCCCTCTGTGCTTTCTCGTGCTCGGGTAACCCCTCTTTAGTCCCTAGTTGCTTGGCACCCGCCGTTGGACCATGTGAGCTCATTTGCTATTTTCGTTTTGACCGTTTTCGGTCATCTCATCATCTACGGCTTGCCGGCGTTCTAAACGCCGCGGCTAAATTATTAGTTCCATTGGGTGCGCAAGTTTGTTAGCAACCCATTTTGGGCACTTGCTCGCACCGCCGCGGCGAGTCGCGGCGATGATCCTCTCTTCCCGTCGTTTTGTCGGATGAAAGCGGTAGCGAGTTTTGAGCGTGAATTGATGTGGACCGTCGATCCTTTGATCAGCGGTCCAGATCTGAGTGAACGTTCGGACCGTCCGAAAGGTTCGATCCGTGTGGACCGTTGGATCCAAGATCAGCGGCTCCTATGCGTGTGAGCGTTCGGACCGCCGACGTCCGATCCACGTGAACCGTTGGATCCAGATCCAACGGTGGCGTTTAGGATTTGTGAATCCAGCAGCAGCGTTAATATTGGGGCGCGGACCGTCGGATCTTTGATCGGCGCTCCTCGTTCGACCACGTCGTTTTAATTCTGATTTCGAAAGGATTTATTTGTCAACTGAAAAATATGATAACTTGTAAAATGCATAACTAATTCATTCCAAATCCTTTTCGGTTGATTCAAATTTTGTTGGTTATGTTTTTAACTAGACTTTAAGTTAAAAATGTTTTCAGACTCAGTATAGCTCCATAAAATTTTGCTAATGAATAGTAGCATTTTTGATTTATGAAAACTGAGCAAAATTGTTTTGGCCATATCTTTTGCATCAAGAATCCAAATCAATTGGTTCTTGTTGCATTAGTTCATAAAAATCATGCTCTTTCTACTGTAAAAATTTGAGAGCTTTTTGTTGAAGTTGGCTGTTGGATCTTTTCGGTTTCTTTTGCCTTATTGGTTCTTTTTGGTTCTTTCGATAGGATCAGAAGAGCACATTGATACGAGAGTGATCCCCAGCAACATCTTGACCATAACAAGCGAGGCAAGCGGTTTGATCATGTTAATCCTATTATTTTACAAGTTTAATATTTTGAATTCAAGCTGTATGTATGCATTGCTACTTTGTGTTAAATTATGGTTAGTTGATCCTATAGTTGCATAATCAGTAGGATATTGTTTATTCTCTACTACTTGAGCCTAGATTATTTCTTTGTGATTAGAGTTCGTTGGATGAGCTCTTGTCACTTAGTAACATCTGAGTCTTTATGCTTAGCCATGCTTAGTTCGGTAGCTTTGGGCGATCATCGACTTAGTCGATGGTCTTGATCACACAAAAATTATTATTCTTTCATTATGTCCAGCACTTTGTGCTTTGTTAATTTACAAATCAAAGCGAAAATGAAAACTGATTTGGACTTGGGCATAATGGTATGTTGGTGTGGTGTTTTTGGGTGTGATCGGAATGGTGCCCAAGTCATCAAGGACCGAACATCTTGTTACACTAAACCAAGCACTATTGCGTACTAACCACATGAGGATATATGGGACCCCTCTTGACTTAGTACTTTGGCGTGTGTTATCTCAGTCGCGGGAGGAAAAGTTTTGTGTGTGTCTTTGTGTGAAGCAGTGTGTGTTCTTGTGTTTGTCTTTGGGTGTGCGGTGGTGGGGATTAGGAAGGTTCTCCACCTCGAGGCGTCATGATTGTCAAGGCTTTACCGTGACGGGTAGTTGTCGAGGTGGGCCACGACCCGACACAGCGTATGGGTTTCTATCCATACAGGCGACTCGAGTTAATACATAATATTGGAAGCGTCTCGTAGGACTTAGTTGTCTTAGGCATACCAAAGGCGGTGTGCTTAATCATGTGGCAAAAGGCGGTCGACATGTGGGTAAGTTGGTACACCTGCGAGGATAAAACTATTGAATAGCCTCGTCCTAGGTTATGGACACGCTTGGGAGGTCTTCCAAGAGTTAGACTACAACATTTGTTTTAAAATTTAAAACTTGACATGGTTGGTATGAATGGGTAATTCATACTCTTGTTGTGGTGACTATTGGGTTAGTCACTTCGGAATTTGTTGTTGTCTATTTACCGTTATTAATATTGTTCTTTCGGTTATTTGAACATTAAAAACAGATTTGTTAAATTGCTTTCAATCTATTATATTATTGCAAATGAAAACTTGCTTTATGCTAAAATGAAACCTCTGACCTCTTTGTTGATTAAGCTTGCATGTAGTATATGTACAGTTTGTTATTCCACATGTAAGTCTTGCAGTACATTCAAAGTACTCATAGGCTTTTCTTAATTTGCTTTTGTTCTGAGGGAAGAAGGTGAGCCCCAAGGGCCTCACTTTTGTGAGATGTGCCGGGTTTGGCGACTAGCTTGGCGGTCGGTCGGTTGCCTTGTGGGTTAAAGGCACACTGATTGGCTCTTTGTTGTAGCCATCTTATGGCACTTTTGCTTCATTGTTTAACTATTGTTGTCTCTTTTATTGTTGGCGGTTGGCCTCTCTTTTATAATGACTCGGTTTAATGTTATTAATACTTCTGTTCTACTCGGTGTTTCGGTTCTATGTGGATGAATGGAATTGATACATAAATTTTGTGATGAGGTGTGTATACTGCACTCTGGGAAGTATACATGTCTCGAGTCTCGGATTATCTGCTTTGTGATGCTAGGACCGAAAGGATGGTTAAGCATTACAAGCCGGATAAACCGGGGTCTCACAAGGTTTGGTATCAGAGCCATACTGACCGTAGTAACCCAAGCTGGTTGTCGTTTAGGATATTTTGGAAAATATTATTTTCAAAGTATCAAATGATTTTGAAAGCTTAAGTAAGTTCTCAGATTTTATTCCTTACCTATCTTAGCTTTCTCCTCTCATCTTGCTCTAATTTGAGTTTTGAAAATTGTTTACCTCTCCTTTTCAAAGATAGTGTTATCGATTAAATGGGTTTTGGGAACCAGAGTTTGGCAAATTGAAGTGCTTAGGGTTTTGAAGTTTACGGGTGAAGATTTGGCTAGAGGCTTGGATGCGGAATCTGGACAATGACGCTTCAATTTCAGACAATGAGCTCAATGGTTTCGATGGGACCACTAAGCAGCAAGTTGAAGTGTGCAGATTTTGAAGTTTCTAGGATGGAAGACTTGGTGGAGCTTGGATGCAAAATCACTACTGACAACTTCCATTTCGGACGACAAGCTCGATGGTTTCTAATGGGGTAGAAAATGAGAGTTTAATCAACTAAAACTTGTGGGAATAAAAGGGTAAGATGTGATACTAGTTAGCTAAGTATCTAACACTATTTTATTGATTGAACCTTGCTCTTTAGTGGTAATAGATCTTACCTTAATCTTACGCTTTTTATCTTCTCAATCAATTACTCGTTCATTCAATACGGGCTAGTTGAATTGGGAAGTTGAGCTTTAGTTTTATGATTCCTTGCCGTTTTGGAGTCTTTTTATAAGCGAGGTTTAAGATTATACACATCTTGTTTTTGGCTTTCGGTTAGGGTGATATTCCATTCCCTAGTCGCTAGCCTTTCGCTTTCTTCGGCTTTTAATCTTTGAGTCTAGTTTTAACCAAAGTTTCTTGTTCTGAGGATGGCGGGCCTTTTCGTAGCGGCCAAGGCGATCGGTGGTCGGACGAGGATCTTCCTCCTCCTCCGACCATGGCGAGGTCCTTCTTGGATCGGCGCAGCCGTGCGAGAGGGCGGGAGGTTCTTACGGGCGTCATCGCGCGCAACACTTCCGCCCTTACGGTGCATCGGGATCCGGCAAGGGAGTGGTCATCGGCCGCGTGGGGACTAGCGGAGTTTCTTCGCTTTCGGCCCCTCGTTCTCGGTCGAGGACCGCTTGCGTGACGATTGGCCGTGCGGTTGGTATAAGCCGCATAGCGCGATGCGGAGAACACGAAAGCGCTGTTCGCATCGCACCGGTGGAGGTGCGGCTTTGTCTTGGTGGGAGAGCTTCCTCGCCATGCGACTGGCGGCCACACCGTCACTTGGGAGGAGTTCGTCTTGCCTTCGCCGCTCTCATATTCCTTCGGCGATGAAGTGAAGAAGAAGGAATTCTTATCGCTCGAGCAAGGCGTCGTTCGATCCACGGAGTACATGCGAGTTCAACCATTTGGCTCGTTATGCTCGGAAGAGGTGGCCACCGATGAGGCCAAGCAAGAGAAGTTCAAGGATGGTTTGTGCGAGGAACTTCAAGACAAGCTATCTATCGTTGACTTCCACGATTTCCGGGCCTTGGTGGACAAGGCCATCGTTCTTGAAAGCACGCGGGGAGAGCACTTGTGGATTCCATAGCGCAAGTGGGAGGCCCACAAGTCGGCCTGAGGCCAGCTCTTTCCGTTCGTGTTGGGCGGTCTCGGGGTCCGTCTTGACCTTGGCACCCGAGATCGTCGGCCCCCCCCTCGTCCTTCGCGAGCCGTGCCCCAATCACGTGCACTGCGAGTCGGCCGAGAGGCCTCCGCAGTGCGGATGTCACACGCTTCTACGCAACAACAAGGGGCATTATGCGAATAATTGCCCCAAGAAGGCGAGAGCGACCCCTCGTCCTAATGGAGGGCGCGGGCAAGGAGGTGGTTCTTGCGGGATCGAAGATAGTCCACGCTACCCAAGGTGTGGGTAGTGGTCACGTCAACCTCATCTCGGTGAGGAAGCACGGGAGGTACCGATGTTGTCTTTGAGTGCGCTTTCTGTTAACTCTCATTCACTCTTGTTTTGTTTGATTGAGGAGCATCTCATTCTTTTGTTTACGAGTCTTTTCTTTGCTATTAGTAAGCTCCTCTTTACTCCATTATTGGTCCGTTGCTCATTCGCTCTCTGGTTGGGGTTGAGAGTGAATCGAGTGTAGGGATGTCCCAATCGAGATTGAGGAGTGAGATTCTTTGCGAATCTTATCCTCCTTCATTCAGCAAGTATAGATGTAATTCTTGGTATGGATTGGTTGTCTCGGCATAAGGGACACATCGATTGTGCCAAGAAGTCGTCTCTCTATCTAGTCCTTCCGTGGCGGGTTAAGCTTTTCGCAGAAAATTGCTAGGCCCGCATCTCTTGGCGCTTGAAGCGAAGCCGCTCTAGATATTAGTGAAGTCCCAGCAGTTCGTGACTTCATTGATGTCTTTCGGAAGCTCTTCGGGGATGCCACGATTCGAGACCTAGAGTTTGTCGTTGAGTTGGTTCCGTGCCGCCCGATTTCAAAGAGGCACTATCGGATGCCACCGAGCGAGTTGGTGGAATTGAAGAAGCAACAATGAGCTTCAAGAAAAGGTTTCATCCGCCTAGCTCATCTCCGTGGGGTTGTCCGGCAATCTTCGTAAAGAAGAAGGACAATACTTTGCGCATGTGCGTTGATTACCGTCAAGCAATGAGGTAGCGGTAAGAACAAGTATCCATTGCCCGCATTGATGATCTCTTTGATCAATTAAGCTGGAGCTCGAGTTTTCTCAAGATTGATTTGAGAATGGGATATCATCAAGTTCGTATCGACACGAGGATATTCAAAGGCGGCTTTCTCTACTCGCTACGGCTTGTATGAGTACACCGTCATGTCATTTGGCTTAACCAATGCTCCGCCTTGTTCATGAACCTCATGAATTCGGTATTCATGGAGTATTTGGATAAGTTTGTCGTGGTCTTCATCGATGATATTCTCATCTATTCCAAGGATGATGAGCAACACGATGAGCATCGAGGCTTGTGTTAGGCAAGCCGTGAGCATCATTGTATGCAAAGTTCGACAAGTGCGCGTTACGGTTGAAGGAAGTGGCCTTCTGGGCCATGTTCTTTCGGCGAGGCGTGGCCGTTGACCCTAGCAAGGTCGCGATGTTCTTTCATGGGTTGACCTACTTGATGGCGAAGTGCGGAGTTTTCTCGGTTTAGTGGATATTATCGCGTTTATCGAGAACTTCTCCAAGATCGATGGCCGATGGCGGAGTTGCTCAAGAAGGACAAGAAGTTCTTGTGGTCCGATGCTTGTGAGGAAAGTTTCCAAGTACTTAAGGGCGTTTGACCACGCTCCGTTCTCGTTCTTCCGATATTCATCGAAGCTTCGATATCTTTGCGATGCTTCTCGGCGAGGACTCGGTTGTGTCCTTATGCAAGAAGGCAAGGTAGTGGCCTATGCATCAAGGCAATTGAGGACTCATGAACTCAACTATCCTACCCATGACTTGGAATTAGCTGCGATGATTCATGCACTTAAGATTTGGCGACATTACCTAATCGGTGTCGTTGCGAAGTGTATTCGGATCACAAGAGCCTAAAGTATTTGTTTACCCAACGGATCTGAACCTCGGGCAAAAGAGATGGTTGGAGTTGATCAAGGACTATGACATGGGTATTCACTACCATCGGGCAAGGCTAATGTCGTTGCCGATGCGCTCGATCATAAGCGCATTGCAATGCCTTGTTGCTCGGGGATGTCAACCCACCCTTACGAAGGAATTTCAGCGTCTCAACTTAGGTGCGGTTGAGCATGGTTCCTCGCTACCACTGGTTGTGCAACCAACCTTGGTGGATCGGGTTAAGGTCGCTCAACGATCGGATGTTGGAATAAGCGCATCAAGGAAAATGTCAAGAGCGGAGCGACCAAGTGCTTCTCGAGGATGAGCATGGTGTTGTAAGGTTGAACAGCGCCTTGTGGTTCCAAAGGACATGGAATTGCGAATTTGATTCTCCATGAAGCCCATGATTCGCCTTTGTCTATTCATCCGGGGCCACAAAGATGTATCAAGATCTCCGTCGAGGATTTTGGTGGACCGAATGAAGAGGAAGTTGCGAAGTTCGTTGCGAAGTCGGCGCGTATGTCGTCGTGTCAAGGCGAGCATCGGCGCCAGCGGGGATCGCTTGACCTTTGCCTATTCACGAATGGAAGTGGGATTCGATCGGGATGGATTTTATCACCGTGCGCCTCGTACTTCAAGGGCAATGATGCCATTTGGGTCGTCATCGATCGCTTGCGAAAGTGGCTCATTTCATTCTGTCAAGGCAGCGACTTGGCGTGGGACTCCTAGTGAGCTTTATATCGCGGTGTGAGTTTGCATGGGATCCGAAGGCGATCATTTACGATCGTGGTTCCTGTTCACTTCTCGATTTTGGCATAGTGCGCAAGTGGCTATGGGAACCCATCTTAACTTTAGCACCGCATATCATCCTCAAACCGATGGTCAAACCGAGAGGTCAACCAAGTGTTGGAAGACATGCTCGTGCTTGTGTTACGTCATATGGAAAGCATTGGGAAAAATGCTTGCCATTCGCGAGATTTTCTTATAACAACAGTTTTCAAGCCGGTCTCGGCATGTCACCTTCGAGGCCTTATACGGGAGAAAGTGCGAACCCGTTAAATTGGTGGAGGCCGTGAAAGACCATTCTTTGGCGGACTCGATCAATGAGGCCGAAGTCAAGTCCGGCTTATTCGTGATCGTTTGCGCCAGCTCAATCCGAGCAAAAGAGCTATGCGGATCGCCGTCGTCGTGAGTTGAGCTTTGAGCCTAATGACTTTGTTTATCTCAAAGTCTCTCCTTTGAAGGGCCATCAGCGTTTGGCGTCAAGGAAAGTTAGCTCCTCGATATGTCGGTCCTTACCGTGTGATCGAGAAGAAAGGAGCTATTGCCTATAAGTTGGCGTTGCCGGTGCACTTGAAGGGTACATGATGTTTTCCACGTGTCCCAATTAAAGAAGTGCCTCCGTGTTCCAACAGAGGAAGCTCAGTTGGAAACTCTCGATGTCGAGGAAGATTTGACCTACAAGGAGCACCTGTTCGCATCCTTGAAGAGGCGAGCGAAGAACAAGGAATAGAGCCATCAGTTCCTTAAAGTTCGATGGTCGAACCATTCGAGGATGAGGCTACTTGGGAAAGGAAGATCGTCTCGTGCGAACTATCCATCTTTCTTTCCGAGTGAGCCAAATCTCGGGACGAGATTTTTGTAAGGGGAGGTTTTGTAACATCCCAAAATTGGTTTGTGTTTCAAATGTAATAAAAATGAGGAGAAATTAAAACTTTTCTCTCGATCTTGATTTTTATGTCAGTTCCATAATTGTTGTAAAGGAATTATGGAAATCAAAAATCAAATTACCATTTGGACACCAACACAAATCTCCTTCATAAAAATCTTGTGCCCAACCCCGAAAATAATTTTCTTTGAACCTAGGAGTGATGTTAACACCTCGAATTATTTCATAATTTTCAGAAATTATTTGATAAATTTTGAGACAAGTCAAACATTAGTCAAACTCCTAAAATAGCCTTCGGAATTTTTAGAAAAATGCAGTGCATAAATGTCTCTGAAAATTTTATACAAGGTTCCTCTGTTGCCCACAACCTCCATTTAAAATTTCATAATTTTTGGAGCTTGTTTGATATCTCAATTAATTATCCTTAGTCATTTCGACAAATAACTCAAAATCAGCTTTTACTATTCCTTGGACTCAAGTCACACTCGGGTCCAAGCCATTGATTCGATCGGATCAACTAAGCGCACCGACCCGGCCACATCGGCGCGTTCAATTTCGACCGTTAGATCTCGATCGTGCGGTCTGCGCTCGAGGTGACGTTCGGACCGCCGATCCTCCCCTCTGCTCTGAACCGTTCATCGAAGATCGCGGCTCGAAAAGAGGCAGCGTTCGGACCGCCCGAGCGCCTCGCGCAACGTGGACCATAGGATCCAAATCAGCGGCCCGGGATCAAGTTAGCGTTCAAACCGTTCTAATCGCCGTGTTTCTTTTGAACCGTCCGATTGAAATCCAACGGCTGGCGGCTATCGTCTTCCTCCGCTCGCGCGCATCGGTAGAAGTCAGCGATGGCGGTGAAAATTGCGAGGCGTAGCGGCGTCGGGTCACCTCGACTTTTGGCCAGCGACTCGGCATTTATTGCTCCGTCCCACCGCCTCGAAGTCGTCGTCCTCCTCGAGTTCACGTGCTCCGTCGCCCTCGATCGACCTCAACACGAGTTCGGCCATTTTCTTCCGTTGCTTCTTCCTTGCCCTTGGCTATAAAACTCCTCCGAGGCTTCCTTAGCATCCTTTGAACACCCTTGAGCTCGGAACCCTTTGTTAGTGCATTGCTCGAGCTCCATTTCAAAAATTGCTCTCGGCGCCATTGTTGAAGCTCCAACCTCTTGGTGAAAGTGGTGCTCGGGCCTTCTCTTTCTAAACCCTTGCTTCCTCGATTACTTACCATCTCTAAGAGTATTAACCCTCACTCAATTTGGGTTTTTCAGGAGCGACTTAATTTTGAATTTCCCCTTTTGGCCGAAAGCCCTATTTTTCTTCATCAGGCGGCTCCGGTCCCTCTGTGCTTTCTCGTGCTCGGGTAACCCCTCTTTAGTCCCTAGTTGCTTGGCACCGCTTCAGTTGGACGCGTGAGCTCATTTGCTATTTTCGTTTTGACCGTTTTGGTCATCTCATCATCTACGGCTTGCGGCGTTCTAAACGCCGCGGCTAAATATTAGTTCCATTGGGTGCGCAAGTTTGTTAGCAACCCATTTTGGGCACTTGCTCGCACCGCCGCGCGGCGAGTCGCGGCGATGATCCTCTCTTCCCGTCGTTTTGTCGGATGAAAGCGGTAGCGAGTTTTGAGCGTGAATTGATGTGGACCGTCGATCCTTTGATCAGCGGTCGGATCTGAGTGAACGTTCGGACCGTCGAAAGGTTCGATCCGTGTGGACCGTTGGATCCAAGATCAGCGGCTCCTATGCGTGTGAGCGTTCGGACCGCCGAGCGTCGATCCGTGAACCGTTGGATCGAGATCAACGGTGGCGTTTAGGATTTGTGAATCCAGCGCAGCGTTAAGCGCTGGGGCGCGGACCGTCGGATCTTTGATCGGCGCTCCTCGTTCGGCCACGTCGTTTTAATTCCCGATTTCCCGAAAGGATTTATTTGTCAACTGAAAAATATGATAACTTGTAAAATGCATAACTAATTCATTCCAAATCCTTTTCGGTTGATTCAAATTTTGTTGGTTATGTTTTTAACTAGACTTTAAGTTAAAAATGTTTTCAGACTCAGTATAGCTCCATAAAATTTTGCTAATGAATAGTAGCATTTTTGATTTATGAAAGCTGAGCAAAATTGTTTTGGCCATATCTTTTGCATCAAGAATCCAAATCAATTGGTTCTTGTTGCATTAGTTCATAAAAATCATGCTCTTTCTACTGTAAAAATTTGAGAGCTTTTTGTTGAAGTTGGCTGTTGGATCTTTTCGGTTTCTTTTGCCTTATTGGTTCTTTTTGGTTCTTTCGATAGGATCAGAAGAGCACATTGATACCGAGAGTGATCCCGACAACATCTTGACCATAACAAGCGAGGCAAGCGGTTTGATCATGTTAATCCTATTATTTTACAAGTTTAATATTTTGAATTCAAGCTGTATGTATGCATTGCTACTTTGTGTTAAATTATGGTTAGTTGATCCTATAGTTGCATAATCCAGTAGGATATTGTTTATTCTCTACTACTTGAGCCTAGATTATTTCTTTGTGATTAGAGTTCGTTGGATGAGCTCTTGTCACTTAGTAACATCTGAGTCTTTATGCTTAGCCATGCTTAGTTCGGTAGCTTTGGGCGATCATCGACTTAGTCGATGGTCTTGATCACACAAAAATTATTATTCTTTCATTATGTCCGGCACTTTGTGCTTTGTTAATTTGCAAATCAAGCGAAAATGAAAACCGATTTGGACTTGGGCATAATGGTATGTTGGTGTGGTGTTTTTGGGTGTGATCGGAATGGTGCCCAAGTCATCAAGGACCGAACATCTTGTTACACTAAACCAAGCACTATTGCGTACTAACCACATGAGGATATATGGGACCCCTCTTGACTTAGTACTTTGGCGTGTGTTATCTCCAGTCGCGGGAGGAAAAGTTTTGTGTGTGTCTTTGTGTGAAGCAGTGTGTGTTCTTGTGTTTGTCTTTGGGTGTGCGGTGGTGGGGATTGCGGGAAGGTTCTCCACCTCGAGGCGTCATGATTGTCAAGGCTTTACCGTGGCGGGTAGTTGTCGAGTGGGCCACGACCCGACACAGCGTATGGGTTTCTATCCATACAGGCGACTCGAGTTAATACATAATATTGGAAGCGTCTCGTAGGACTTAGTTGTCTTAGGCATACCAAAGCGGTGTGCTTAATCATGTGGCAAAAAGGCGGTCGACATGTGGGTAAGTTGGTACACCTGCGAGGATAAAACTATTCGAATAGCCTCGTCCTAGGTTATGGACACGCTTGGGAGGTCTTCCAAGAGTTAGACTACAACATTTGTTTTAAAATTTAAAACTTGACATGGTTGGTATGAATGGGTAATTCATACTCTTGTTGTGGTGACTATTGGGTTAGTCACTTCGGAATTGTTGTTGTCTATTTACCGTTATTAATATTGTTCTTTGGTTATTTGAACATTAAAAACAGATTTGTTAAATTGCTTTCAATCTATTATATTATTGCAAATGAAAACTTGCTTTATGCTAAAATGAAACCTCTGACCTCTGTTGATTAAGCTTGCATGTAGTATATGTACAGTTTGTTATTCCACATGTAAGTCTTGCGAGTACATTCAAAGTACTCACCGGCTTTTGCATTTGCTTTTGTTTTGGGGAAGAAGGTGAGCCCCAAGGGCCTCACTTTTGTGAGATGTGCTTGGGTTTGGCGACTAGCTTGGCGGTCGGTCGGTTGCCTTGTGGGTTAAAGGCACCTTGATTGGCTCTTTGTTGTAGCCATCTTATGGCACTTTTGCTTCATTGTTTAACTATTGTTGTCTCTTTTATTGTTGGCGGTTGGCCTCTCTTTTATAATGCCTCGGTTTAATGTTATTAATACTTACATTCTACTCGGTGTTTGGTTCTATGTGGATGAATGGAATTGATACATAAATTTTGTGATGAGGTGTGTATCTTGCACTCTGGGAAGTATACATGTCTCGAGTCTCGGATTATCTGCTTTGTGATGCTAGGACCGAAAGGATGGTTAAGCATTACAAGCGGATAAACAGGGGTCTCAGCGGGGCGCGATTCATGCATGGACGTGGGAGAGAAACGGCCTTGGCGGAGACGATGATCGGGAGCCGTCCGATTTCGACGGACGGTGGGAGCGAGGGAGGCGCGCGAGCGGAGAGCCGTCCGATTTCGACGGACGCTGGGAGGAGAAGAGGTGCGGGCGAGGGAGACGAAGCGGGCGCCGTCCGATTTCGATCGGACGGTGGGAAGAGGAAGGGACGCGGGCGATGCGAGCCGTGCGATGGCGATCGGACGGTCGCGATGGAAAGGGGACGCGGGCGAAGCCGAGCCAGAGGATGGAGATCCAACTACCGAATCAGTCGAGCGAAGTGAGCGGGAGGTGGGCATGGAATGGGCCGGAGGCGGGGAACAGTGGTGGGCCGGCTAGGGTTTCGGCCCACGCACAGAAAAGGGATTTTAAATACATTTTTGATTTTAGATATTCAAACAAATCAAAAAGCAATTTAGAAAATAGCAAATAGACTCCAAAAATTCTAGAAAAATTCACAGAAATTACTTGAATTATTCTGGACTTAATAAAAATATTTTTAACTTTAAATTTTCTTTTTCTTTTGCAAATAAATTAATTTTTAATTTCGGGAAAAAGGAAAAACCCTTTTTAAAATCCAATAAATCCAAGAAAATTCTTAAAATAATAATTTTGATTTTAAATTCCAGAAAACTCAATTAAACCAACTTTAATTTAATTGAAGTTTGATTAACTCATATTAAACTGCAATTGCATTTTAAAATTTCAAAATTAAGCTTTGGGCAAATAGAAACAAACGGTTCTCTTTTAAAATTTTCAAAAACTCCGAAAAACGGGACGCTACAGGATTGGTTGTCTCAGCATAAGGGACACATCGATTGTGCCAAGAAGTGCATCTCTCTATCTAGTCCTTCCTGAACAGTTCGCCGCCGAAGTTGCTAGGTCGCGTCTCTTCGCGCTTGAAGCGAAGCCCGCTCTAGATATTAGTGACGTCCCAACCGTCCGTGAATTCATGGATGTTTTTCCTGAAGCTCTTCCAGGGATGCCACCAGTTCGAGACCTCGAGTTTGTCATTGAGTTGGTTCCCGGTACTGCCCCAATCTCAAAGAGGCATTATCGGATGCCACCGAACGAGTTGGTGGAGTTGAAGAAGCAACTTAATGAGCTGCAAGGAAAAGGTTTCATCCGCCTAGCTCATCTCCGTGGGGTTGTCTGCAATCTTTGTAAAGAAGAAGGACAATACTTTAAGATAAAAGCGTTGATTACCGTCCGCTTAATGAAGTAACCAGAAAGAACAAGTATCCATTGCCCCGCATCGATGATCTCTTTGATCAATTAACTGGAGCTCGAGTATTCTCTAAGATTGATTTGAGAATGGGATATCATCAAGTTCGGATACGACCTGAGGATATTCCAAAGACGGCTTTTTCTACTCGCTACGGCTTGTATGAGTACACCGTCATGTCATTTGGCTTAACCAATGCTCCCGCCTTGTTCATGAACCTCATGAATTCGGTATTCATGGAGTATTTGGATAAGTTTGTCGTGATCTTCATCGATGATATTCTCATCTATTCCAAGGATGAGGAGGAACATGATGAGCATCTGAGGCTTGTGTTAGGCAAGCTTCGGGAGCACCAGCTGTATGCGAAGTTCAGCAAGTGCGCATTCTGGTTGAAGGAGGTGGCCTTCTTGGGTCATGTTCTTTCGGCAGGAGGCGTAGCCATTGACCCTAGCAAGGTCAGCGACGTCCTTTCGTGGGTTCAGCCTACTTCGATAATCGAAGTGCGGAGTTTTCTTGGTTTAGCGGGATATTATCGCCGTTTTATCGAGAACTTCTCCAAGATCGCGAAGCCGATGACGGAGTTGCTTAAGAAGGACAAGAAGTTCTTGTGGTCCGATGCTTGTGAGGAAAGTTTCTAAGTACTCAAGAAGCGTCTGACCACCGCTCCCGTCCTCGTTCTTCCCGATATCCATCGAGGCTTCGATATCTTTTGCGATGCTTCTCGTCAAGGACTCGGTTGCGTCCTTATGCAAGAAGGCAAGGTAGTGGCCTATGCATCAAGGCAATTGAGACCTCATGAGCTCAACTATCCTACCCATGACTTGGAATTGGCCGCCGTGATTCATGCACTTAAGATTTGGCTACATTACCTAATCGGTAATCGCTGTGAAGTGTATTCGGATCACAAAAGCCTAAGGTATTTGTTCACCCAACCAGATCTGAACCTCAGGCAAAAGAGATGGTTGGAGTTGGTCAAGGATTATGATATGGGTATTCACTACCATCCGGCAAGGCTAATGTCGTTGCCGATGCGCCGACGCAAAGCGCATTGCAATGCCTTGTTGCTCGGGCGCCAACCCACCCTTCGAAGGAATTCCAGCGTCTCAACTTAGGTTTGGTTGAGCATGGTTCCTCGCGCCTTGGTTGTGCAACCAACCTTGGTGGATCGTATTAAGGTCGCCAAAGAATCGGATGTCGGAGGAACCGCATCAAGGAAAATGTCAAGAACGGAACGACCAAGTGCTTTCTGAGGATGAGCATGGTCTTGTAAGGTTCGGGCAACGCCTTGTGGTTCCAAAGGACATGGAATTGCGGAATTTGATTCTCCGTGAAGCCCATGATTCGCTGTGTCTATTCATCCGGGGCCACAAAGATGTATCAAGATCTCCGTCGAGATTTTGGTGGACCCGAATGAAGAGGGAAATTGCAAAGTTCGTTGCCGAGTGCGACGTATGTCGTCGTGTCAAGGTCGAGCATCAGCGCCCAGCAGGACTGCTTCAGCCATTGCCTATTCCGGAATGGAAGTGGGATTCGATCGGGATGGATTTTATCACCGGTCTACCCAGGTCGCCTAAGGGAAATGATGCCATTTGGGTCGTCATCGATCGCTTGACTAAAGTGGCTCATTTCATTCCTGTCAAAGCGCAGCTTCGCGTCAGGCTCCTAGCTGAGCTCTATATTGCCAGGATTGTGAGTTTGCATGGGATCCCGAAGACGATCATTTCTGATCGTGGCTCCCTGTTCACTTCTTGATTTTGGCATAGTCTGCAAGAGGCTATGGGCACCCGTCTTACCTTTAGCACAGCATATCACCCTCAAACTGATGGTCAGACCGAGAGGGTCAACCAACTGTTGGAAGATATGCTTCGTGCTTGTGTTCTTTCTTATGGGAAGCGTTGGGAAAAATGATTGCCATTCGCCGAGTTTTCCTACAACAACAATTTTTCGGGCCGTCTCTGCATGGCACCTTTCGAGGCCTTATACGGAGAAAGTGCGAGAACCCGTTGAATTGGTCGGAGGCAGGCGAAAGATCTTTCTTTGGTCGGACTCGATCAATGAGGCCGAGAGTCAAGTCCGACTTATTCGTGATCGTTTACGCATGCTCAATCCAGGCAAAAGAGCTATGCGGATCGACGGCGTCGCGAGTTGAGCTTTGAGCCTAATGACTTTGTTTATCTCAAAGTCTCTCCTTTGAAGGGCCATCAACGTTTGAGCGCCAAGGGCAAGTTAGCTCCTCGGTATGTCGGTCCTTACCGTATTATCGAGAAGAAAGGAGTATTGCCTATAAGTTGGAATTGCCACTGCACTAGAGGGGTACATGATGTGTTCCATGTGTCCCAATTAAAGAAGTGCCTCCGTGTTCCGACAGAGGAAGCTCGTTGGAAACTCTCGATGTCCAAGAAGATTTGACCTATCGCGAGCACCTGTCGTGATACTCGATGATCTTTGAACGAAGAACAAGGAATAAAACCACCGTGTTCCTTAAAGTTCGAGTGGTCGAACCATCCCGAGGATGAGGCTACTTGGGAAAGGGAAGATCGCCTCGTGCGGACTATCCATCCTTCTTTCTGAGTGAGCCAAATCTCGGGACGAGATTTTGTAAGGGGGAGGTTTTGTAACATCCCAAATGGAATTGAGTTTCAAGTGTAAGAAAATCAGGAGGAATTAAAACTTTTCTTGCATCTTGAAACCGCTGGTCATTTTTGTAATTCTTTTAAAAAGAATTGTGAAAGAAAAAATTCAAATCCTCATTTGACTCCAATCAAAAACCTTCTTGGCGTAGATCTCATGCCAAACCCCTGGAGGTATTTTTCCTAAGTTCTTGGAAGGCTTGGCAACACCTCTGAATTGTCTCATGAATTTTTAGAAATTCTTGGATAATTTTAAAGGCAAGTCAAATTCGGTCAAACCCTATTTCTCCTCTTCTGGAATTTCTGGGGGGAAATTCAGTGTATGAAAACCTCTGAAAAGTTTGTAGGAGATTCCTCCGGTTGTCGGCAATCTCCAGTTAAAATCTCGTAAGTTTTGGAGCTTGCTCGATACCTTAAGTGGTCCCTCAAAAATCGGTTGTTCTAGTCCAAACCCTAACTGGTTTGCACTGTTCTGTAGGTTTGGATTGGGCTTGGGCTCGAGCCACTGGACTCGGTCCCGCCCACTAGTCGTACTCAACCGGTCGTCGGTATTTGGGTCGTGAGCCGTTGGATCGGTATCGAACGGTCTTCGACCGGTAACGGTGGAGCCGTTGCAAACCACCCGGTCTAACTCAGCCGTTGGATCGGCATCGAGCGGTCTTCGACCAGCCGAACGACGGAGACGTCGTAGACCACTCGATCTAGCTCAGCCTTCGGATTTGAATCCGACGACCAACAAGTCGTCTCCTTCCTCTGTCCGCGCGCGCGTGAGCTCCTGCCATTGCGTGCGCAGAAGAGAAAAGCGGTGGCGCGATCCGCTCTAAGTCCACCTTTAAACGGCTAGCTCTGCAGCATTAAATGATCGCCGCACTCCTACCTCAAGAGGCCATGACCGAATCGCTCCTATCGCTCTCAAGTGCTCTCATGGCGGTGTTGACCCGACCGAAAAATCCGTAGTTGCTCTCGCCATCGCCCTATTTAAACTCCTTTGTGCTTCACCCTTAGCTTCCTTTAGCACTTTCGCAACTCCGGCTAGCATTCGCCATCTCGCTTGAGCTGCAGGTTCCTGCAATCTCCTCGACCTCTATTGTTGGGTGTGGAGTTTCCGGTGGAGGCGGTGCAGCGGGGGTTTTCTTTTTCAAGTCTTGGCCCCCTCTGCTTCCCCTTCGCCCTCTGAAGCGTGACCCTCACTCGGTGTGGTTCTCTCTTTGCTCAGGTCGCTGTGGCCTAGTGAGGACCTCACCGCATCCGTTCGGTCACTCGTCGCCGGAGCCACCCCGTGGGACTCTGGTCGTTCTTCACTCTGTACTTTCGCGTTGCCCTATAGGAGCTTAGGTGTGTTCTCATTGCCCTTTGGTATTGGCCGCTCGGAGTTCTCCGAGCCATACCTGCTTGGCCGCACTCGTGGTCGTACCATTTATTGCGACCATACTTCGACCAAGATCGCCGCAGGCAAAGCGTTAAACCTTTAGACACTCAACCCCGCCTTGGTTGGCGCCGCCGTGGTCGAATTTCGACCACCACCGTAGCTTGGTAGTTTCGACCAGTGCGGGTCATGATGGGTAAATATGACGTCGCGTAGTCCGCAGAAGTATCCTTTATATTTATAAGGGAGAGGCCTGCCAATTGATTGTCAGTTCTCCTGCAATCACCCCCGTAGTCGTAGCCTTGCTACGACTATGGCGTGGTCACGAGTCCTTCTACGACCATTACCCGTCGTCAGAATTTACGCCGTGGCGATTAAGTCGTAAGTCCATCTACGACTAGTACCCGATCGATTTCACGACCACTACCTGGTCGTAAATCCTTCCACGACTATTGTCCAGCCATAGGTTCTGTTACCTGGTCGTAAGAACTTCTTTCGATCGTATCATTGGCATTAAGAATCCAAATCAATCGATTCTTGTTGCTACATTCTTTATAAATCAGTACCTTGCGTCGGTAAGATTTTCAAAATTTTTGGAGAAAGTTTGCTGTTGAGTCTTTGTATTTTATTTGTTCTTATTGGTTGCTTTTCGCCTTCTCGTTAGGATCCGAAGAGCACATCGACAATATTGTCGACCCTCAGCAACATCCTGACCCACAGCAAGCAGGCAAGCAGTTTGATCATGTTAATCCTATTATTTTTCCAGTCTACTATATTGATTTCAACTCGTATGTATGCATTGCTATTTTGTTGTCAAATTATGGTTAGTGTCCTATAGTTGCATACTCTGTAGGACTTGTTTACCCTCTACTACTATGAGCTTAGGTTATTTGCTGTGGTCGGAGTCCGATGGAGGGACTTGGATCACTTAGTAGCTCCCGATTGGAAAATGCTTAGCCATGCTTAGTTCGGTAGCTTTGGGCGATCATCGACTTAGTCGATGGTCTTGATCACACAAAAATTATTATTTTTCCATTATGTTCAGCACTTGGTGCTTTGTTAATTTTGCAAATCAAAAACTGAAAATGAAAACTGATTTGGACTTGGGCATAATGGTATGTTGGTGTGGTGTTTTTGGGTGTGATCGGAATGGTGCCCAAGTCATCAAGGACCGAACATCTTGTTACACTAAACCAAGCACTATTGCGTACTAACCACATGAGGGATATATGGGACCCCTCTTGACTTAGTACTTTGGCGTGTGTTATCTCCGAGTCGCAGGAGGAAAAGTTTTGTGTGTGTGTTGCGTGAAACATGCGCCGTGTTCTTGTGTTTGTGTTGGGTGTGCGGTGGTGGGGATTGGGAAGGTTCTCCACCTCGAGGGGTCCGCAGCTTGTCCAAGGCTTTACCCGTGATGGGTAGTTGTCCGAGGTCGGGCCACGACCCGACTCAACGTATGGGTTTCTATCCATACAGGCGACTCAAGTTAATACATAATATTGGAAACGTCTCAGAGGACTTAGCCGTGCTTAAGATACCAAAGGTAGTGTGCTTAATCATGTGGCAAAAGGCGGTCCGACATGTGGGTAAGTTGGTACACCCGCAGGATAAAACTATTGAATAGCCTCGCCCTAGGTTATGGACACGCTTGGGGAGGTCTTCCGAGAGTTAGACTACAACCTTTGTTTTCAAAATTAAAACTTGATATGGTTGGTATGAATGGGTAATTCATACTATTGTTGTGGTGACTATTGGGTTAGTCACTTCTGTGTTGTTGTTGTCTTCTATCTACTGCTAGTATTATTGTCCTTTCGGTTATTTGAACATTAAAAACTGATTTGTTAAATTGCTTTCAATCTATTACATTATCGCCAATGGAAACTTGCTTTATGCTAAAAGGAAACATACAGCCCCCACTTCAATGAGCTTGCATGTAATATATGTACAGTTTGTTACTCCACTGTAAGTCTTATGAGTACATTCAAAGTACTCAACGGCTTTTGCTTACCGCTTTTGTTTGGGGAAGAAGGTGAGCCCCAAGGGCCTCACTTTTGTGAGATGTGCTTGGGTTTGGCGACTAGCTTGGCGGTCCGGTCGGTTGCCTTGTGGGTTAAGGGCAAACCGGTGGCTCTTTTGCTTACTGACCATCTTATGGCACTTTTGCTTCCACCGCCATTCAATTTCTATATGTATATGTCGTTTGGCCGGTCGGCCTCTCTTTTGTAAATTGCTATCTTCTATTTATGTTATATATTGGATTGATGTTTATGCTTCGGTTCTATGTGAATGAATGGAATTGATGTATGAACTTTGTAAAGAGGTGTGTATACTGCATTTCTGGGAAGTATACATGTCTCGAGTCTCGGATTATCCGCTTGTAACGCGATGACCGAATGGATGGTTAAGCATTACAAGCCGGATAAACCGGGTCTCACAACCCATGACCACGCTTACTTTATGAACTTGATGAAAAAGTATTCATAGAGTATTTGGATAAGTTTGTCATTATCTTTATTGACGATATTCTGGTATATTCAAAGAGTGAAGAAGAGCATAAAGAGCACCTCCGCTTGGTCCTGAATAAGTTTAGGAATCATCAACTCTATGCCAAATTACACCAAGTGTGAGTTCTGGATGAAGGAAGTCACTTTCTTGGGACACGTTATGTACGCAAAGAAGTCTCCGTTAATCCTAGTAAAGTTAAGGATGTGCTCAACTCGAGTCACCCATGTCTATGCCTCAGATCAGAAGTTTTCTCGGCATGGCAAGATACTATCGCTGGTTCATAGAAGGATTCTCCAAAATAGCAAGACCCCTCACCCAGCTGTTGAAGAAGGAGAAGAAATTTGCTTGGACACCAGAATGTGAGCAAAGTTTTCAAGAGTTGAAGAAGCGCTTGACAACCGCTCAAAGTGTTAATTTTACCAGATGTCCGTAAGGATTTTGAGATTTTCTGTGATGCATCCTGGCAAGGACTTAGTTGTGTTCTGATGCAAGAAAGGAAGGTAGTAGCATATACTTCATGTCAGTTAAGGCCTCATGAAGCAAATTACCCTACGCATGAGCTAGAGGTGACTGCCGTAGTGCATGCTTTCAAGATATGGTGTCACTATATTATCGATAATCGCTGTGAAGTTTACACGGACCATAAAAGTTTGAAGTATATTTTCACTCAAGCTGATCTTAATATGAGGCAAAAAGATGGTTGGAGTTAATCAAAGATTACAACATTGAAATCCATTACCATCCAGACAAAGTTAATGTCCTGGCTGACGTCTTGAGCAGAAATGTCTACTACAATACCCTGATGATCAAAGAAGGTCAGCCAGTCCTGCATGAAGAATTTCAGAAGCTCAAGCTAGAGTTAGTTGAAGAAGGTTACCTAGCTACCTTGGAAGTTCAACCTACTCTGCAGAATCAGATCAAGGAAGCCCAACTTGAAGATGGATATCAAGGAGATCAAGAGCAACATGAAGAAGGGCAAATCCTAAGATTTTCGGAAGATGAACAAGGGACCGTTTGGTTTGGCAAGCGAATCTGTGTTCCAGATTAGAAAGAGCTTAAGCAGCTAATACTCAAGGAATATCACGAAACCCTGTATTCCATTCACCCCAGAAGCACTAAGATGTATCAAGATCTCAAGGAGATGTTTTGGTGGCCTAGCATGAAGCGTGATATTGCAGAATATGTAGCTCAGTGTGATGTTTGTCAACTAGTTAAGCCAAACATCAGAGACCTGTTGGGCTCTTGCAACCTTTGAAGATACCTGAATGGAAATGGGAAGAAATTTGTATGGATTTTATTACCTTTTTGCCAAGAATAAGAGAAGGATATGATTCTATCTGGGTAATTGTAGATCGTCTAATCAAAGTTGCTCATTTTCTCCCAGTCAAGACTACCTACTCGGGAGACACACTTTCAGAGTTATATTTGGCAAATATAGTGTGTCTGCATGGTGTACCAAAGAAGATCGTGTCAGATCGAGGATCCCAGTTTACCTCAGGGTTTTGGCAGAAGTTGCACAGCGTTCTAGGCACTAATTTGAATTTTAGCACAGCCTACCATCCACAGTCACAGATGGACAAACAGAAAGGGTAAATCAAATCCTAGAAGATATGCTGAGGGCTTTTGCTCTAGCAGACCAGACCAGTTGGGATCAAATGCTACACTACGTAGAGTTTTTCTACAATAACAGTTATCAATCAAGCCTCCAGATGTCCCCATTTGAAGCTCTCTACGGAAGGAAATGCAGAAAACCCTTGTATTGGAGTGAAGTAGGTGAAGGACAAGTGCTTGTGCTAGATATTCTAAAGAAGGTTGAAGAGCAAGTTCGGTCAATCAAAGAAAAGCTGAGAACAACACAAACCAGGCAGAAGAGTTATGCTGATAACTATCGCTGAAATCTAGCCTTTGCACCTGGAGATCAAGTGTACCTAAAGGTATCGCCTCTCAAAGGAATACATCGTTTCAGAGTTAGCGGGAAGCTTGCACCTAGATACATTGGACTTTTTCCAGTTATAGTCAGAAGAGGAGAAGTTGCTTACAAGTTGGAACTCCCACCTGAGCTGTCAGATGTGCATAACGTTTTCCATGTGTCTCAATTGAAGAAGTATCTATGTGTGCCAGAAGAGCAGATGCCATTAGAAGCAGTTGACATGCAGTAAGATCTCACCTACAAGGAGCAACCCATCAAGATCCTAGAAATAGCAGAGCGAGTGACAAGAAGCAAGATCATCTATTTTTGCAAAGTTTAGTGGAGCAATCACACCGAAGCAGAAGCTACCTAGAAACGAGAAGAGCACCTAAACGCCGAGTTTCTCCACCTATTCTCTAGTCAGCATGAATCTCAAGGTCAAGATTCCCTTTAAGAGGGGTAGGTTTATAACATCCTAATTTTCAGAGTTTTTGAAAAAAAAAATTAAAATTAAAATAACCATTGCTTTTATTGCCAAAGCTTAATTGGGAATTTTAAAACAAAATAGTTTAATATGAATTAATCAAACTCCAATTAATTAAAACTTGGTTTTATTGAGTTTTCTAGTATTTAAATTCAAAATTATTATTATAAGTATTTTCTTGAATTTTCAGGAATTTAAAAAAGATCTTTCCTTTTTCCCTAAAAAATAAAAATATTTTATTTGCAAAAATTAAAGATAAATTAAAGTTGAAACTATTTTTACTAAGTTCCAAATAATTCACTGAATTTCTATGTATTTTTCTAGACTTTTTGGGATTTATTTGCTATTTTCTAAAAAGCCTTTTGATTTATTGTATTTTCTAAAAATTAGAAAATCATTTAAATCCTTGGCACTGTTCACGGGCCAAATCTTTCTGGCCCGTTACTGTGCGCCTCCCTCTAGCCCAGCAGCGTCGGCCCACTCCGCACGCAACCGCCTCTCTCTCTCGCCGCCTCTGGCCTCGTTTCGGCCGTGCATCCTCCTCTTGCCGCACGCCTCCCGATTGTTGCCAGCCGTCTGATCGGCATCCGACGGTTTGCCTTGCTCACGCATTGTTCTTCGTCTTCCTTGGTTTCTCCGACACGACGCACTACGCACGCCCGATAGCCGCCGCCTTTCCCGCTGACGCGCCCGCATCTCCGCTCGAGCTCGCCGCCGCCTGGCCCATCCCATCCGCCGCCACCCGCTTATCCCCTCGGTCTCCCACCCATCCCTCATTTCTCGCTGACATCGCCGCCTTGCGTGCAAGCTCCTCCGCGAAAGCCGCCGCCACTCCGTGCGTGTTTCCTTCCCTCCGGTCCTCCCCGAGCCTATATAAGGCGAGCACCTGGTGCGCCTCGACCGCCTCTTTCCTTCTTCCCTGCTCTCTCCCTCTCTCTCACCCTCAACTCGCCGAGCTTCGAGGATCCCCGCCGTCGAGCGCCGAAGCTCCTGGAGTTTCCTCCTCCCAGATTACCGCTCTTCCTTCATTGGTACTACTGCTTCTTCCATGATACTATTGCTCTTCCTTCGACGGTACTACCATTTCCTTCCCCAAGATTATCGTCTGCTCTCACTGGTACTACCGCTTCAAGCACCTCTCCCAGATTTCCGCCTCCCTCCCAGACTACCTCTTTCCCGAACTACACTGACGCCCCCGCGGAACTCACGCCCACAACACCCCGGAACTACCGCCCGTTTCTGCGTGGCAATCCACGTAGCGCCACATGGCTGCTGATGGTTTTTTTATATTTTCCTTTTGAAAAATAATTCTGAAAAATCCAGAAAATATGATTTCTATCATTTTATGTGATTTCAAACTTCTAGAGGTCATAACTTTTTAATCCGAACTCCGTTTTGAGTGATCCAAATTTCTATATTCATATAAAATTAATATCTTTCATTTGGTTCTATTTTGTAATTTTTATATTTTATTTGTATTATTTGTATTATTTTATTCTTTTCGCACGTATAGATTCTAGCGTTGCAGATGAATTCTTCGACCCGGCAACTGACGCATCGCTACTCTTCAACGAAGGCAAGTCATAGACCTTTGATCGTGTTGTACTCATTTTATAAAATTATATTATTTTATATCAACATGCATAGCTAGTTTTAGAATAACTGGTTTCAAGTATAGTTAATTACCTAATTGCCATTATGCCTCCTTGATAAATTGAGAATGACATGTTCCCTTGAATGACATAAATCCTTGGACACCATAGGATGGTTAATTATTAGTTGGATATATTTGTACTACCAACATGGGCGCGTATTGTGCTTAGTCATGCTTTAGTTACCCGATGGGATTCACAATCACATACCTGAAGAAATGATTGAACTTGACTAAAGGAAATATAGAATTGTGGTGTGGCCACCGTTCTTAAAAGATGTGTACCATGGAAAGGGTTGCCATTTGGTCGGGTTGAACCAAAAGTGATTTATGCTCGAGCGTGTGGGCGGTGGTGAAGGTGGGTGCGAGAGGCACATTGGGATGTGGTAGTCTCGCCTGAGCAGCCAACTAAGGACTTAACTTTGTACGCCATTGATCTGAGCCATACCATGCTACCACAAGTCCATTATGGGGTGGACCTGACTAACTAATTAGCCAAATTTTGAGTCAGTTATGTTTGGGTTGACGAGCCACGCAAGAGGGGGCTGGGATGGCGAATCCTTAGCGAGCAGAATCGAGTCAAAATGGAACTTTGTAAAGGCCTTATCACGTGCTATAGACTGATTACCTAAGGTAGTGAGTGGTGGTATCGACGGATGCCAAACAAACTAGAGAAAGTCGTGTCTTGTAGGAAAAGCTGTACAACCTCTGTAGAGTGTCAAAAGCTATTCGAATTGTTGTGTCCCTGGTTATGGACATGCCCGGAGATTTCACACAAAGGGTAGAGTTTTCATAAAAATGTTGGAATGGATCGATGGAATGGTTTGGTTGGAATGGTTAGGCAGTGAACGGGAAGTTCACTATTTGTTTCAAAGAACTTGATTACTTATGTATTAGCCTTTCAAACAATGCTTTGCAATCTACTTACTGCATTTAATGTCAATATTGCTTTCTGCAAAATAACTATAAAGCTATCCTTGTTCAAGCCTTGCATGAATACTATTTGCATACATTTCCCTACGACTTGTTGAGTACTTTATGTACTCACGGCTATACGCCACTTGTTGATCAGACCCCGCAGAAGAACCAGGGAACATCGAGTTCTACGAGGAGGAATTCTTTGAAGACTTTGCGAGCTAGGTCGCATCCTCCACTCGATTGCTTGTGAGCATATCGATTGGCCTCCACGAGGTGGTTTGGATTTTCGCTCCAAGTTACTCTCTTTGCTGTTAAGCCCTGCATGGCGTCCTTTGTAAGACTTGACCATAAGGTCCTTTGTTGCTAATTAATATTACTTTGTCTGCTTCATTAGCTTCGTTGTTGTATGTATATGATAACATCATTGTTGTAATCTTGTCTTGAGCTAGCTATCGATCCACGAGACTAGTTCTAATGCACGAGAGTCTCGGGATTGCATACCTGGGGCGCTGACACCAAGCCTCTGTGCCCTCACCATTCTAGAACGTTTGGGGCCCTTTAGATCGCGTCATCATGTGTTTCGTCCCTGAATCACCTAATCTCCGCACTTAACACATGCCAACTCGCTGTGAATCTGAGCTTCGCTTTCTTCTTCCTCATCCTCGGCTGTCACCACCATTTTCAACATTCCTTGAAGCTCGGTGAGTCCCCGTTCAATTTTTTGCGTCTACACCACACTCAAAGCACACCTGTGAGCTAATGCGTCACTTCTTGTAGCCCCTCCATCATCGTAGAGTGCTAGCATCTGTAAGCCTCCTTTGCACCGCCACTTGTTCATCATAGACATGCTTCTCTGGCCATCCCCCAACGTCATCAAGGACCTTGGTGAGCCTCTAGTAGTCGCCTAGAGCTAATGCACACACTAGTTTGGATGACTAGCTATCATAGCATAGGATTCACTGAGTCTGTCCATGGCGCCGCAGCGAGAAATGGTATCACCGCCGCTCCAGTGACTACTGGTCCCTGAGCCGCTACCAGTAGCATTGTTGTTGCCCCCTAGAGCCAATGCGCACCACCATTCACTGTGTCTTTGGCCCATGCGCGAAAGCCTTTGCAAACCAAAGCTCGCCGCTTCGCCCACAGTAGCACTACGTCCATCCACCTCACGACCACCCGATAGGATCGCCGTCAGCGAAGAACCCATTTTTCCCAACCCCGAGCCTTTCCACACCTGCCTCACCGTCGACAAGCTCGCCATGGCGCTCGGCCCTGCACAGCTCTGCTCTCTCCTGCTAACGGTGGGTCCCACTCACGGTTAAGGTTTGCTTAAAGTTAATGATAGTGGTTAACTAGTTAAAGTCATTGACATGTGGGACTGGCTGAGAAGTTAATCAAAAATCTAATTTAAAACATGTTTAGTAAATGAGTCACTTACATGTGGGACCCATCCACTGTTTTCGGTTCTAAAACATGTTTTAAAACCGAGAGACTGACATGTCGACCCCAGCCATCAGTAGGTTAAATCAAATTAGGATTTAATCTTTTAGTTAATGGTTAATGAGTCTATGACATGTAGGGCCGCCACTATTTTTATAAATAAAATCAAGAAATTAAAAATATGAGTAACTGACAAGTAGGGCCCACATGTAATTTAATAAAATCCAAAAAAATGTAAAACTAAGAAAATCAACTTTCTCCTTTGGAAACCCTAAACCTAAAAAAATACGCTTTTCAAACAGTCAAATTTAAAATATTAATAACTTTTGCATATGAACTACAAATTGGACGATTATTTTTTATAAATTCATGATCTATCTAAATATGAAAAAATATTTGGATTTTATTTCTGTTGAAATTACTTTACTATTTATAGTTTGCTATTAGTTCTTTTGAGTAGACATCGACACCGCGAACGAATCCTTCAACAACCCTCCATCCCCATATTCATAGATACTAGAGTAAGGCAAGCACCTACTTTGATCTTTTTGATCCCATTATTTCAATTATTGTACTTCGTTTTGTAAAATCTACTATGCATGCATGTATGTTTGGCAAAAATTGCTATGTTTGGGGATAACGGTAGTTAAATTCCTATTATATACATGATCCTCCTTGGTATGTGGATATCCATACTATTGTATCCTTTAGGATACGGTTTAGACAATGAATGATGTCAATTTGGGTATTTTGATTAGGAATATCGAATTGATGTTTAGTCGGGCTATAGTTTCGCTAAATTTGAGCAACTGATGAAAATGTGAGTATGAATTTGGGAGATTTTTAAATATGGCCCAGAGGGGTTACTGATGAGGACATCTATCCCATGGACACAACCGTGCCTACACACATAACTCATCCACATCAAGTGTTAGAAGGACCACTTACTCGAACTCCTGCTCGTCGCCTTAATTACTGTGTGAATTGTTCCTAGGTTTATATATTACGAGAATAGACCGCTACCGATGCAAGTGATTTAATTGTGCTTAGGAACATGGGAAAGGACGAAGGAGAGGCATGTGGAAGAGTCATGGACATGCATGGAAGACATAATGGAGGTCACCACATCACTTTGGGTCCGAGTCAAGCAAGAGTTCGAGTTGGGTCCATACGACTAGTCCGTAACTGATCGAACTAAGCGACCTACTCATGCATTCTCCCTTTGCCTCACATGTCTGGTTGAACTCGGTGAGATGTTGTGTCATCCATGGACTATTCAATACTTTCTCGATCGAGTTATCGGATAACTTCATGAGGTCGACACTTCGACCACTAGTGGCATGGCCATGCACTTTCTTTATCCAACCACAACGAGGGGTCCAAAGACATCTCTCCTGTTATGTTAGGAGGGGCAAATCCCATCTCGACTAGTCACATCCCCTTGCATGTTTCATAGCATACCCGAAAGCTACCTTTATGACTACCCAGTTACGAGTTGCATTTGGCAACCCCTAAGAGTGCTATTATACATGTAGGAAACCATGCTGATCTCAGGTCTAAGAATTTATGCATCATCATTACATGAGACCAACTAATGACACAAAGAATCATAACAATCTTAATAGTGTCTCAAGGATGGGTCTATCCAGCCCCTTGTTCTCTAACATGTGCTCACATTATTGATTCAATATCCCTATATCCGTGACTGGTGAAACATGGTTATCAATCAATACATGTGCTGGTCGTAGAGTTACTGGTGTTCCGACCAGGGACATCCAACCAGGGATATATTTAGAATGACATCATATGAGTTAAAGAGTTTCACCAACAAGTCACATACTTATTGATCTATAACTAATGATTCATTCAAGGAACATGATAACATATTATCAAAATCATGAACATAATAAAATATCATCATCTCTATGATTGCCTCTAGGGCATATTTCCAACATGACTCTCCTAGCCGCCCGCACTATAAAGGGGGAGGTAACCCTTGGCCTCTGCATCCCAACCACACCGCTGTCGTTCAGAATCCCAAGCCCTAGCCGTCGGAATTGCAAGGAGAAGAAAATTCACCGCTGAAACCCTCATCACCGTGTTTCTCCACTGTCGGTGCATGTAACATCCCAATTTTCTGAGTTTCAAAATATTTTCAGCAGTTTAGTCCCTTGGAAAAATTCACCAAATTTTATTTGAATTTAATCAAGCTTCAATGAGACTTTCAAATATCAAAACAATTTAATGTGACTAATCTGAACATCAATTAATTCCAAAACTATTTTATTTGAGTTCTTTTTGCTTGGAAATATTTTTCAAATTTTACTGGAATTTTTCCGAGTTCATTTGCTAATTTTAATTTGCCATTTTGATTTTCTGGCATTTCTAAAATGCAAAAGCTAATTAAAATATCAGGAAATTTAGTGAGCTAAAATCCTATTCTCAGGCCCAACCCTATTCCTCAGCCTAGCCAAGTCTGTCAGCCCATTCCACGCTGCAACCCTTTTCCTCTCTCCTGCTAGCCCACGCTTGGACCCACGCATCACCCACACATGTGTCGTTTCTGATAAAAACTCACCCAGCCATAGTCGCTGACAAGTGGGCCCCGCCCGTGCACTGTTCATCTTCTCCACCCTTTGCACGAGTTGGACTCCGCCGATGTGCCGCATTCGGATTCTCCCATAGCCCCACCGCTACAGGCTATAAAAGCCCACAGCGTGTGTGCAAACTGATCGCCTCAACATCCGCAGCTAATCCCCTGAAGCCCGAAGCCCGAAGCCCTAGATCGCCGCCACTTTGCCAGGTTTGGTGATCTAAACCTAGCGCCACCGTCTTGGGATTTATTCGATTCTGTTACCACTGGTGATCCCCTGTCACCATCGTCTATACCATCGGGTTCACCTTCTCGTGTTCTACCTGGTGCACACCCTCTCATTGGAAGAAGACTGCTGTAGTGCCGTCACACTGTCGGAGCCCTCGCCACCGTTCTACTTCACCATCACCGCCACGTTCTAGTCACCGCCGATGACCATTGGGTCCCGTGTGCTACCCATTAGCATCGCTAGAGTCTCAGGAACCCAACGCTCTTGTCCAAGACCTCGGCGGAGCAACCCCATCGTCGTCTCGCCATTAACCCGAGCCACCACCTTCGCCCTTGTCGCCATTCAGTCCTTTGCCGCCCTTCATCGCCGTATCAGAGTCGCTAGATGGATTCGCCCGAGCACAAGTATGCCAGCGATGACCACCTTTCGCCGCCGTTCACCGTCGCTACCATCAAGCCATGACGGTAGTCGATTTGATCGGCGTGGTCGCTTGCTTGTCGACCTAAATCAACGCCACGTGCAGCAGCGTCGTGCCGGCCATACTAAAACCCTAGATCTAAACCTAACTAAACCTAGTCTACCATGGACCAAGCCTTTGACATGTGGGCCCCACCTATCAGTCCACTGTTCCATAGACCCTGAGCCATAGACTAGTAGTCCAGAGCCGTAGACCTGGTCCATAAACACAGGTCCCACGTGTGAGCCTTTGTTCCCTATTTTTTTTCTATTTTCTTTTAATTCTAGAATCATTGCTGACGTTATGCTAATGCAATATTTCAGGATTTCCTTTAGAAAGAAAATTCGAAATAGTAATTTCTTTCTTTTTTTGTTATATTTAAATCTTCCGAGAGCCCGTTCTTCCTCATACGAACACCGATTGAACCCATTCAAGTTTCTAAATTCATATAAATTCAAGCTCTACCTTTTTGAGATTTTTATTTAATTTTTTGGAGTTTATTGATTTCTTTATTTTGTATTTATTTGATTTTCACTTTTGTTTACGAGTAGACGTCGGGAGCTTTTGAGGAAAGAGGAGTTGACCAAGCTCAAGACGAGTATCAAGACTTGTTCCAAGGTAAGTTGTATCTTTGTGAAGGGTAATGTGGCAAGGCTACGATAGCACAAATAAAAATTTACAGCGCAACCAAGGAACCACCGCTAGAAATAGATCACGAGATTACCGCGAGATGTGCCGACTCTTAGCGGAAGTAGAGTCGTTGTAGAGAGTTGATGCAGTCGTAGTCGTACTCACGATGCGTATCCTCCTTCGAGTGGTCGTACTCGCCGCGCGTCTGCTTCTTCGAGTGGTCGTACTCACCACGCGACTTCTCCTCCGACTCCGGTGATCAACACAAGTCGCGGATCGTCCTAGTGCTGATGCTTCGCAACAACACCTCCGAGGTATCCACACGTACGGGGTAGGATCACCACGCGCTGGAGTGCTAGCATCGGCAGTGTGGTTGAGAAGGCGTGGCTATTAGGGTTTCGGGAGTTCTTCCAAAGATCATCCTCTCCCTCTCCCTATGCCACCGCCCCTCTTTATATAGGCATCCATGATGGGTCTTAACCTGGAGGCCCATTAGGAACTCGTGGCCTATACAAATTCGGATCACCATCCAAAACAGATCCTTGCCCTTTAAGTATGCGACCCCACAGGTACATGTGTAATCGGTTATGACTTGGAAACTCTTTTCCGACCACTAGCCGTCAGCGGTACCTAGCAGCACACACGATTCCCAAAGACACATATAATATATCGGACGAACCTTGATGTAATATGATATATGATCAGGTCCTCATCACTTACGACCAGTTCGTATCTCTATACGACCAGGTTGTATTTGGTCACGACTAGTTCGTAACTCCTTACAACCAGGTTTTTACCATTCTGTGATTACGTTCGACCAATCTACGACCAGCTCGTATCTCCATACGACTAGTCCGTAACTGATGGAACTAAGCAACCTACTCATGCATTCTCCCTTTGCCTCACGACGCCTGTTTGAACTCCAGGTGAGATGTAATATCATCCATGGACTGTTCAATACTTTCTCGATCGAGTGTCGGATAACATCATGTGGTCGACACTTCGACCACTAGTGGCATAGCCATGCACTTTCTTTATCCGATCACCACGAGGGGCCCAGAGACATCTCTCCTGTTATGTTAGGAGGGGAAAATCCCATCTCGACCAGTCACATCCCTCCACATGTTTCATAGCATACCCGAAAGCTACCTTTATAACTACCCAGTTACGAGTAGCGTTTAGCAACCCCTAAGAGTGCTATTACACATGTAGGGAGCCATGCTGATCTCAGGTCTAAGGATTATACATCATCATTACTTGAGACCAACTAATGACACAAAGATTCATAACAATCTCAATAGTGTCTCAATGATGGGTCTATCCAACCCCATGTTCTGTAACATGTGCTCACATTATTGATTCGATATCCCTATATCCATGACCGGTGAAACCAGGTCATCAATCAATACATGTGCTAGTCATAGAGTCATTGGTGTTCCGACCAGTGACCTTTGACCAGGGAAACATTTAGAATGACATCATATAAGTTAAAGAGTTCCACCAACAAGTCACATACTTATTGATCTATAACAAATGATTCAATCAAGGAACATGATAACATATTATCAAAAACATGAACATAATGAAATATCATCATCTCTATGATTGCCTCTAGAGCATATTTCCAACACTTTGATCACATTGAACCCAACTTTTCAAAAATTACCTTGATTCAAATTATTGTATTTTACTTTAAGTATTTATTTAAATATTATGAGATTAGCTATGCATACATTTGATTATATCCACTTTGCACATAAATTATAGTAAATTATTTATATAATTTTTGTTTTTTGTCACTGTAATTATTATCGAAAGTCTTAATAACTCATATTTCCTCACATGATTCAAAATCTAACATATATTTTTAGATGTTGAGCAAAAACAAAGATAAAAAATAAGGATAAAAATAAGATTCTATACCAACAAAATACGGTTATATGGTCAAACCATTATGCCCCGAAGAAAAAAATCATAATAAATTTGGACCCAATTCATTAGATGAGAAAAAGTACAAATATCAAAGTATATCAGACGGATAAAAATTTGACTATTTTGACAAAAAAAAGCAGTCAAATATTGTTTAGCAAAACTGTTATTTTTTATTTTTTTTATTTCCCGACTAATATCCTGAAATCGTATGGCGGAAGGACTCCATTTCTTTCTTTGCTTGGACTTGCTGCACTTGTTTACTTCGCATGGAACTGGACTCCTTTTGTGCATGCATACAGAAGAATTCCTGCCGCATGCACAAATTACTCCGAAATATCTCATGTTTTTGTTTACCCTTCTGGCTTCTGATTTGTTCTTATTCCTGCTTAATTCCTAATCGGACTGGTGTACTAACCGAACCAAATAAATCATTAGCCGAGCTAAAAAATCCAAGCTGTGAGCCTGTGACTGCCACAAACCGTCTATTGTTGAAAAATAGAACATATGCATGGACATATGCTGGGCGGCGTCAACAAGTCTTTACCCTAGGCAGTGCAAACAGAGAGGGGCCAGAGGATTTTTTTGCCGTTGTTCTTCGTTGTCAGCTGCTTTCCATGAACTCACCCACCACGTGTTTGTGGTAATGCTTGAACCGTCCCCACACCTCATTCTTCTCAATTCTAGCTATTTTCCATTCGTTTATCTTGCTGCCATGTGTTAGAGTGTGTAAAACAGCTGCTCTGGCTTAAATTATTTCATCTTGGCATGGTAGTTTTTCTGTTTGTTGTGCTAATTGTCAGGTCTTTCTCTAGTTATTACATTTGGTGCATGCTGCATTCAGAATCTTCTGTAGTGAATTGCCTCTAGGGCATATTTCCTACACAAATAGGTTTCCTTCTAGTGGATTTATGTTCGTCTGCTTTATCTGACCAGTATCCAAGGCTTTTTTTACCTCACTTTTCATAAAGATATAACCGTGGCAAAAGTTTTTGAAGATGGTGGGGTAGTTTAAGATTTAGAAGACTTCTCTGGGGAGATACAATGAAGTCTTGACAAGATTTACAGAATCGATGTGCTGATTTCCAGTTGAAAGAGGAAGCAGATAGGATTATCTGGATTCCGGATGCTAAAGGAAAATTCTCAGTTAAATCTTTCTATTCTCAGCTGAAAGCTAGAAAAATGATCTTTACACATAGATATATGTGGAAGATCAAGGTTCACCTCAAATTAAGGTGTTTTTGTGGCTGGTTCTTACAAATAGTAAGACAACTTGCTCAAAAGAGGGTGGCAAGGATCCCAAAAATGTACGTTCTGTGGAGACAATGAAACGATTAATCAGTTGCTCATTTCGTATCCTTTAGCAAGATACATTTGGAATGTGGTAAAATGTGCTTTTGATATTGGGAATGTGCCAGATGCAGTGCAGTCGTTGGGTGAACCGTGGCTTAGGAATTTTCCTAAGAATGTGAGAAATTTGAGGGCAGTTGGAATTGCTGCGGTCTTGTGGACAATTCGGAAAACTAGAAATGATGCTTGTTTTAAAAGAAAAACGATATGTGAACCTTCAGTTGTTATGTTTCAAATATGCCATTGGATTGAGTTCTGGGCTGGTTTGCAGAAAAAAAGAGCTGCGCAAGGTGCTTCGTTGGGGATGCAGACAACTGTGGCAAGTGACAGCTGAAGCTTTTAACAAGACGAAGGGATGGCGCCTAGAACAAGAAGGATCGAAGCGGGCTGAAGGGAGTCTGGAAATCGGTGCCGGCTTAGAATGTTTTGAGTTCCTTTTACTGTCATGAATTCAGCTGAAGGTCTGGTCAGAAAGTATCTCTTTTGGTCAGACTTTCTAGGATGCTAGCATGTCTCTTTTGTCGTTAGCCTGGTGGTGCGGTGGAAGGCTTAGCATCACTATGTAATGTTGGTCTTCTCTCTTTTTTCTCTTCCCTGTTTAAAATTTGTAGAACCTCTGTTTTGTTTCTCTTCACTATGTAATTGAGCCTGCAGTAGTAAATTGATTTATAGCACGGAAGGGTCGTCAGGCAAAATTTCTGCAGTGCAAGTACCCCAGTGTGTGTGTGTGTGTGTGCGCGAGAGAGAGAGAGGAGGTGATTTGAGGATACAAAATCTACGTGCTGCACAAGTGCAGATCGAGAGAAGTAGAAGGGGCCATGCGTGCACTCGCGCGGTTCTGTTTCAGTTTTGTCTGAAACCCTTCTTCTTCATCCCCTGCTTTGAAAAGTTTGGCCTGGCTGGCTAGCTGCGTCGCATGCGTGGCCCAATGTGCTAACTTGTTCCAAGCTATTTGACCTGGGCTGGCTGGCCCTCGTGTTCTTTTAATGGGCTAGCCTATTGGTCCAAGTTGGCAGATGCAGATGCAATGGAGATGGAGGAGCATATACAATTTGGCAGATGCAGATACAATGGAGATGGAGGAGCGTATACATAGTTGTTGTCTTGTTGAACAATTTTGGAAACTCAATTCAGCAACTAAGTTCTAAGTTGGTGCGTTTGTGTTAGCTTCTCGTAAACTTTAGGTCGTAGGCATTTTCCTTTAGGGCATCGCTTTTTTCTTTTCTTTTCACATTTCACTTCACTTTTTAAGACCTCGTTGTTTGTAGTTGCAGTATACAGTATACACGCTGCACCATCACATGGCATCCAGCATCTCTCACACACACACACACGCGCGCGCGCGCGCACGCGTGCGCATATATATATATACACACACACACACACGGCGCGTATAAACAAAAGATTTCAACCAGTCGCCAATCAATTTCCATTAGTCTAATATCTCAGTAGCACCTAGCTAGCTCAACTCTCTGGGGAATGAAAGAGAGCTGACTAGAGCAACAATTGCAGCAGCTATGTCAAGTAAGCCTGCTAGCTAGCTGCTATATATAGTAGACATAGTACTACTGCATAGTAGCATGTAAACTGACACACACATGCCCTTACAGTACCTTCACATATCTGGAAAGTACTCCCTCATAATGCAATGCATGAAGTCACCATATATATGTGTATCTAGCTATTTGACATTCATATATGTCGCTTTCTTGGCCTTTAGTTAGGCTTAGGTTGGACTGTTGATTAATGATGGATGGATCACCGCCCGGCCTGCCAGCCTTCACGGCTTCACCTGTACCTCCGGCCACCGCAGCCGCCCTCCCTCTGGCAGTTGAAGTAGGCGGCGGCGACCGGCGCGCCAAGGCTGTAGCACGCCGCGAAGTCCCTGGTGTTGAAGTTGGCGCGCCACCCCGGCGCGTAGATCGCCTGCCGCACCGCCTGCCGGAACACGATGAACACGAACCGGTGGATCCCCGCCGTCGGCCGCGGGCTCTCGTACGCCACCACCTCAGACATTGCTATACGAGATATTAATTTTTAAATATGAGTAGATTGCCTACCAACTCATCTAGTCACAAAAGAGTAATCCGTAGAGTCAAACCCTTTCATGATGTTTAAAACATATGGTTTAGATATATAAAAATTATACGAGTGAATTTGTCATTAAAAAACTTCTATAATATTATACTTCTACAACTTTTATCGAAAATATGATAATTTTATAGTCAAAAGAGTGTGCATGGTGGCTTTAAAAAGTAAAAGAAAAAACGTTAGTATTCCATAATAACCTAACCCTGCTAGTGCTTGGAACTTGATACGTATAGTTCTGTAAATTCACCTACCACGACTGACATCAGCCCCTTCTGGTATGTCTGTCACCAACCTATAGGAGACATCAAAAGCAATTAGCTAGCTAGCTAGTATAAATGTGAGCGTTGCTACGCGTATGAATAAAATATTTTTATGGGCAGTCACTGACAGTCGAGCCACCACCTGAGCAGGGTGCTCGATCGACTGTGAGTGATTATTCATTACAATTTTTCGATTAATTGAGAGAAGAAAAGGTTGACCTACAATATTCAGGGATGAATGAATATTGTAACTAGAGCTTATCACGTACCAATGGAGGTACTCCCTTTTGGAAGGGTCGCTTGGGCTAGGTGCATCAGGGTCCACCATCACCTAATAACAAATGATATATGGTACACATTATGCATGTATATAGACAAATTTGAGATTTTAACCGTGTAGCTTCTTAGATGAATTAAGCACATATATACATGAGAAGGAACAGCTATATGTACAGTACATGCGTGTGGTGAATAATATACGATCGATGTCACTCACGAGCGTGTAGAGCGCCCTCCCGTCGCGCCCGGCGATCTGGACCGTCGGCTCGTTCGCCACCTGCGACGGCTTCAGCTCGGACCCGCTCGTCATCTCGCGGTTGTTGTACGACACCCTCAGCAGCGCCGACGGGGCGAAGTGGTCGACGATGTCGCCGACGATGTTCCCGACGACCAGCGGATCCCTCGACATGCTCATCGCCGGCGGCCGAGTTGTCGATCGGAGAGTATGAGCGCACTGGCTAGTTGAAGCTCAAATGTGGCTAGCTAGCTTACTGCAGTGAGAGCTTGGTGGCATGGTATGGAGGGTGAACTCCCTATTTATAGGCCAGCCTCCAGTGGCTTGGTCGATATCTGAATTTCGCATTGGTTTTTCAGAACGGAACGTCTCTCTGCCTACTGTTCAAAAGATACGCTGTGCCTTTCGCCAATCCTCGGTCATCCACTCAGAATTTGGAAGAGCCTAGAGCCCTAGACTAGATGAGAGAGAAATTAAGGTGCGAATATCGCCTCGTGTTATCGTGGAATCTCTTACCGTTCTTAATCCAGGGAGTTGATAACTTGATTTCTGATTGGGCAGCTAAAGTGTTGTCATCTGAGGGTTAATTTCTGGTCGTACGGCTAAAGAGTTGCCACGACGCTGGAGCGTAAAATGGATGATACGATTCCTAATACTTGAGGGTTACTTCTTGGAATCTACTTTTTTTTTTTTTTGTAAAGATCCATCTCAATCCTTCAGACCTAGATAGCTAGTGAGTGGACAGGCCATTTGGAGTTAAAATCTATATATCGCTGAACAAAATCTTCAGGCTGCCATGCCATTTATTCTCTAAATCTGGATCAAATACAGGTGCAATGTACAATAGGGGGAGAGAGAGAGAGAGAGAAAAGAAAGTGCTGTCGCTTTTGAAAGCTATTGACCCATGAGATCACAAGAAGGTTTTTTTTTTTTGAGCCACGATACGCCAGCAACAATTAGCCTGGCCGGGATCATTTTCCTTTTTCTTTTCTCTCTTACTTTTGTTTACTTTGACTTTTGTGACGACATCGGAGATGCGACTGCAGTTCATTCATACTAACATGCGTATATTTACGGCACCAATGGTCGGGTCCTAGTATTGGATTCTCCACATAAGTGGCTGCGGAGAAAGGCAGATATGGTGGTGTACTAGTGAGGAGAACAGTTCAAGATGTGAATTAAGGGCTTTCTTTAGGAGATAAATCAGAGACAAATAGAAGTGAGAACAAGAAGCCCCTTCTGTCATAGCTGTCGCACGCACCCTCCTTTCGTTATTCCACCTTGAGCCTAGTGTAGTTGGGGAGAGGAGACCCCTGGGGTCAAGGTTGAATCAATAGATCACAGTCTTGGATCAAAGGGATAAGCCAGATGTCAGTGGGAAGGCTGATTTCGCATTTGGAGGCTTTCTTGCATACCTTTTCGAATTCTTTTTTAGACCCATTATAATTTTTGTGTGATTTGTCTAACTGAGATGTTTTTTTTTGGCGAATTTATTTTGCTGTATAACACATATTATCTAAAAGAACTAGACATAATATTTATAGCAAAACTTTTTTTATTTTATGTATTTTAAACAGGCTTACAAATAGCAGCGCTATGGTGTTATATCGTGTAAAAAGGGCTCAGCGCTAATTAAGATTTTACACATATATAGCAATTGGTGAATTTTGACAATTTATCAAGTTTATCGCGGATATCCTTCAATTTTCTTTGGGTCGGCTTTTTCTTCCAGGTGCAATGTACCCAAAAAAGAATAAGAGGGGGAAAAAGCATTGAGATGTGAATGCATGAGAGATGTGCAGAGCACATGCAGAACTTTTTATTATTATTTAATCTATTTTTAAAAACATATTTTAAAGATAACATATCCTTAATCTTATTTTCAATTCTAACCCCTTTTGATCACACCACAACGTGTGGTGGGGTAAAAGTATATTATCACGTCACGGATGTCGGCGTAACAAACGAGTACTGTCACGTTATTCCTTTTGGTGTAACAGGATTTACCAAAAAAAACAGACGCATGTTGGCTCGGAAGGCTACCACTACGATCATAAGAGTATAGTTTGATCACGCTATGAGTCATGACGTGATAAAAAATCAAAATTGAAAATAAAGTTAGTGAGATATTATCTTTAAAATATATTTTTAAAATGAATTTAAAAATAAAAAAGCTCGCACATGGGCAACCGATATATGCTTGTAACCTGTGAGATGGAAACAACTTTCGCAAAAGGTGTGGTTACCCTGATAATTGTGACACGTGCGTGATGATGATTAACTGGACCTACGATACGATGTTTGTACGAAGAGGCCCTGTACCCTGTTGTACTGTAAAGTGTGTTGCTTTGTGCCTTCTAGAAAGCTGTGAGCATTCGTGCTCGTGACAAAATATTGTTGATGGGAAGTAACAGGGAATGACACCAGATGTATATATTGTGCACCTTTTCTTCAAAAAGAAAATGTTGCGTATCTTTCGATTCTTCGGCCCTACTTTATTTTTTCAAGAATTCTCTCCACACACGAAATCCATTCGAATACATTTTTTAAAAATTAGACAGGTAACTAATTTATAGTTAGCATGTGACAATTACACACCCCACCATACGACGAAAGCAAATTAATGTACTTCTCACGGTTAATTAGCTAGTCATGAATGCATGGCTCAAATTGTTGAGGCAGAAGGTTGTGCAAGGAAACTAATTTGGAGGGAACTAGCTAGCGCTCCGGCGTCCGATTGGAAGCCCATCCGACGCTCCGGCATAACATTTCAGTACAACACACGCAAAACATCTCGGTCTCGATCTGAAAGAACAAAAAGGTTCATTAGTCCACTGCTACAAAATAAGTTATACCGAACATCTCATCATAGACGGTATGATGGTTTCTGAAAATCATCAGTGTTGTAATTATCACAGACGATTTTAAAAACGTGACCGTCTATGTTACTAGCAATGGCTAAAACCATCTATGATACATCATTATCGCAGACGATTTTTTTAAGAACCGTCTGTGAAAATTATAATTATCACAGACGGTTATTAGTAAGAATCGTTTGTTATAATTCACAGACGGTTTGTATTTCACAGACTGTTATTAACAAGAACCGTCTGTGATGATTCACAGACGGTTTTAAATACAATCCGTCTATGATATTCGTAGACATCACATAAGGTTTTAAATACTAATCGTCTGTGATAATTCACAGACGGTTTTAAAATACAAACCATCTGTGATATTCGTAGACATCACAGACGGTTTTAAATACTAATCGTATGTGATAATGCACAGACGGTTCTTAACAAGAACCGTTTGTGATAATATTGTATCGCAGACGGTTTGTGGTTGGAATTGTGTTTGATATGTATCTCTTAAACGTTCATTGTTGCTTCGGCTCCCCGATATGTGTCTCTTCGTCTCGTCCCCTATGCGTCGTCTCTTCATCTCCTGTGCCGAATTTATTCTTTGTTTTATAAAAAATGATCATCTGCCATGAAGATGATTCCCCACATATATCGCTCTACTCTCAAGCACAAACAAATAACAATTACAAAATGGCTCCTCACTCTTCTCCCCTGACACCGGCGTTAATGGCCTACTTACCCATTTTGTACAGGCACCTAGCCGCTTGTACGCTTGCCGATTCTACTGAAGGACACTGTGCTAACAATATCCTCCCTCCTCCGGTGGAGGTTATGTGGAGCAAGTGATGGTCACCTTCCACCGTCTTGACATCCTCTTCTGCCACGTTTTTCGGGTGGTCTCTCTCTTCTGACGAGCTAACCAAACCATCGACTTAGTCCTCAAGGAAGATGTTGCACGTCTCTGGGAGGATTACCGTCGCTTGGAATGTGAAATCCAGACGGTGGCCGATCGGGTGGACCATGTCGAGACACCTCGAGCGAGGGAAGAGAGCCTCTGGGCTCGTTTCAACTTGGTCTTTGAGTCGGAGCGTGTTTGGGCTACTCTCGAACGAGTGTGTCCCCGTGGTTTGGGGAACCTATGTTGACCCTGAACTCTGCCGACGACGTCGCCTACAAAGAATTGAAGACAGAGATAGCAGTCACCTTAGGCCGCTAGAAATAAGTTGATATTTTTTTATTTCTACTTTTTCTTAAGAAAATATTTCATAAGAAGCGACTGGCCACGTTGTTTGGCCATGTGTAAATACAAAAAATCTAGTTTGGAGTTGAATTTACTATTATCTAATGTTGAACATGCTTACTGAATAACGTGTTTAGATTTTACTGTCTTCTATGTATAACGCGTTGAAAATTTTTTAACTATGGAAGGAACTGCGAACCTGGGAGTGAAGGATCCTGAATTCTATATGTATTCCGCACTAGTCCCATGATGAGTAGCTAGTTTACACAGTAAAACAAAAGGTGATAGCATAACCATAACATGCCATACATAGATAGTAATTAAGATTTGTCACAAAGGGGCATAAAGCAAAAAAAGTAAAATACAGCGGAACCAAAAGCAGTAAGGAAGACTACACGATTCACCACAGGCAATCGTCTGGGGGCGCAGCCTAGTCGTCCAAGGTCTTGATATCCTCATAGCACTCCTTTCCTGCTCAACAATATATTAAGTAATGTGAGTACAAACAATCGTGCTTGCAAATTACACCCAATAACATATTATAATGCATGCAAGGATTGATCAAAGGGAGGCTTATACGGCTCTATTTGCATAAAGCGATATTTTTCATTTAAATACTCATACTAAGTTCTAAATCAATTTACATATAACTAAAATTTATTTTCCAAATATCAAGTTTTATAGTCAGATAACATTCATCAATGAGTGGTGAAGGACACCCTCCTATCACAAGGCTAACCGTCCAACTTCCCGACTGGATAAGAAATCCATAATCATTTGATAAAATCTTTTGAAACCAAAATCAAAACCTAACTTAGAGTGGCTTTGCTAGCATGTCCATAACCGTGGACACGGCTATTCGAATAGTTTTTACACTCTGCAGAGGTTGTATAACTTTACAACATGATATGAATTCTCTAGTTTATCTGGCATCTGTTGATACCACTGCTCACTACCTTAGGTAAACAGCCTAGAGCCATCCCACCATAGTCCCGCCTCGCTAAGGTTTTGCTTCCTTCGAATAGAAACCCGCCAGACTTAAGCACCCTTTTGTGCCTTGTGAGAATATATAAAAGTAGGTTGTAAAGACACCCACGCAACCAGATGGCACGACGACGGTGAAATATTACATATTAGTTAGCCAGGTCCTGCCCACATAGGACATGTGGTAGTACAATGGGGCTTAATAATATACGGCTTGAAGACCGGTCCTTAACTGATTTGGGTGACTTCTAATAAAACCCTAGGCCTCGATCATAGAAATGAATCCATCCCGTACATGAACATGCACCCATCCAAACATCCAATTCGTCCAAGTCCAAACCAATTTTCATTTTATTTAACAAGTCAAATCATTTTATGAATTTCTATGGTAAATACAATATCATAGAATCATTTTCAAATCATAATTGAGCTTTGGCTAAATTTCCCAAATTAAACATTTTTGGTCGAAGATTTGTCTAAGCATACTGTTTTTCAATATGTTCTCGTCATACTAGTATATCGACCAGATTTTCCACTAAGGTATCATGGAATGACTAATTTAATAGCAAAGTTTGGCTATACAAAGGAATTGGGAATAACTATAAAGCATAAAATAGGAATTTAAATTACTTGAATTTAAATAGCAAGAAATAATAATTTAAAATAGAATTTAAATAATTTAAAATACTAGAATTCGATATGATCAAAGGTGTAACTTGCCTTGCTCAAATACTTGAGGATCTACTTCTTTGAGATACTCGGGTTCCCCGGAGTCGTCAAAATCTACACGTGAGAACGAAGCAAATTCAAATAAAATCCAAATCAAATAACTTTAGGATAGGAAACTAGATCCTGATTTAAGATGGATTTAGGAATTTGAATTGCTCGAATCGGAGCTCGAACGAAGGAGAACGAGCTCTCGGAAGTTTTTAAGTCACAAGGTCGGAAGGAGGTTCGACTACCTGGTCGAAGGAGGTTTGACAACAGGTGGGCGGAAGGAGATTTGACTACAGGTGATCGGAAGGAGGTTCGACTACCGATGGTCAGAAGGACTACCTGGTGGAAGGAGGTTTCGACTATAGGTGGTGGAAAGGACTACCTGGTCGGAAGGAGGTTTTGACTACAGGTGGTCGGAAGGACTTCCTGGTCGGAAGGAGATATGACTACATGTGGTTGGAAGAACTACCTGGTCGAAAGGAGGTTTTGACTACAGGTGGCCGGAAGAAAGTTTGACTACCTGGTCGAAAAAGGTTTGACCGGTAGGGAGGAGGTTTGACTATTTGGTCGAAAAAGGTTCGAGTGGTAGGAAGGAAGTTTGACTACTTGGTCGAAGGTCAAGGGATTCGACTGCTCGACGCAGTCCAAACAAGAAAGAAGGATTCGACTTCTCAACGCGGTCAAAAAAAGAAAGAAGGATTCAACTGCTCGACGTGGTCGAAAGAACACAAGAGGGAACAGGGCACAGAAACTCACCAAGACCGAGAGAGAGACTGGAGGAGGTCGGTGGACGGTGAACGACGGGGGAGCTTGCAGTCGAAGGCGAGGAAGAACGACGATGAAGGGGTCGGTCGGGATTGAAGGGGAAGAGGAAATGTGGCGGCCCTAGCTGCTATGCGGGCGCTGATGCAGGCGGGCGGGCGAGGAGGTGTGCCTGGGTAGGCCACGACCCTGCGAATCCAATGGTGAAGACCACATTGGTGGAGAAACTCTGACGGTGGTGCTAGCTCCAGCTGATGGTGGCGAAACTTGAAGCATAGCGAAACGAGGGTGAGAGGGGGAGTTGAGGGAAAACAAAAGGAGGGCAAAAGGGCTCCCTGGTGCTCTATTTATAGCAGCTGAGGAGGAGGGAGGGATTTTGATGGCATGGGCGCCTGGGCGAGGACTAGACGGGAGTAGGTGAGGAGGATAAAGAACAAAGGGGGTTGGTGCGGCGAAAGATGGGCAATAAAGGGCGCCTGCTACCGCAGAAGACGAGGCCGAGAATCGCGTCGGCGTCGACTTTGCGCGGAGGTGACAACATTTATTGCGTGAGGACTTTTGCGATGGCCGTGATGGCGACCAGGCGAGGAGGAGGCTGATAGGCGGGGTTGGTCAAAACCTAGCGGCTGGTCAAAACCGAGAGGTTGGTCGACACTGAGAGGGTGATCAAAATTGAAAGGTGCTCGATACAGAGAGGTGCTCTATACCGAGAGTATGGTTGAAACCGAAAGGCTGGTCGAGATCAAAGAGCAGGTCGAGACCGAAAGGCTAGTCGAGATCGAAGAGCTGGTCGAAGCTGAAAGGCTGGTCAGGACCGAATGGTTGGTCGAGACCGAGAGGTTTGTCGACAACGAGAAGGTGGTCGACTCGCGGAGAGAGAAAATGAGATGGGCTGAGAGGAAATCGAAATAACAGATAAAAGAGATTTTAAACACCAAAGAACTCCAATAAATTCAGAATAAACTAAAATTTTGAATTAGTTGAAGTTTGATTAATTCATATTAAATTATTTTTAATTTCAAAAATTTCAAGTTAAGTTTTAGAAATTCAACAAAGCAAAGTGGTTATTTTTATTTTGAAAATTTACAAAAAGACCTAAAAATTGAGATATTACAAATCTACCCCCCTTAAGGGAATCTTAACCCCGAGATTTAGACTTGGTTAGTGTAAGACCCTCAATTATTGAAATGTGCCTTATTAAAATTATACTGATAGCATAATTCTTATTTAAGGAACAGTGCAAATCCTTTATCAAGAATTATACTAAAAGCATAATGATAACAAGTAACAATTTCAACATTCAGGTTCTCGGATATATGTCATGCAATATTTCCCAGGATCAGTGAATATTGCACATATATCCTTAAACAACATTGCATCATTCACATACAAGTCATACATTCACATAATTATACATCAATACTTACATCACTAATTTTGCTTGCTACAGTACCGAATAAAAACAGATGACCTTGGGTCATTAACAAAAAGAGCAACAATGAAACAAAACATAAAAGCAAAACCACCAATGGCCCCATCATCCATGAGCTATTGCGTGGAGGCTAGAACTAGCATTACTCGTTAGCGTCACCCGGATCGGCGCTAACGGGCATCTCATAAAGGTATCCATCCTCACCGCAACAAGAGGTCATAAAACCACGAGTACGAAAGGTACTCGACAAGTCTTACACAAACTAATAAAAGAAAGTGTTTGATAGAACCTATACAAAGGAATAGAATTTTATATGCATAAGGTTATCAACGAAGGCTTAATGGGTTCAATTTGCATAAAGCGATACTGTTAACCTACAATTGCTAAATTTTGACAAAGCGGTTTTAATAATTCAATTTGGACTAAAAGCAGTAAGTAATTGAACATAAGCATAAGCGATATCAAAAATAGTCACGGATCATTACCAAACCAAACATGACACTCCTCATGCCGAATTTAAAATTCTCAAAACCCAAATTAGAGCAATTTCTATCTGGTGACATCAATCCAAGCGTTGTTCGTGAAGTGGACACGGCTATTCGAATAGTTTTAATCCTCATAGGGTGTACATCTTTACCCACACGACTTAGTTAGCCCGTAGCCCCTAGGATAATAGCACACCGCCTTTGGTATGCCGTAGGGTAAACTAAGATTCGGTATTTTCAACAAGTTAACACTATTGAGTTGGATGACCCATGTGACACCGATCCCGCTTAAACAACGATCGATAGCATATATTCAACCGAGGTTCACATGTTGTACAGGAATGCCGACCAGATCAATTAAATGCAAACTCGTGTTAGCCACACATATTACACATGATCGGGCCACGAAGGTACGTACATGCGATGTAACACATCTACGCCCTTACCCTTCTAAGAACATCTGATATCGATATAAGCTCCACATGGCATACGACACGGCCCGAAGACTTAAGCATCTATGCCATATGAAATCAATACACATGTCCTTACTCTCCTGTATCCAACTCAATAATATTAACCCTTTACTTAACCAAACAGCGCCCATACACTGCATGTGGAAGTACGTTGGTGCTTGAATTGGGCCGTCAGAGTTCAGTCCTTAATCAACCCAGACAAGTCATCCACAGTTCCCATTCTCGTGCACTAAGCACCATCACTAGCATCCACTTGTCCAGATTTGAATTAAGTTTAACAACAAGATTTAGATTCATATCAGGTTTAAATAAACTGAACAAAGAATCAACAAAAATAAAAATGTATTTGTTGTTCCCCAGGTTTGACAAGATAAGCCTGTCAACATTACCGTTCTATGGACTGCATGGCTAAGCAAAATTGAAATTAAGTAATATATCACCACAAACTACCTAGGTTGAGTGTATGATCAATTCAAGGTAAACCATAAGTTCTGGTCATAACTAACTAGGAACAGAACATAAATAGTCTTTTAGAAAATTGCATGCAACAAAGATTACCGTATTTTATAAATCTACATTCAAAAGATTAGGATCAACATGGTGCAGAGAGGAAGCTTGCCTTGGTAATAATAGATAACCTCTTGTTCAGGTTCTGGTGGCTCAACAAAAGACTCAACAATCTCAGAAGAACCAGTATCTAGAACACAAAGATCCAATAAATAGCAAGAAAACGGCAAGGAACAATGCATAAAAGAAGTCATGATCAATAGCTCAATGCATAATTAACAACATGCTTAAGTCATACCTTACTCAAGGACAATACCCCATATATAATAGCTACTACTACATGTTATCAGAATTTAATGGGTTAGAAAAGCATTACAGGTTCAGATTTGATTAGTAAAGAACTAGAGTTTCAAATTTCTAAAACTGAAATTTAACTTAACACTTGCACTCTTTACTAGAAGGAATAGAGGTCAACAATAGGTTGCATGTGGCCGACATGACCACCAATAGTAGCTAAACTGAAATGGAAATCAGAAAAGCTACAGTTTCAGTTTTACCAAAAACTAGAAATCTAGATAGATTGCAAAGAAAGAGTTAGATGTTTCATTAGATTAAGAGAGAATGATGTTTTGATAAAGCTACAACTAAATGGGCAATATTTAAAACCTACTCATCACATAGCATCAGCTAAAACTCCCTAGCAGTATGATCAAAATATGGATTACAAGTTTCAGATTTTTAGCAAACCAAAAATCAAGTGTAAATTCAAAAATCAGATTGATGAACTAGGACATTAGAAGAAAATGATATTCTGGACTAATTCTCAACTAAATGAGAAATATACTAAGTCTAATTCATCTCCTACTATCAGCTATCAACCAACATCAATTTCAGTTTAGACTGCTACAGTTTCAGGTTTAGCAAAACTGAAATTTGGATAGGTTGCAACATGATGACTTGCTGATTTTTGCTTTGAAACAAGAATTGATTTTTACTTAGATTACTTGCTAAAGAGTAAAACTTATAGCCTAGCATACTATTTAGCATCAAATACTAGTAGTTATCAAAATTTGAGGCTTACAAAGTAAAGCAAAAGTCAGATTTTGAAATCAAATTCGGACAGATTTAGAGATGCAAACTTGATGCTCCATTAGACTATATCAAATTGACATACTTGATGGATATACAGCTAGATAAGTACAACCACCAGTTTTACTTATCACTAAACATCCAATAACACTAAGGAGCAATTCCCAGGTCAGACTGAAATTGCAGTTTTCAGTTTTACAAAAACCGAAAACTGTGCAGTTTCACAAAAGAAAACTTGCTACTGCATTAGACTAAGAGAAAATACTATTTCAGATTAAGCTACAAATAAATGAGTACACTAAGAAGCCTAACTCCTCACCAAACATTAGTTAGCACTAACTACCAAATTTCGGTTCAAACAGAAATGCAGTTTTCAGTTTTCTGAAAACTGAACAGGACAAACACCAAATGCAATTTGCTGAGTTAAATGATCACAAGTAAAGTACTATACTTTAGCTTAGGGTATTCCTAATTAGATTAGGAAATTAACCCACCATTTGCTAACAGCAATTGACAAGAAAGAAGGAAGTTGCTGTGTACTACTAGTCCAACCGAAAATGGACAGTGAACAGCCGGCTACTAATGCCCTCTTGCAATGCTTGAAACTGCTGCTTACATCACTAAGACCCAGAATATATTTGCTAAAGTAGTAACTAAACAAGTACTAGAGTCTACTAAAAATTATCAGCACTAAGTGATGAGAAATGGAGAACAAGAATCAATTTGTGCATGCTTGCTAGTTTGATTGATAGCAAACAGCACAAGATAAAAATGAAGTTCTGGACTGGTTTGGGAACATCAAAAGAAGAAATTGCTACTAATGATTCTCGTGTTCAATTAAGACCTAAATAGGCTGATAAGATAACAAGAGAAACCCTAAACCTTGCAATGATATGAAAGACCGAAAAGCTATAAAAACAAAAGTTTTGTCAAGACAAAACTTGAGCACCACATGCACAAGGAAGTGATTTGGATCAGCTATTGAGTTTCCTAAGAATATCAAGAAGAAAAGACATAAGATCATGTCTTACCAGCTAAAGCTTAGAGGAGAAACTATGATCTTTCAGTTGAACAAGGAAATTTCTGAAAACCACATTCCTTCACTGAAGCAGGAAAACACCAAGCAATATTCCAACCAGTTCGGTTTCAGCAGAGCTAACCCAATTCCACCGAAAGAAGAGAGAATCAGAGAAGTTGTTTCAGTCAAGGAAAAGGGCAGGGAGCTAAACACTAAAGCTTGGAAAGAGTTAAAGCTCCAGAGCAAAGGAGAGGGTTCTAGAGATGCTGAGGTGGATTTCTCATTGGTGCATTCTTGTTGATTGCCTTGCCCCCACCGAAAGAAGAGAAAGGAAAAGAGGGTTGCTTGCCCGAGTTGTTTCTTCGGACAAAGCACTTGCTCCCCAACCGAAAAGAAGGAAGGAAAAAGTTTGTTGTCTGTCTTTGGTCAAGTTCTTGCCTCTATACCGGCCGCTATGCTCAGCCAAAAGAAAGTAAGGAAAACAGAGCTGCAAACCTCCGCAGGAGCTACTGCCCAAAACTGAACTTGGCTAGTTTCAGCAGAGCATCCAACATCGGCTGATCAACAAAAAGCAAAACATTTGGTGATCAATTAGAGAATCGAATGTTCCTAGGAAAGTAAGAGGCGTTGATCGGATATTGGCTAGAGGAAGAAGATTTTTGGTTATAACAACATATCAAGTTTCAAAATAAGCAAAATGATGCTACTGAAGACATCTTATTATCGTTTATTAAAAGCTGAAATTATTACAAACCTACCCCCCTTAAGAGAATCTCGTCCCGAGATTTCGGACAGTTCAAAAGTTGCAAAGGAATTCAGCCGAAATGATTCTTTCTGGAGATAAAACACATGTTGTTTTGACTTCCCATAAAGATAGCAAAGAAAGATTCTAATAGACAACATAGTGTTGTTATTACATCCTTCCTTTACATTGCTTTGTTTAACCTTGCCTTTCTTGACTCAAAGACAATTTTTAAACAACAAAAAGATGGGGGTGTTCAATCCTCATCAGATCTTCACGCTCCCACGTGGCTTCATCTTCTGAATGATTAGCCCACTGAACTTTTAAGAATTTAACAGTGCGGTTTCTTGTCGTGCGTTCCATTTCATCAAGAATACGCACCGGTTGCTCTTGATAGGAAAGATCTGGTTGGAGATCAAGATTCTCATAAGCAGTGGCCTCGGTAGGAATACGAAGGCATTTCTTCAGCTGAGAAATATGAAAAGTATCATGCACTGCCGAGAGAGACTCAGGTAGCTCTAATTGATAAGCTACAGCTCCTCGTTTTGCAATGATTCGGAAGGGTCCGATATAACGAGGTGCTAGCTTTCCTTTCACCTGAAAGCGATGAGTGCCCTTCATCGGTGATACTTTGAGGTAGACATAATCATCTACTTCAAAACTTAACTCACGTCGACGATGGTCAGCATAGCTCTTCTGACGAGACTGAGCAGTTTTCAAACGGTCTCGAATCGCATTTAACTTGTTCTTGGCTTCTATTACCAAGTCGGACCATAAAATGGTCTTTCACGCATTCGGACCAATTCAATGGAGTCCTACAAGCTCTTCCATACAAGGCTTCAAAAGGTGACATTTGAATACTTGCTTGATAGCTATTATTGTAGGAAAACTCCACATACGGCAAAGATTTTCCCGCTTCTTGCCATATGATAGCACACGTGCTCTAAGAAGATCTTCCATCACTTGATTTACCCTTTCGGTTTGACCCTTGGTTTGAGGATGATAAGCGATCTTGAAGAAAGTTCGTCCCCATGGCTTGATGGAGACAATTCCAGAAATGAGATGTGAACTGAGGTCCACGATCTGAGACAATGACTTTTGGAACACCGTGGAGACAAACAATCTTAGCAATATAGAGCTCGCTAAGCGCTTGCCATTGAAAATGGTTTTGACAGAATAAAATGAGCCACTTTCGTTAGGCGATCAATGATCACCCAAATGGCATCAAACCCATTCGAGTTTTGAAGTCCGGTAACAAAATCCATACCGACTTCTTCCCATTTCCATTGTGGAATAGGCAAGGGTGAAGAGTACCAGCAGGTTTTAAGTGCTCGGCTTTAACCCTTTGGCAAATATCGCACTCAGCAACATACTGAGCAATTTTCCTTTTCATCCGGCTCCACCAAAATGTCTTCTTCAAGTCCTGGTACATCTTAGTACTTCGGGATGTATAGAAAACTTGGAATTATGAGCTTCTTTGAGAATTAGCTCTCTCAACCGAGAATTTGAAGGTACCACCAAGCGATTGCGATAACGAAGGATACCCGGCATCTTCGTGAGAATTCGATGGCTTTACTCGCCTTCAAATTTTCCTTGATTTCCGCCACCTCGGCATCGGTTTTACGAGCTTTGAATCTGATCTTGAGGGTTGACTTCACTTCAAAGCGACAAGAAATCCATCGCTACCATTTCAAGACTTAAGCTGAAAATCAGCACATAGGCTCTTAGCTGGGAATTGTTGCTAAGCAATTGCAATGTGACTTTCTGCTTAGGGCATCAGCCACAACATTGGCTTTGCCAGGATGGTAGTGAATACCCATATCGTAGTCCTTGATTAATTCAAGCCATCTTCTTTGTCTCATATTCAGTCCACTTGAGTGAATATATATTTCGAGCTTTTATGATCGGTATATATTTATAACGATTACGAGAAGGTAATGTCGCCAAATCTTTAATGCATGGACTACTACCGCCAATTCCAAATCATGAGTAGGATAATTCACCTCATGAGGTCGCAGAATCGCTGGATGCATATGCCACAACTCGGCCTTCTTGCATAAGTACACACCAAGTCCATGGCGAGGCGCATCACAATAGATATCAAAAGTCTTATGGATATCCGGAAGAGTGAGAACAGGAGCTTGATCAGAGCTTTCTCGAGCCAAAGCTGTTTTCACACTCCACTGACCAAAAGAATTTGTTCTCCTTCTTTAAAAGCTGGGTTATAGGCCTAGAAATTTTAGAAAAGTTTTCAATGAACCGACGGTAATAACCCGCAAGTCCAAGAAAACTCCGAACTTCACGAACATTCCGAGGCTGCTTCCAGTCCAATACATCTTGTATCTTGCTGGGATCAACCGTAATACCTCCTTCGGATAATACATGTCCCAAGAATGCAACTTGTTTGAGCCGAAAGCACACTTGCTAAATTTAGCATCTGGTGATGCTTGCGAAGTGTATCCAGCACAAGTCTCAAATGCTGATCATGCTCTTCGGCAGACTTGGAATAGATAAGAATGTCGTCAATAAACACGACAACAAACCTATCCAAGAATTCCATGAAGACTGAATTCATAAGATTCATAAAATAAGCTGGAGCATTGGTTAGGCCAAAGGACATGACAGTATATTCATACAACCCATAGCGAGTAGAGAATGCTGTCTTTGGAATGTCCTCAGCTCTAACCTTGATCTGATGATAACCCGATCGTAAATCAATCTTAGAAAAGACACGGGCCCGATCAAGCGGTCAAGCAGATCATCGATTCGAGGTAAAGGATATTTGTTTTTGATAGTGACTTCATTTAACTGACGGTAATCCACACACATCCGTAAAGTCTTGTCTTTCTTTTGGACAAAGATGGCGGGCATCCCCATGGTGAGGAACTCGGTCGAATGAATCCTTTGTCAAGCAATTCTCGATTGTTTCTTCAATTCAAACAACTCATTAGAAGGCATGCGATAAGGTCTTCTCGATATGGGAGCAGTACCAGGAACTAGTTCAATCACGAACTCCACTTCCCGATCTGGTGGCATACCGGGAAGGTCTTCAGGAAAAACGTCCGGATATTCACATACTACCCGATCGACTCCAAAGTAGGGTGGTATCCATTTTCATCGCACCGGATGAGAATGAACTGTTCTAGATTGAAAAATGGTGAAAGGCCATTTTATTAGTGACGGATATGGTTCGTTGGGCACAATTAATTTGCCCAGCATTCTTGGTCAACAGTCCATTCCCAAAATAACATCTATCCCTTGTGAATTTATCACAATCAGTGCGCCAAAAATCTACCCTTCAATAATGATATTGACATTAAGGCGATTTGATCGATTAAAAATACCGACCAAGGCGAATGAATAATATGAGGTGGATGAAGATGATGTATAACTAAGCGATGTTGAGTAGCAAGCGCCTACTAACAAAAGAATGGGATGCTCGAGTCAAATAAAGCGATGTCGAACTGGAATTAACTAGGAGCATACCAAGGATAACCAGTGCCTACCGCTTCTTGATTAATTGATTTACACGGCCGCGGGCTGGAACTGGATCAGACTTAGCAATTGCCTTTGGAGAAGGTGCAGGACGAACAAGAGCTGGAGATGGCTGAACAGGTGGCAACCCCTTTGCCTTAGCAAAGCAGCGATTTACAAAATGCCGGACGTCCACAATGATAGCATATCACACCGGCCCGACATTGATGGCGGCGGGTGGTGCAGGGCCACTAGGTCGGGGCCCGACCGAGAAGGTGGCGGTGGGCGAAAAGCAAACATCGGCGCCACAGGTGGAACCAAATGGCGCCGGAAAGGCGAGGCCGCCACAAACGCGGTCTGACTGAACGGCTACTGGATGCAAATTGAGTAACCTTCTGCCGCTTCCGTGACTCTTCTAAAGCCTTGCTCTTAGTTTCAGCAATAATGGCTTTGTCCACAAGATGTTGGAAATTTCTGAAATCTTGTACTGCCAAAGCCAATTGCAATTCTTCAGATAAACCATTCATGAAACGGTTTCGACGACGAGTGTCCGTCGAAACATCGTCAGGGGCGTACCGAGCAAGAAAATTAAACTCATGAAGGTACTCGGTCACTGATTTTCGCCCCTGCTTGAGAGCGAGAAATTCCTGCTGCTTGAGCATCATTACTCCCTCAGGTATATGGGCCTCGCGAAAAGCCTCCATGAACTCAAGCCAGGTAGGAGTATATCCGGCGGGTTGGATAGCCAGATAATTATCCCACCAATTGCTAGCCGCCCGATCAAGCGATAGCTAGCATACGGGACCTTCTCCTTTCGAACAACGGGCAATGGTCGACTTCTTTTTAATCTCCTTAAGCCAATCCTCTGCCTCCAAAGGATCACAGGAGCTAGAGAACGGCGCGGATTAGTCATTGAAAGTCGACAAGACTTCCCCACCCATCTTGCACTCTGCTCTACCGGTGGTGGAATGATGGAAGAGGTATTGGCGCAATCTGCTCCAAGATGCGTGTCGGTCCATGCGGTTGCGCTCAATTTGCATGAGCACATCCGCCATAGTGGGTGGTGGAGGAAGCTCCTCTTCCTGTCTACCACCTGGCGGACCATGGGATCCGGAAGGTCCGTCTGCTCCCCGAGTCGAAGAACAGAGTGGAGAACCTCTCCTCTTGTTGTGTTCGCGATCGAGTGGTTGGTCTGTCATCTGTTGCCATATAATGGTTAACATTATAACAAGGATACACTCGTGCTAACACATACAAGCTTTGGAGAAAGAAATTAATTAAATACTAAACCTAAGCATGCGTTATGTCATGATATGCAACCAATTTAACACCAAAAACAAAGACACAAAATACGGTAAAAGGTGCGGCTTCCATTCCATGAAATGTTGAACAAAGACTATAACAGACTCAATTACAACCAAAAGTCTGCATCCACTTTATTAACAGCAAAGGAAAACATGTTATACCCAAAATACACAAGTCGGCCACTACCTCACCATGTTTTAAAGTACAAGCGTTAGCACACAATATTTATCGAGACATAGGCTATGCTATTACACACTACTTAATGGACAACTACTAGCCTATTACACAACTAAAGCCGATCACAACCTTGACCCTAAACATGGTCTTCACGGTTAAAATTCACGGAAACTCATTTAGCAAATGAGCCTCGGGTGAACCGGTATCTAAAGGGTTCGATGGGCTAATGAGGCGAGTGGGAGAACCCAACGGCAGATGATGTCCCCAGAGTGAGTAGGCGGCGAGTGCGAGGAAATCCAGCAGACATCCACGGCCGGCGACACCGACCAAAAACAGAACCGGTCAGGAACTTCGGAAGTCGCCATCCTTGGGGTACAAGATGGCGGTGGTGGAATCTCATTGTTGCCGTAAAGCACGTTACGAGGAACGCGGTTCGTGGCAACACCAAGCCTCAAATACTCTTGTGCCTCGTGCAAGCGATGGCGGTCTCCCATAACTTCGTGCAGAGGCGGTGATAGGTTTGGGCCATGATACGGACCAACCTCGCTAACTTCAGCGTCACGTATGGGTCCTCTCCAAAGCGTATCTCATCAAACGTAATCACATCCGATCTAGGGCCTTGCTTTGGGAAGTGCACATAGGGTGGTGAGACAGCTCCGTCAAGTCATGTGAAGGAGGCTCATCATCCCACGCTGTGACTTCTGCCTGACCATAGACTCGGAGGTGTACCACATGGATGCGATGGGAACACTACCCACCACACATGGCGATCACATTAATGATAGCTTGGTACTCTTCCATACCAGGCCCTCGGTCTCTACGGTAGATGGCATACTCTGGCTGATAAGTGAAATTAGCTCGCCACATCATGTCTCGAAGTAAGGCTTGAAACCCTTCCACACCTTGGTGAGTCTCCTTAATCAAATACCGACCACTCATCTGAGATAAAAGACAAGGTAGGTAAGCGATCTTAAAAAATCAAAAGAAAGGTGGATAAGAATTGATACTAAAAGAAGATAAGAAGTAAAAGACAGCATGCTTAGATCTTTTAGAAATTAATTATGTTAAAATAGTATTACAGAGACTCACTAAAGGCAACAACCATGCTAATTCTATCCTACAGGCATACGTATGCTCTGATACCAACGCTGTAAGACCCTCAATTATTGAAATGTGCCTTATTAAAATTATACTGATAGCATAATTCTTATTTAAGGAACAGTGCAAATCCTTTATCAAGAATTATACTAAAAGCATAATGATAACAAGTAACAATTTCAACATTCAGGTTCTCGGATATATGTCATGCAATATTTCCCAGGATCAGTGAATATTGCACATATATCCTTAAACAACATTGCATCATTCACATACAAGTCATACATTCACATAATTATACATCAATACTTACATCACTAATTTTGCTTGCTCTGATCGAATAAAAACAGATGACCTTGGGTCATTAACAAAAAAGCAACAATGAAACAAAAACATAAAAGCAAAACCACCAATGGCCCCATCATCCATGCAGCTATTGCGTGGAGGCTAGAACTAGCATTACTCGTTAGCGTCACCCGGATCGGCGCTAACGGGCATCTCATAAAGGTATCCATCCTCACGCAACAAGAGGTCATAAAACCACGAGTACGAAAGGTACTCGGCAAGTCTTACACAAACTAATAAAAGAAAGTGTTTGATAGAACCTATACAAAGGAATAGAATTTTATATGCATAAGGTTATCAACGAAGGCTTAATGGGTTCAATTTGCATAAAGCGATACTGTTAACCTACAATTGCTAAATTTTGACAAAGCAGTTTTAATAATTCAATTTGGACTAAAAGCAGTAAGTAATTGAACATAAGCATAAGCGATTATCAAAATAGTCACAGATCATTACCAAACCAAACATGACACTCCTCATGCGAATTTAAAATTCTCAAAACCCAAATTAGAGCAATTTCTATACTGGTGACATCAATCCAAGCGTTGCGTGCAGTGGACACGGCTATTCGAATAGTTTTAATCCTGCGAGGGTGTACATCTTTACCCACACGACTTAGTTAGCCCAGTAGCCCCTAGGATAATAGCACACTTGCCTTTGGTATGCCGTAAGTAAACTAAGATTCGGTATTTTCAACAAGTTAACACTATTGAGTTGGATGACCCATGTGACATCGATCCCGCTTAAACAACGATCGATAGCATATATTCAGCGAGGTTCACATGTTGTACGAGGAATGCCGACCCAGTCAATTAAATGCAAACTCGTGTTAGCCACACATATTACACATGATCGGGCCACGAAGGTGCGTACATGCGATGTAACACATCTACGCCTTACCCTTCTAAGAACATCGATATCGATATAAGCTCCACATGGCATACGACACGGCCGAAGACTTAAGCATCTATGCCATATGAAATCAATACACATGTCCTTACTCTCCTGTATCCAACTCAATAATATTAACCCTTTACTTAACCAAACAGCGCCCATACACTGCATGTGGAAGTACGTTGGTGCTTGAATTGGGCCGTCAGAGTTCAGTCCTTAATCAACCCAGACAAGTCATCCACAGTTCCCATTCTCGTGCACTAGGCACCATCACTAGCATCCACTTGTCCAGATTTGAATTAAGTTTAACAACAAGATTTAGATTCATATCAGTTTAAATAAATCGAACAAAGAATCAACAAAAATAAAAATGTATTTGTTGTTCCCGGGTTTGACAAGATAAGCCTGTCAACATTACCGTTCTATGGACTGCATGGCTAAGCAAAATTGAAATTAAGTAATATATCACCACAAACTACCTAGGTTGAGTGTATGATCAATTCAAGGTAAACCATAAGTTCTGGTCATAACTAACTAGGAACAGAACATAAATAGTCTTTTAGAAAATTGCATGCAACAGTATCACTGTATTTTATAAATCTACAGTTCAAAAGATTAGGATCAACATGGTGCAGAGAGGAAGCTTGCCTTGGTAATAATAGATAACCTCTTGTTCAGGTTCTGGTGGCTCAACAAAAGACTCAACAATCTCAGAAGAACCAGTATCTAGAACACAAAGATCCAATAAATAGCAAGAAAACGGCAAGGAACAATGCATAAAAGAAGTCATGATCAATAGCTCAATGCATAATTAACAACATGCTTAAGTCATACCTTACTCAAGGACAATACCCCATATATAATAGCTACTACTACATGTTATCAGAATTTAATGGGTTAGAAAAGCATTACAGGTTCAGATTTGATTAGTAAAGAACTAGAGTTTCAAATTTCTAAAACTGAAATTTAACTTAACACTTGCACTCTTTACTAGAAGGAATAGAGGTCAACAATAGGTTGCATGTGGCCGACATGACCACCAATAGTAGCTAAACTGAAATGGAAATCAGAAAAGCTACAGTTTCAGTTTTACCAAAAACTAGAAATCTAGATAGATTGCAAAGAAAGAGTTAGATGTTTCATTAGATTAAGAGAGAATGATGTTTTGATAAAGCTACAACTAAATGGGCAATATTTAAAACCTACTCATCACATAGCATCAGCTAAAACTCCCTAGCAGTATGATCAAAATATGGATTACAAGTTTCAGATTTTTAGCAAACCGAAAACTGGGCAGAAATTCAAAAATCAGATTGATGAACTAGGACATTAGAAGAAAATGATATTCTGGACTAATTCTCAACTAAATGAGAAATATACTAAGTCTAATTCATCCCCTACTATCAGCTATCAACCAACATCAATTTCAGTTTAGACTGCTACAGTTTCAGGTTTAGCAAAACTGAAATTTGGATAGGTTGCAACATGATGACTTGCTGATTTTTGCTTTGAAACAAGAATTGATTTTTACTTAGATTACTTGCTAAAGAGTAAAACTTATAGCCTAGCATACTATTTAGCATCAAATACTAGTAGTTATCAAAATTTGAGGCTTACAAAGTAAAGCAAAAGTCAGATTTTGAAATCTGAAATTCTGGACAGATTTAGAGATGCAAACTTGATGCTCCATTAGACTATATCAAATTGACATACTTGATGGATATACAGCTAGATAAGTACAACCACCAGTTTTACTTATCACTAAACATCCAATAACACTAAGGAGCAATTCCAGTCGATGAAATTGCAGTTTTGATTTTACAAAAAGCAAAAGCATGCGATTTCAAAAGAAAACTTACTCTTGCATTAGACTAAGAGAAAATACTATTTCAGATTAAGCTACAAATAAATGAGTACACTAAGAAGCCTAACTCCTCACCAAACATTAGTTAGCACTAACTACCAAATTTCGGTTCAAACAGAAATGCAGTTTTCAGTTTTCAAAACTGAACAGGACAAACACCAAATGCAATTTGCTGAGTTAAATGATCACAAGTAAAGTACTATACTTTAGCTTAGGGTATTCCTAATTAGATTAGGAAATTAACCCACCATTTGCTAACAGCAATTGACAAGAAAGAAGGAAGTTCTTTGTGTACTACTAGTCCAACCGAAAATGGACAGTGAACAGCCGGCTACTAATGCCCTCTTGCAATGCTTGAAACTATTTGCTTACATCACTAAGACCCAGAATATATTTGCTAAAGTAGTAACTAAACAAGTACTAGAGTCTACTAAAAATTATCAGCACTAAGTGATGAGAAATGGAGAACAAGAATCTGGCTGTGCATGCTTGCTAGTTTGATTGATAGCAAACAGACAAGATAAAAATGAAGTTACGACTGGTTTGGGAACATCAAAGAAGAAATTGCTACTAATGATTCTCGAGGTTCAATTAAGACCTAAATAGGTGATAAGATAACAAGAGAAACCCTAAACCTTGCAATGATATGAAAGACCGAAAAGCTATAAAAACAAAAGTTTTGTCAAGACAAAACTTGAGCACCACATGCACAAGGAAGTGATTTGGATCAGCTATTGAGTTTCCTAAGAATATCAAGAAGAAAAGACATAAGATCATGTCTTACCAGCTAAAGCTTAGAGGAGAAACTATGATCTTTCAGTTGAACAAGGAAATTTCTGAAAACCACATTCCTTCTTTGGCGAGAAAACACCAAGCAATATTCCAACAGTTCGGTTTCAAAGTGAGCTAACCCAATTCCACCGAAAGAAGAGAGAATCAGAGAAGTTGTTTCAGTCAAGGAAAAGGGCAGGGAGCTAAACACTAAAGCTTGGAAAGAGTTAAAGCTCCAGAGCAAAGGAGAGGGTTCTAGAGATGCTGAGGTGGTTCTCTTTGTTGCATTTGCATTCTTGTTGATTACTTATCCCCCACCAAAGAAGAGAAAGGAAAAGAGGGCTGCTGCTCTGAGTTGTTTGCTGGACAAAGCACTGCTCCCCAACTGAAAAGAAGGAAGGAAAAAGGGTCGTTGTCTGTCTTTGAAGCCTCTGCTCGCTACTGGCCGCTATATCTTTCACCAAAAGAAAGTAAGGAAAGAGTGCAAACCTCGCAGAGCTATCGCCAAAAAGCGAACTTGGCTAGTTTCAGCAGAGCATCCAACATCGGCTGATCAACAAAAAGCAAAACATTTGGTGATCAATTAGAGAATCGAATGTTCCTAGGAAAGTAAGGGCAGTGATCAGATATTGGCTAGAGGAAGAAGATTTTTGGTTATAACAACATATCCAAGTTTCAAAATAAACAGTGATGCTACAGAAGACATCTTATTACTGTTTATTAAAACTGGGCTGTTACAGTTAGCAATAAGGTGGGGATACTCATCATTCAGATTTTCTTCTCGCTCCTAGGTGGCTTCTTCTTCTGAGTGATTACTCCGTTAGACTTTACATAAATGAATGATCTTGCTTCTGGTAATGCGCTCTACGACATCAGGAATCTTGATTGTTTGCTCCACATAGGTGAGGTTCTCCTGAAGATCAATGCTCTCCAGCGGTGTTTGCTCTGTTGGAACTCGAAGACACTTGTTCAGTTGCGATACATGGAAGACGTTATGAACTACGGATAAAGATGCCGGTAGCTCTAACTGATATGTGACTTCGTCTTTCCTTTCTAAAATCTTGTATGGTCCAACGAATCTTGGTGTGAGTTTTCTTTTGGTCTGGAATCTTCTTACTCCTCTAACTGGAGTTACTCTGAGATAGACAAAATCTCTTATTTCAAAGGACAAATCTCTGCGACGATTGTCAGCATAACTGTTCTGTCGGGATTGAGCCACCCTCAATCGTTCCCTTATCGATCTTACTTTACTCTCAGCATCCTTAATCAACTCAGGTCCAAAGAACTGATATTCTCCGACTTGATCCCAATGGAGAGGGGTCTACACTGTCTGTCGTATAATGCTTCAAAGGGAGAGATTTGCAAGCTAGTTTGGTGGCTGTTGTTGTACGATATTTCTGCATAAGGAAGATTCTGATCCCAACTCTTCCCATAGTCTATAGCATAGGCTCGAAGCATGTCTTCAAGAATCTAGTTTACACGCTCCATCTGTCCATGTGTTTGGGGGGGGGGTGATATGTTGTACTAAAGTTGAGTCTAGTCCCTGAGGCTTCCTGCAGGCTCTTCCACAATCTAGATGTGAACTGGGATCCTCTGTCGGACTCTATCTTGTTGGGCACTCCGTGCAAACAAACGATCCTGGCCATATACAACTCTACCAATTTACCGTTTCTTTAAGTGGTCTTGACTGGTATAATGTGGGCCACTTTATTCAATCGATCAATCACGACCTAGATGGAATCATTTCCTGATTGGGTCCCAGGCAATTCGGTGATAAAATCCATGCTAATTTGTTCCCACTTCCATTCGGGAATTGGTAAGGGCTGCAACAATCTAGCTGGTCTATGATGTTCTGCCTTAACTCTTTGGCACACATCACAGTGTGCAACAAACTCGGCAGTCTCTCGCTTCATACTGACCCACCAGTATTTTTCCTTCAGATCCTGGTACATCCTGTTACTTCCCGAATGAATGGAGTAAGGCGATTCATGAGCTTCCTTCAGAATTAGCTACTTTGTTTCCTGGTGATCAGGTACACAGATGCGGTCACCGAACCATACTGTACCTTGCTCATCCTCAGAAAATCCTCGGGCTTTGCCTCTTTTCTTGTTCTTCTTGATTTCCTTAATGTCTTCATCTTCTTTCTGGTTTTCTCTGATTTGGCTCTGAACAGTCGGTTGAACTTCTAAGGTGTTTACAGAACCATGGTTAATAATCTCCAAATTCAAATGCATCAACTCTTCATACAATCTTGGTTGACTCTCCTAAGCCAACATAGTGTTGCAATACCCTTTTGGACTCTGGGCATCTACCACTAGATTTTCTTTGCCTGGATGATAATGGATTCCAAGGTTATAATCCTTTATCAGTTCTAACCATCTCCTTTGCATGAGATTGAGATCTGACTGAGTGAAGATGTATGTCAAGCTATTGTGATCGATGAAAATCTCACAACGCATGCACAATTGCGGCTAACTCCAGATCATACGTTGGGTATTTTCCTTCATAGGGCTTTAATTGGCGAGATGCATACGCCATAACTTTTCCTTCTTGCATCAGTACACATCCAAGGCCACGGCGAGAGGTGTCACGAGAAAACCTCAAAGTCCTTATGGATGTTAGGTAAGACTAACACAGGTGCAGAAACTAGTCTTTTCTCTAACTCCTTAAAACTTTGCTCACAAGCATCTGTCCAATCAAACTTCTTCTCTTTCTTCAAAAGCTGAGTCATAGGTTTGGCGGTTTTGGAGAAATTTTCGATGAATCTTCAGTAATACCCAGCTACACTAAGGAAACTCCTTACTTCGGTAATGGACTTGGGTTGCCTTCAATCCATTATAGCTTCAACTTTGGCGGGATCTACTGCAACTCCTCCTACTGACACGATATGTCCGAGAAAAGCTACTTAGCTTAGCCAAAATTCACTCTTACTGAATTTGGCATAGAGCTGTTGCTCCCTGAGCCTCTCTAAAACTATCATGAGATGCTTCTCATGCTCTTCTTCATCCTTTTAGTAGATGAGAATGTCGTCAATGAATACGACCGCAAACTTATCCAAGAATTTTATGAATACTTTATTAATCATATTCATGAAATTGGTTGGTGCATTCGTTAATCCGAATGACATTACTATAAACTCGTACAGTCCACATATTGTGGTGAAAGCAGTCTTGGGTATGTATTCTGGTCTTATATTCAACTGATGATAACCAGATCTTAAGTCAATCTTGGAGAAAACACTTGGTCCTTTTAAGTGATCAAAGAGATCGTCGATCCTGGGAAAATGATACTTGCTCTTGATTGTGACTTCATTGAGTGATCTGCAATCCACACATATCCTCATATTGATATCTTTCTTTATGACAAACAATATCGGTGCTCCCCAAGGTGATGAACTTGGCTGAATATAACCCTTGTCTTGCAATTCTTCGATCTGCTGCTTCAATTCTGCTAACTCATTTGTGGGTATTCTGTAGGGTCTCTTTGAGATTGGAGATGTCCCTAGGACTAGGTCTATTAGGAATATAATGTCCCTATTTGTGGCATACCGGGTAATTCCTCAGGAAATACATCTAGGTATCCTGTTACCACTGGAATGTCTTCTAACTTTACTTCCTTCAGACCAGTCAGGATAGGACTCCCTCTAACAGAGGTCTCGGGTCGGAATTCTACTTTAATTCCGTGCTCATTGGTGAGGGTGATAGACCTATTGACACAGTCTATCTAGCATTGATTCTTGGCTAGCCAATCCATTCTTAGAATAACATCTAATCCTTGGGATTGCAAGACTATCAAGTCAGCTACAAAAGGTACTCCTGATATTTCCAAGGTAAGGTTTGGGTATAGGGTAGTCCTCATTTCTGAGCCTAGAGAATGGATTAACATAGGATTAACTAAAGGAGAGATAGATAACCCATATTTTCCCACAAAATTATTTGAAACAAATGAATGCGATGCTCCTAAATCGAATAAAACTGATGCTTGAATTGACAAGGAACTTACCAAGGACCACATCTGGTGTAGTCTGAGCTTCTTCTGCCGTGATGTGGTTCACATGTCCTTTTATGAGGCTCAGCAGATGGCTTTACAAGCGGGATCTTTGCCGAAGCCTTTGGAACTCCCCGATTTGGTTGGGTTGGGGTTCTTGATTCTTTGCTTCTTGAGCGATTATTGGCATAGTGCCCCAGTTCATTGCAATGGAAGCAAGTAACTCATGCAGTTGAGGTTGGTGCCTTCTTCTGAAACTAGCCTCCAGGAGAAGTGTTGCGAGAACCAGGGTTGATTGGGCGCTGAGCTGGCACAGTTGCCTTGGTCGAAAAGGATTGGAATCTCCCATGCTGGGGTGGCTGAGGCTGAGTGGTGCGGGGCTTAGGAAAACCCCCAGAGTTGAACTTCTGGGATGCCATCCTTCTCTTGCAATTCTCCATTTCCAGGTGCTTGCCCTCCTAACAGATAGCATAGCGAGCTACTGGTTGAACTTGTGCAAATACTCATTGACCGAGCGGTTTCCTTAGTGCAAGGTGCGAAACTCTTTCTTCTGCAGGGTCATCATGCCCGATGGAATGTGTGCATGACAGAAAGCGTGCACGAATTCATCCCAAGTGATGGTTTGAGCATCAGCGTGAGACTGGGTGAAATTATCCCACCACACTGACGCTGGTCCATTCAGCTGGTGAGAGGCGAATAGAACCCTCTCACGATCAGTGCACTGGACCATATCTAGTTTCTTGCCGATTGCCTTGAGCCAATCATCAGCTTCCATTGGCTCGAAGCTGTTGGAGAAGGTCGGAGGATGCATCCTTATGAACTTAGATATATTGGCCCTTGGAGGAGGTGGAGCGCGAGCTTGAGGTTGAGCTGCTGCTGCTGCTTGCAAGTTACGCGTGTTGTTGATCGATTGCGCGAGCAGATTAATCAGTTGGGCCTGGTTGGCAATCATTAGGCGCCAATCGGGTCCTTCCGCTGGAGGGGGTGGTGGCAGTGGAATTGGGTTATCTTGATCACCCACATTGTCTCTACCCTGACAACTAGTGCTGCCACTGCCGAAGCGAGTAGTCACTATCTGCTAGACCTCCAAAGACTTAGGAAAGAAGAGGTGAAACTAAGGGGGATAGAGCGAAACAAACAACCCAGACAAAAATGACTAGAGACTAGTCGTTGAAGAGCTTACGACTAGATACTAGTCATAGAAAAGGCTTACAACTAGGGAGGTGGATGAAACAAGACTTTCGACCAACTCGAAAAGCTTTTCTAAATAACTTTAATAGCCTTATACAATGTTCTACTCGATGCTCATGGTCCTCGGTGACTCTTGACAGCTTCAGGTCTTAGGGTTGGCCACCATGGTTAGTGATCGTGAGACCATCAATGGAAATTTTCAAAGGAAAGAGGATCCATTTAATGTTGTAAAATAGTGAGGAGAGAATTAGGTAAGAAAGAATTGCTAAAAGAAGGTGACCAAGATGAGGAGAGAACAATTTTTTTGTTATATAAAATAAGCTTTGAAGTGTTCTAACTATCGGCCTTTCTAACTAGGTTGCGACCTACACTCGATATGGTTCTGATACCACTTCTTGTCGAACTCAGGAGCGAAGGATCTTGAATTCTCTGTGTATTCCACACTAAACTCATGATCAGTAGCTAGTGTACATAGTAAAGCAAAAGATGATAGCATAAACATAACACACCATACATAGATAGTAAATAAGATTTGTTACAAAAGGGGCATAAAGTTAAAAAACAAAATACAACGAAAGCAAAAGAAGTAAGGAAGACCACACGATTCACCGTAGGCAATCGTCTGGGGGCGCAGCCTAGTCATCCAAGGTCTCGATCTCCTCGTAGCACTTCTCTCCTGCTCAACAATATATTAAGCAAGGTGAGCACATACAACCGTGCTCGCAAGTTACACCCAATAACAAATTATAATGAATGGAATGATTGATCAAAGGGAGGCTTATAGGGCTCCATTTGCGTAAAATGGAGCCCTATAAGCCTCCCTTTGATCAATCATTCCATTCAGTTAAAGGAGCCAGTGTTTTCTCCAAGATCACTCAACGAGGTAACAATCAAAAATAAGACTTTATTAATTTTTGTGGATTTTCTGGATTTTTTAAAAACTTTTCCCTAAAGTATATTAAGGCTAAAAGAATTTATGTGCAAAATCTATTACCAACTAAAAGTTGGAATTAATTTATTTAAGTCCAGAATGCCTCATAGAATTTCTGTGAATTTTCTCAAAATTTTTGGACTTCATTTACTATTTTCTAAAGCCTATTTGAATTTCTGGAATTAAATCAATTGAAAAAGAATTTAAAATTCTTCTTTCTGATCTTGGGCGAAGCCCAAAGATGTCTGCGTCGACCCAATCCTCTCCGCGCCTGATTAATGCGGGCCGTCCGATCGAAATCGGACGGCCGACATCACACCGCCCGCGCCCTCTCTCCCGCTCCTGTCTCGCTGACGGGTGGGCCCGCCTGCACAGCGTCTTCTTCCCCGCCCCTTCTTCTCCCCCGCGCGCCCGTCGCTCTCGCCGCCATTACCGCTCGCCTGGAGCTCATCAAGCCCGTGATTCCCTCCATCTCTTTCCTCGTATTCATCGCATTCGATTCGGCCGTTCACCCCGCACTCGTCTCGGCCATTACCCCCTTCCATAACTCATTTATGCGCCGCCGCCCTCACATCCGCAAACGGCCGTTGCCACCTCGCCCACGATCTCCATCTCCCGGCCTCGCCCTCGCCCTATAAAAGGGAGCACCGGGTGCGCCACTCCTCCCTCAAGCTTTTGCCCCAGCTCCCCTCGCCTCCCTCGCCCCCAATCGCCCGTATTTGGTCTCTCTCTCTCGCCGGCCGAGCTGTGCTCCGCTACCTCTAGCGCCGCCACCGGTGAACCTCCGGCCGCCTCGACCGCACCAAGCCGCCTCGGCATCGCGGACCTAGTGCGCACCTCCGCGACTTAACGTCGCCGGAGCTCCTTCGCCAACGATCGAACCACACCGCCTCTCGCCGTCGCCGACCATCTTCCGGCCACGCCCTCGCGTCGCCAGTAGCGCCTCGACTCAAAGATCACATCTGAACATTTCGCGACTCACCGGAGCTCGCCCGCGCCGCCGGCGCGCACTGCACCCTCGGTTCCGAGCACCTCCCTCCGGTGCCGGCGTGGTCGACCACCTCGGCGCCACCTCATCCCTACGCGTGCGTGGCGTGCCACGAGGCGCCAAATAAGCGGCCAAGGCCAAAGACAACCGCTCCTTCACTTTGTCTTTGAGCCGAGTCCACCGTGGACTTGCGCCTGTTGTGGACTCGATCCATCTTGTCGGGCCCACTTGTCGATCTCGGTGCACGATCTGCTGGCGTCGGTGGCGCAATAAAGATAATTTCCTTTAGAAATTTAATTGGAAAATCGGAAATTCGATTTTAGGATTTAATTTAGGTTTTAAACTTCCAGAGCTCGTATTTCTTCATACAAACTCCGATTTAGGTGATTCAAATTTCTAAATTTGTATAAAATCAAGATCTAGCTAACTAAACCAAAATTATTTAATTTGGAGTTAATTTGAATTTTCATTTGAATTTATTTGTGTTCATTTGAATTCTGTTTGAATTTGGATTATTCTCGCGTATAGATTTTGACGACTCCGGAGAGCTTGACCCTATTGAAGAAGTAGAATACCAAGAATTTGAACAAGGCAAGTTACACCATTGACCATTTTGCCCCCAATATTTAAAATTATTTAATTTCTATTTGAAATTATTATTGCATGCATAATTGTATTTAATTATTTTAAATTCCATTTTTAAATATTTAATTATTCCAATTCCTTTGTATAGCCAAATTTGATTGTTGTATTATCAATTCCTTGTAACCTTAGTCAAATGAATTTAAAAATAAATATATGCATAGCAAATGCTTAGACCATGAAATATTTGACTTTGGGAGAATTTAGCAAAAAATTCATAAATTGATAAAAAGCCTATGACATTGCTTTGTCATGGTGGACTTTTGCAAATGTCTTTGAAAATTATAAAAATAAAACAAAATGGTTTGTACTTGGGCAAACATGGACCGTTGGTGGGTGCAGGTTTATGCAGGCTGTCTGTTAGGACCGAGACCTGTGGTTTTTATTGAAAGTTGCCCAAGTAGATTAAGGACCAGCCTTTGAGCCGCATCTTGCAAAAGCTCCACCGTACTACCACATGTTCTGTATGGGCAGGACCAGGCTTAATAATTTGTCTTACCTCATTATTGTTTATGCCATTTTTGTTGTGTGGGTGTCGGTTAGACTTTATTCCCACTTGGCGCAAGAGGGGGTTTCCGGCAGGTGGTTAGCCTAATGGAAGTGAAACCTTAGCGGGCATATTGGTATTGAGGTAATGCATTGGAAATGCCTTGTGATAATTGCCTAGTCACACGCCTAAGGAAGCGTGCATTGGCCGACATAACGGGCAAATTATCTCGTGTGGGTAAAGTTGTACCACCTCTGCAGAGTGTAAATCTATTCGAATAGCCGTGTCCACGGTCATGGACATGCTGAGCAAAGACACTCTAAGTTAGATTTGTTTTGGTTTTAAAATAACTTTGGACATGTTTTGAGGATGGTTAATCCTTGTGGTAAATTTGGGCGGGTAGCCTTGTGATAGGAGGGTATCCTTCACCATGTTTCATATGGAGGTTATCCACTATAAAATGATAAATGTTAAATCTGATTTTGCTATGAAATGAAAATGTGCCTTGAAACTTAGTATAACTATTTAAACCAAAAATGCTGATTTATGCAAATAAACCCTATAACCTTCCTTTGAATAACTTATGCATGCATTCTAAATTCTGTATTGGGTGTAATTTGCGAGCACAGTTGTAGTGCTCACTCTTGTTGAATATTATTATTCAGGAGAAGACTTCTATCCAGAAGGTGAGGAGCAGGACGATTAGGTAGCGTCCTCCAGACGATTGCCTGTGGCGTATCGTGTGGCTTACCATTATATTTTGCTTCCGCTAATGTTTTATTTGGCCTCCGCCCGCTTGTAATAAACTCTATGCTTATTAAATATACATTTGGATATGTTTGTGATAACATTTTTGTGATTTGTACACCGGAAATCTGGACTAGTGTATGAACACAGAGAATTCGGGATCCTTCGTTCCCGGGTTCGACAAAAGTGGTATCAGAGCCATATCGACTGTAGGTCGTGACCTAGAAGGAAATCAAACCCTTAAGGATTTATTTTGAAAATTTAAAAATAACTTGGTCTTCTGGAGTCATTCCTCAACTTTTCTCTTGAAAAATTATTTACTAACTCATCTCCTTTTCAAAAATTGTAGATGGCTGAAGTTCCGAATGCCATTTCCCATGGAGTCTTTTTGGTCATTGGGCGCCATTCTCTCGGAAGATGATGCAAGACTTGGACTTTGAAGAAAGACCGACGTATCAAGGATACAAGTATAAGGTGGGAAATCAGGAACGGTGGAGAGTAGAGGTGATCCTCTACTCCAATCTATCGCCGAACACAGACTTCCACATCTTCGATGCCCCAATGCGACGAGACACCTTCGCCGAAGGCATCCAGGATGCAGCCAGGGAAGCAACCCGCAGACTTCGCTACATCTCGATCACCGCCTCAGCGGCCTTTGGGTTCCACTATTACCCAATGCACATCCCAACCCGGCATGACAGTGCTTTCCGCTCAACTAGAGATGAAGACTGTCCCGATCTCACTCATCAGGTGGATCTGGCCAGAGCCATGGATTATGCCTACGGGAATACACTAGATGAGCTGTCTCTCATGCAAGTGAAATTACAAGATGCAGAAGAAAAGTTGAAGACTGCAGAAAAAGAACTGGCCTCCTACAAGGAAGGCGAGGCTAGTTCTAGTGAGCCAGATTATACCCCAATAACACCATAGATTTGACCTTAAATTTTTCCTTTAGTTGCGAATTATGAGATACCAAACCTTTGTAGTAGCCATAATTAATTAATAAAATAAAAATAAATTATTTTGCCGAAATGTTCTTGTCTTGTGTTTGTTGAATTTGGGCTATTTTAGATCTATACTCTTATAATTCCTGTCTCTCTTGTCTAATCTGTGAAGAGTTCATCAGATGGTGACCACCCGCACCGGAAGTGTCAGTGCCAGAGGGCAAGGAAATGAGAATGCTGATTATCAAGAAAACCCAGTTCAACAGCCACCACCTCCTCCAACTGAAGCTCTGGTGGCGCCAAATGATGGCCAATCAGACTCATCTGATTGAGTTGCTAGCCCAGTCCCTTCACAGAAACCAGAATACTCAAGCGTCAGCAGCCTATCATGCTCCTCCACCTCCCGCAAGAGTGACTTTGTCAGAGTTCATGAGGATGCGTCCGCCAAAACGTTTTCTAGTAGCACGGAACCCATGGGCAGATGATTGGCTCGGGGCCATTGGAAAGAAGTCGGATATTGCTCAATGCACGGATCGTGAGAGAGTTTTGTTTGCCTCTCATCAGTTGATTGGTCCCGCATCAGAATGGTGGGATAACTTCAGCATGTCCCATGCTAATGCCCAAGAAATCACTTGGGATGAGTTCATGCAAGCTTTCCGCCGATCTCACATTCCATCTGGCATGATTACTTTGAAAAAGAAGGAGTTTCGCTCGCTTCGCCAAGGAAACCGTTCAGTCGGCGAGTATCTGCATAAGTTTAACCAACTTGCTCGCTATGCCCCGAGGATGTAGCGAGAGACGAAGCGGGCAAGAGCGATTTACGGAAGGGTTGAGCAGCGAACTCTCTGTTCGTTTGATTTCTCAGATTTTACCGACTTTCGGCGGTTGGTAAATAAGGCCATACGCCAGAAGGCAAACATCGAAATGGAGAATCGCAAGCGGAGGATGGCGTTGAAGTTTAACTCAGGAGGACTACCCAAGCCTCGTTTCTCTCAGTCTCAGCCACCTCAGCGTGGGAGATTCCAGACTACTACACCAAGAGTTCCAGCTCCAGTTCCGCGCCCAAATACTTCTGGATTCCGTAGTAGTTCATCTGGAGGTCGATTCAGCAGGCCGACTATTTCCACAAAGAGAATCACTTGCTTTCATCGCAACGAGTTGGGTCACTATGCCAATAAGTGTCCCAAGAAGCGTGATCGCCACCCCGTCAAGCCAACTCCGGAGTTTGGTCTCGGCGGTCCCTCAAGACCGGTGGTCGGTTCATGAAGGGCGTGTGAATCACGTCACCGCAGAGGAAGCCTATGCGGCACGGATGTTGTTCTTGGTACGTTCCTTGTCAACTCGATTATCAAAGATCGGTTTTATTTGATTCCGAGCTTCGCATTCTTTTGTGTCAAATAATTTTGTGGAAAAGTATGGGTTATCTACCTCCCCTTAGTTAAGCACATGTTAATCCATTCCCGGGCTCGAAATGAGGGCTAGTTTATTCTCGTCCGAATCTTACCTTTGAAATCTCTGGAGTAACTTTCTCGGCAAACTTAATAGTCTTGCGTCGCAAGGATTGGACGTAATTCTTGGAATGGGTGGCTTGCCAAAAATCGTAAGCGTGATAGATTGTGCTAGTAGATCTATCAAACTCGCCAATGAACAAGGGATTTCAAGAGAGTTCCAACCCAAGACTTCTACGGAAAGAAGTCCTATCTTGACCGATTTAAAGGAAGTGGCGGAAGATATACCCGTGGTACAAGAATATCCGGATGTTTTTAGGAGGACTTACAGTATGCCAACGGACCGGGATATAATGTTCTTAATTGACTTAGTCGTGGGTCGCTCCAATTTCAAGTGACCCTACTGAGAATCAAGCAAGCGATCTAGCGAGTTGAAGAAGTAGATCGAAGAACTACGAGTAAAGGATACATTCAGCGAGTTCATCGCCTTGGGAGCTCGGTACTATTTGTCAAAAAGAAAGACAATAGTATGAGAATGTGTGTGGACTATAGATCACTCAACGAGGTAACAATCAAAAACAAGTACCGTTACCTAGGATAGATGATCTGTTTGATCAACTTAAAGGAGCCAGTGTTTTCTCCAAGATTGATTTGAGGTCGCTACCATCGATTAAAAATCAGACGGAAGATATTCAAGACGACCTTCACCACGGATATGGGTATGCGAGTTCACGGTGATGTCATTTGGACTAACAAATGCCCTCGCTTATTTCATGAATATGATGAACAAAGTGTTCATGGAATTCTTGGATAAGTTTGTGGTGGTATTCATAGATGATATTCTCATCTACTCAAGAGATATGGAAGAGCATGAAAAATATCTCAGAATTATTTTGGACAAACTCCGAGAACACCAACTTTATGCCAAACTCAAAGAAAAGTGAATTTTGGCTCAGTCAAGTGGCTTTTCTTGGACACATTGTGTCAGCAGGAGGAGTTGCGGTAGACCCCTCAAAGGTTGAAGCTGTAATGGATTGGAAGCAACCCAAGTCTGTCACAGAAGTGAGAAGTTTTCTTGGATTAGCTGGATATTACCGCAGATTCATTGAAAGTTTCTCCAAGATCGCCAAACCCATGACTCAACTTCTGAAGAAGGAAAAGAAATTTGAATGGACAAGTGCTTGTGAACATAGTTTTCAAGAGCTGAAGAAAAGACTAGTCTCTGCACCAGTGCTAGTCTTACCAGATATACGTAAGGATTTTGAAGTTTTCGGACGCATCCGCTTGAGGGCTAGGATGTGTACTGATGCAGGAAGGAAAGGTCGTGGCTTATGCATCTCGTCAGTTAAGGCCACATGAAGGAAATTATCCAACTCATGATCTAGAATTAGCGGCAATTGTGCATGCTTTGAAAATCTGGCGGCATTATCTCATTGGTAACCGCTGTGAGATTTTCACAGATCATAAGAGTCTGAAATATATCTTCACCCAGTCAGATCTTAATCTCAGGCAAAGAAGATGGTTAGAGCTGATAAAAGATTATGACCTTGGAATTCATTATCACCCGGGTAAAGCCAACGTGGTAGCAGATGCTCTGAGTAGGAAAGCATACTGCAACACGGTGTTAGTTCAAGAAAATCAACCAGAGTTGTATGAAGAACTAAAGCATCTGAATCTGAAATTGTCAGTCAAGGCTTGTATCAACACGGTGGAAGTCCAACCAACCATACAAAGTCAGATCAGAGAAAAACAGCTAGAAGACGAAGACATCAAAGAAATCATGAAGAACATGAGAAGAGGCAAAGCCCCAGGATTTTCTGAAGACGAGCAGGGCACAGTATGGTTTGGCAACCGCATCTGTGTACCTAAACATCATGAAACCAGACAACTGATTCTGAAAGAAGCTCATGAATCACCTTACTCTATCCATCCCGGGAGTACCAAGATGTACCAGGATCTGAAGGAAAAGTATTGGTGGGTTAGTATGAAGCGAGAGATCGCTGAGTTTGTTGCACGTTGTGATGTATGTGTCGTGTTAAAGCGTAACATCGAGACTCGCCGGATTGTTACAACCATTACCAATTCCTGAGTGGAAATGGGAGGAGATTGGTATGGATTTTATCACCGGACTACCTAGGACCCAATCAGGTTGTGATTCCATTTGGGTAATAATTGACCGATTAACAAAAGTGGCTCATTTTATTCCAGTCAAGACCACTTACCGAAGCAATAAGTTAGCAGAATTGTACATGGCGAGGATCGTCTGTCTACATGGTATACCCAAGAAAATTGTGTCCGGCAGAGGTTCGCATTCACTTCAAAATTTTGGCGAGTCTACATGAAGCTTTGGGAACAGACTCAACTTCAAAGACAAAGATATCATCCCCAAGCAGATGGCGGACGAACGTGTAAATCGGGTCCTAGAAGACATGCTTGAGCTTGTGCTATAGATTATGGAAGAAGTTGGGATAAGAATTTGCCCTATGCAGAATTTTCCTACAACAACGACTTTCAAGCTAGCCTACAGATGTCGCCATTTGAAGCATTGTATGGAAGAAAGTGTAGAACCCTCTCCTTTGGGATCAAGTAGGAGAACACCAATTCTTGGACTGAATTGATAAAAGAAGTGAAAGTAAGGTAAAAGCAATAAGAGAACGTCGAAAGTAGCTCAAACCCGACAAAAGAGTTATGCCGATAATCGTCGGAGAGAACTATCCTTCGAGATGGGAGATTTTGTCTATCTCGGGGTAACTCCACTCAGGAGTGAAGAGATTCAGACTAAAGGAAAACTCGCTTTTGATTTGTCGGACCCTATAAGATTTTGGCAAAAGAGGTGAAGTTGCTTATCGCTTGGAACTACCAAAGATCTCTGTCATTTGTTCACAATGTCTTCCATGTATCCCGATTAAAGAAATGTCTCAGAGTACCAATGGAAGAAACAGCTGAGAGCATCGATCTTCAGGAAGATCTCACCTATGTGGAACAACCAATCAAAATTCTCGATGTGGCAGAACGCGTCACCAGAAGCAAAGTCATTCGTTCTTGTAAGGTTCAGTGGAGCAATCATTCAGAAGAAGAAGCTACCTGGGAGCGAGAAGAAGTTTTGAGAGCCGAGTATCCCTACCTTTTGTCGACCAAGTCGAATCTCTGGTCGAGATTCCCTTTAAGGGGGTAGGTTTGTAACACCCAAAATTTCAATTTCGATTAAAAATAAGACTTTATTAATTTTGTGGATTTTCTCGGATTTTTAAAAACTTTTCCTAAAGTATATTAAGGCTAAAAGAATTTATGTGCAAAATCTATTACCAACTAAAAGTTGGAATTAATTTATTTAAGTCCAGAATGCCTCATAGAATTTCTGTGAATTTTCTCAAAATTTTTGGACTTCATTTACTATTTTCTAAAGCCTATTTGAATTTTCGAATTAAATCAATTGAAAAGAATTTAAAATTCTACACATAAGATCTTGGGCGAAGCCCGACCTTTGTCTTGCGTCTCCGACCCAATCCTCTCCGCTGATTAATGCGGGCGTCCGATCAAATCGGACGGCCGACATCACACCGCCCTCTCTCCGCTCTGCCTCTCTCTCGACGGGTGGGCCCGCTTTGCAGCGTCTTCTTCCCACCCTTCTTCTCCCAGCGCGCCGCTCTCGCCGCCATTACCGCTCGCCTGGAGCTCATCAAGCCCGTGATTCCCTCCCTCTCTTTCCTCGCATTCATCTGCATTCAGTTCGGCCGTTCACCCCGCACTCGTCTCGGCCATTACCCCTTCCATAACTCGCTGTAACGCCGCCGCCCTCACCTCCGCAAAACGGCCGTTGCCACCTCGCCCACGATCTCCATCTCCCGGCCTCGCCCTCGCCCTATAAAAGGAGCACCGGGTGCGCCACTCCTCCCTCAAGCTTTTGCCCCAGCCCTCGCCTCCCACGCCCCAATCGCCCGTGATTTGGTCTCTCTCGCCGAGCCGGTGTGCTCGCTTGCCTCTAGCGCCGCCACCGGTGAACCTCCGGCCGCCTCGACCGCACCACCGGCTTCGCCTCAGCACCGCGGACCTGGTGCGCACCTCCGCACCCTCGGAACGTCGCCGGAGCTCCTTCGCCGCCAACGACCGAACCACACCGCCGCCTCTCGCCGTCGCCGACCATCTTAGGCCACGCCCTCGCCGTCGCCAGTAGCGATCGCACTCAAGATCACATCCTCGAACATTTCGCAGACTCACCGGAGCTCGCCGCGCGCCGCGTGCGCGCACCTCGGCCCCGAGCACCTCCCCTCTCCGGTGCCGACGTGGTCAGCCACCTCAGCGCCACATCAGCGCCACCTCATCCCTACCGCGTGCGTGGCGCCACGTGGCGCCCGGTAAGCGGCAAGGCCAAAGACACCGCTCCTTCACTGCTGTCTTTGTGAGCCGAGTCCACCGTGGACTTGCGCCTCGCTGTGGACTCAGTCCATACTGTGCGGGCCCACTTGTCAGTCTCGGTGCACAGTACTGCTGACGTCAGCTGGCGCAATAAAAATAATTTCCTTTAGAAATTTAATTCGGGAAAATCGGAAATTCTGATTTTAGGATTTAATTTAGGTTTTAAACTTCCAGGAGCTCGTATTTCTTCATACAAACTCCGATTTAGGTGATTCAAATTTCTAAATTTGTATAAAATCAAGATCTAGCTAACTAAACCAAAATTATTTAATTTGGAGTTAATTTGAATTTTCATTTGAATTTATTTGTGTTCATTTGAATTCTGTTTGAATTTGGATTATTCTCGCGTATAGATTTTGACGACTCCGGAGAGCTTGACCCTATTGAAGAAGTAGAATACCAAGAATTTGAACAAGGCAAGTTACACCATTGACCATTTTGCCCCCAATATTTAAAATTATTTAATTTCTGTTTGAAATTATTATTGCATGCATAATTGTATTTAATTATTTTAAATTCCTGTTTTAAATATTTAATTATTCCAATTCCTTTGTATAGCCAAATTTGATTGTTGTATTATCAATTCCTTGTAACCTTAGTCAAATGAATTTAAAAATAAATATATGCATAGCAAATGCTTAGACCATGAAATATTTGACTTTGGGAGAATTTAGCAAAAATTTCATAAATTGATAAAAAGCCTATGACATTGCTTTGTCATGGTGGACTTTTGCAAATGTCTTTGAAAATTATAAAAATAAAACAAAATGGTTTGTACTTGGGCAAACATGGACCGTTGGTGGGTGCAGGTTTATGCAGGCCTGTCAGTTAGGACCGAGACCTGTGGTTTTATTGAAAGTTGCCCAAGTAGATTAAGGACCGGCCTTTGAGCCGCATCTTGCAAAAGCTCCACCGTACTACCACATGTTCTGTATGGGCAGGACCAGGCTTAATAATTTGTCTTACCTCATTATTGTTTATGCCATTTTTGTTGTGTGGGTGTCGGTTAGACTTTATTCCCACTTGGCGCAAGAGGGGGTTTTCGGCAGGTGGTTAGCCTAATGGAAGTGAAACCTTAGCGGGCATATTGGTATTGAGGTAATGCATTGGAAACGCCTTGTGATAATTGCCTAGTCACACGCCTAAGGAAGCGTGCATTGGCCGACATAACAGGCAAATTATCTCGTGTGGGTAAAGTTGTACCACCTCTGCAGAGTGTAAATCTATTCGAATAGCCGTGTCCACGGTCATGGACATGCTGAGCAAAGCCACTCTAAGTTAGATTTGTTTTGGTTTTAAAATAACTTTGGACATGTTTTGAGGATGGTTAATCCTTGTGGTAAATTTGGGCGGGTAGCCTTGTGATAGGAGGGTATCCTTCACCATGTTTCATATGGAGGTTATCCACTATAAAATGATAAATGTTAAATCTGATTTTTGCTATGAAATGAAAATGTGCCTTGAAACTTAGTATAACTATTTAAACCAAAAATGCTGATTTATGCAAATAAACCCTATAACCTTCCTTTGAATAACTTATGCATGCATTCTAAATTACAGATTGGGTGTAATTTGCGAGCACAGATTGTAGTGCTCACTCTTCTTGAATATTATTATTCAGAGAAGACTTCTATCCGTAAGGTGAGGAGCGGGACGATTAGGCGGCGACCTCCGCACGATTACTGTGGCGTATCGTGTGGCTTACCATTATATTTTGCTTCCGCAATGTTTTATTTGGCCTCGGCCCAGCTTGTAATAAACTCTATGCTTATTAAATATACACGCTGGATATGTTTGTGATAACATTTTTGTGACTATGTACACTGGAAATCCTGGACTAGTGTATGAACACAGAGAATTCGGGATCCTTCGTTCCCGGGTTCGACAGGCTGGTCGAGAACGAGAAGGTGGTCGACGCGCGGGGATAGAAAAAGAGATAGGCCAAGGGGAAATCGGAACAACAGAGAAAAGAGATTTTAAACACCAGAGAACTCCAATAAACTCAGAATAAACCAAAATTTTGAATTAGTTGAAGTTTGATTAATTCATATTAAATTGTTTTTAATTTCAAAAATTTCAAGTTAAGCTTTATAAATTCAACAAAACTAGATGGTTATTTTTATTTTGAAAATTTTCAAAATGACTTGAAAATTGAGATATTACAAGAATTGTCAGAGACGGTTTTTACTAAGAACCGTCTGTGATACATATCACAGATGGTTTTTTAATAAGAACCATCTGTAGTGAGTTCTGTGGTTGCTTTGAAGAAGACGACGAGTACGACTATGAAAGCAACTAAGCCCAGCTCGAATCATGATTTCTTTTCAAGGGGTCATCCATACAGCATGAGGAGGATGAGACAACAGCCACAAGTAACTTCATTGAATCTGACACACTTGGGTGTATGATTACTTGGCACTCTCCTGACAGCCTTGCTTCTTGAACTTGGTTGTTGTGTGTTATGTTCGATGAAGTAGGCCGTGGCTGCTGTCTCATCCTCCTCATGCTGCGTGGACGACCCCTCAGAAAAAATTATGCTTCGTGGTTGGCTTGTTTTCTTTCTTAGGCATACTCGATGTCTTCATCAAAGCAACCACATATCAGAGATAGATCCCACTACAGATAGATCTATTGTCAGGAAGACCAGATATTTAATGGCGTATATCGCAGATGATTTTTAAAAAGAACCATATGTGATACTTACTCTCTGTGATAGTCGAGATGTCACCAATGGTTTGTATTTATAACCGTTTGTGATACTTATCATAGACGATTCTTAAAAAAATTGTCTGTACTATGCGCCTTTAAATATCTGGTCATCCTGACAGATATGTCTGTAGTGAGATCTATCTCTGATATGCGGCTGCTTTGAAGTGGTGGTTGGCTTTGGCAGGTGAGTTTGGTGAAAGAATCCGACGCATATAGGAGTCGGAGGAGATCCAAGGCCGAGCATAACCAACAGATGAAAGAAGAGATTTGTGCAGAATTTTGAGGACACATAATATCATTGCAGGAAGAAATGACACAAATGAATCGAGCCCTCAAACAATCGCAAGCCGCTCCTATTATTTTGGGAGCCGACCCCCTCAACCAGATAGTGTGTGTCCACGCCACTTTACGAACATGGCAACGCCCAATTACCTATCGATGACATCCAGGTACTGTACATCTCTAGAATGCTCCAAAGATATACCTATAGGATGCCTTAGCTAACTGTGTATCGTTTTGTAGGAGCCCATGCAAGCTCCAAGTGAGGCTAGGTGAGTTCAATTATATTGAGGGCGGGGATGGTGTTTCCATGCCATGAAGGGACAGGGTCTCTGCACGGTGCCCAGCTAGCACAGGGTTACGCCAAGGTCCAGGTGGACATGGTACATGATAATTTTATGGCCGTCCCGTTGGAGAAGCCCTCGAACGAAGATATCATAATACAAAGGGATGCTGTGCACACTTTTATCTAGTGGCCTAAGAGGGACATCACCCTGGACCCTGAGTGCCGTGATTGGAACACGACCATGCCTCTCCAGCAGAAACATCGATGATTCCACCTCAACCTCCGCTTAAGAAGGCCACCGCATCGGCTCCTATGGAGATGACGCTGAAGATGCAAGAAAAGCGTGCCGAGTCATCTCCTGCGAAGATGCATGGTAGGCGAGGTGCTAATGACAAATCGAAGAAGATTAAACTGCCTGTAGCGCCGAAGACAGAAGTGACATGTGACAGGTGAGGCGCTAAGGCAAAATGAAATATCATTAAGTCATCTTGCGAGCCTGGGAAGTTCTGCCTTAGAAGACCATTGGCCCCCCCCCACACACAATTACCCCACCTTAGATTGGGTTACGTGAGTTTGCATGATTGGTTCGTGCGGCACACTAAGATGATGGTAGACGCTACTGCATTCACTAACAGTTACATAGAGAACCATTTCCTCGACAAGACGGACTACTTTGTCATGGGCTTCCAAGACTTATTCAAACTATTCAACCTCGACGCCCTCGACGCTTCACTTCTACGATATTGTACACTGTAAGTGTGTACAATCAAATTCTACATTCACACAGTTGATGTATAGATACATGATGCAAGAAGCCCAGCGATTGCGACAACCAGTGGGTATTGTCGACCCACAGTTGATCTCTAAGCAATGCATCAACAAGAATGCATCCTACGTCGAGAAATACATAACGAGTGGGTTGCTTGCTCATGGCGACAAGGACTACATATTAGTGCCCTACAACCAGGGGTAGTTGCTTCACTACTTGCTATACAAATTTCATTTGTACATTATATGAAACATGAACTTAGGTTTAATAACTATAGCGACATACATGAGTAGGTTGCACTAGATCCTTTTAGTCATTGTACCAAAGTGAAACAAGGTAATATAGCTTGATTCTCTAGTCAATAAGAACCACGATTTCACCCTTGTGCAAAAAGTACTAGACATGTATACTCATTTTCTCCTTACATAACAATACTGTTAGTCTTCCTTCGTTTGAAATGGCTGACGATAACTTTTTGGAATCACGTAGGGCGTTCAGCGCCTATGTTGCCGGGGGAGGGAAACAAAACGAACCTAGTGCCACACTACGACACAGGACACAATTTCTAGTATCCGTTGCAACAAAATAATCCTATATCACACTTCGTAACCTGGCCTCTTGAACTGACTATACCTATATATGTAATTCTATTTTTGCAATGCCACCAGCAACAACAAGGCAATGTATGTGCATTCTACATTTGCCATCATATGCATGAAATAATGGGTGCTAAGCCAAATGATCTAGAGGTTCGTCAATCTCGCAATAATTATTTCCTAATTATCAAGTTAAATATATAAGGTTGCTACTTTACTCCTAGCGATAGCGCATGACAATCGAATTAACTACATTCGACCGGGACAAACTCCCGGACGTTCGAGGATGGCTCTGCACCTTCATCAAATCAGAGATAATTAACGCGAACGGAGAGTTTCACTTCGGCGACACCGATTCACTTTGAGTTGTAATTTAATTGTAAATCTTGCGACAATACATGAACATGCTTTTGTAATTGATTTTGAGTTTTAAATCACTTTGAGTTGTTATATATCAAATCAATTGTGATTTATCTGTTTGCTGCTTGCTTGTTTTCATAGGACATGGCTAGCATTTCCTAAGGCTAGCAAAAAAAATGTAGGTATAGAATGAACTATTACAGATGGTTTTATGATATAAATCGTTTGTGATATGGTGGATATCACAGACGGTTCTTTTTACTAACCATCTATGATATGTCTACAATCACAGACGGTTGGTATATATAACCATCTGTGATGACCTACATATCATAGACGATTTTGTGGTACAAACTGTCTAGGAAGGTGTACTACCACAGATGGCACCCACCAAAAATCAACTGTGATACCATCTCTGTTATATCTCCCATCACAGACGGTTAGTAAAAAACTGTTTATGATATCCCACATATCACAGACGGTTTTTAGTGGTAGCTATGTGTGATAGTAGGCCTTCACAGAGTCCGTGTTATTTATCATAGACGGCTCAAAAATTATCTGTGATAACCGCCGGTTATCTCAGACACATAAAATCAGACTGTTCAAAAACCGTTTATGATGACCTTTTGTGTAGTAGTGGTCTCTCAACCAAACTACAGCCTCGTCCGAAACAAATTAAATCCCATTCTCATATGAAGATGTCACTGAACCTGAAAATTGATCTTTTAAATGGCACAACAAATCTACGGTGAGTACAGCGAACAAATCAACATGCAACAAAAAACCACAGAGTGGCAGCAACCCATCGCAACAAAATGATGCAACAAAGCAATAAAATTACCACAACAAATTTTTTTTCTTGTGCAACAAAGCAACAACCCATGTACAACAAAAGCCTCTTGCTACAACATTTATAAAGACAAATTGCAACAAAATAAAACACTGTAGCAACAATTGGAAAATGTGTTGCAACAAATTGAACAAATGCTTGTAACAAGTTTTACTCTCTGATACCCCATCTTATGCATAGCAACCCGCGAATCGAATCAGAGTTTGTGAGTTACAACACGAGCATGCACAGTATCAAGAACGAAGTATATAAATCTCGTAGAGAGAACTGAAATAATTATGACGAAGCAACCATGACAACAGATAAATATTTGACGAAGTCAACCACAAATTCATTAAAGATAACCTCAAAAGAGAGCAGGCATTGTTGCTCTCTCATAACCCTATCGAGCCTCTTAGGACCCTCGAATCCTTACCATATACAAGAATCTAGTGCTAAAATAATAAACTAGCATCTAATCCTCTCACGCGTCATGTGCTTTGGATGAGTTCGTCTTGCTTGGCTTGTTTCTTGCTTGGTTGCTTGGGTTCCTATGGCCACCCTTCACGGCTATATATATTGCTTCTAGACCTCGTACAAAGAGTAGGAATCCTACTCTAAAGTGAAGTATAAATCTTAATCCTACTATGATTCATCTGAGAATTCATACACCTTTTTCATGACGTGATTATTGCTTTTGCCTACAACACTTATAACAGTCAATGCTTGATTACCTGAGGATGAAGAATCCGATGGTTTCTTCAAAGACTCTACATCCAATAGATTTTCAACTACCCCATTGAAGTTGAAAGTGTTTTTCCTAGCAAGAATATTCATCACCAATTGCTCTCATGATGGTGGTGGTTATGATGCTAGCATGATGACTTTAGGTGCGTGACAAGCTTGTTGAAGACATTGAGATGGTCAACAAACCGTATGCCTTCCTCCATATGCAACCTGTAATGTTGTCGCTTCAGCACCTACGAGTTTGCCAGCAACTTTGTTGTATATAATTCTTTTAAGGTACTCTAGAATTTCTTTAGTGAGTTCTCCTTAATCACAGTACTTTATCTCATCGGAGAGACAAAAAGATGATTGTACTAATGACCTTTGACATGAGAACTTGTAAGAATTTTATTTTGATTTGTTTATATAAAGCAAATAATGAAATTCATACAAACATAAACTTGTAAGAATTTTAGGAAAATTAGAATGAAAATAGGTGAGAGAAATTATTTCAAGCCCATTTGCATAGAAAGCAGAGGGCGGACTCTCACCGGGGCGCTTTCAAGGAAGAATTCCGTAATGCCCATATCCTCGAGTCTTATGGACATCAAGAAGTGGGAGTTCTATGAACTCTGGCAAGGGAGCATGACGGTGATGGAGTTTCTCCATCACTTCAACAATCTTGACTGCTACACTGCCGGGGATACCAAAGGAAGGAAGGTGGCTATATTCAGGGAACGCCTCAACGACGAGATGAATTGGTCGATCGCTTCCCATGACATCCCCAACTTCCAGGCCCTGATCAACAAGCCCATTCAGGTCGAAGATAGCACTCGGGCAGTCGTGGAGAGCCACAAGGGCAAGTGGTTAGCACAAAAAATCAGCAAGCAAGCAGACGCCAAGATAGGCGTTTGGCAACCATCAAACGCATGTCCTTCGGCATCACCACCTCTGAGATTCCAAGCCCAAGATACTCGCCCACAACAAGCCATGGTTCAGCAATATAACCATGGAGGACAGTTGTCCACTACGCAAACCCGGGCAGCGATCGTCACCTACTACGACTACGGAGAATGCGGGCACTATGCAAAGGAGTGCCCAAAGAGGAAGTTTTTAGCGCCTCAGCCACCACCTCTTGGCATCCAGCAGCGACCCCAGGGTTCTACACAAGGAGGGCCGCAAGGTTTTGAACGTGACCTTCTGAACCATAGAACTGCCGAGTAGGCCGACGCAGCGCCTGACGTAGTGATAGGTACGATTCTCGTTCACTCAGTCCCTACATTGGCGCTATTCGATTTCAAAGCTACTCATTCATTCATTTCTAAGACATTTTCCATGCAACAAGAATTGAGAACTACATCCCTAGAAAGCATCATGCTAGTTCACTCGCCGGATCATCATGAGGTAAAACTTGAATGTTTTGATATACAAATTGAAATCAACGGGGTAGAATTTAAAGCCAACTTCATTATGATAGATACGTCGGTTTATAAATAATTCTTTGGATGGTGGCTATCCAAGCACAAGGAGTGTCGATTGTTGGAACGAGTTATTTCTATCCTCAACCACGACGGAGAACGAATCATTTTCCCTCCACATATGTCGCTCGTCGCGAGTGAGCCCATGCTCAACTCCATCTCAATCCTAGACGGTGACATCAAGTTTGTTATTGATTTAATACCCGAACAACACCTATATCAAAGCGACCTTACCGAATGTCGTCGGCGAGTTGATTGAATTAAAACAACTCAAAAAGAAATTGGACAAAGGATCCATCCATCCTAGCTCGTCACAAGGGGGAAGACCCATTCTGTTCATAAAGAAGAAGGACGACAGTCTTTGGATGTGCGTCGACTACCGTTCCTTGAACAATGTCACCGTCAAGAACAAATATCCCATCTTGAGGGTTGATGATTTGTTTGATCAAATGAATGGTGCATGTGTATTCTCCAAGATTGACCCGAGGCTCGGATGTTTCCAACTTAAGATCAAGCTAGAAGACATTCCGAAGTCTACATTCACCACCTGTTACAGTTTATACGAGTACACTGTAATATCATTCGGACTCACCAATACTCTCACGAGTTTCATGAACCTTATGAACAAAAATTTCATGGAGTATTTGGATCAGTTCGTTGTGGTTTTCATCGACGATATTCTTATATATTGCAAGGATGCAAAGGAACATGGACAACACTTGCGTCTCATGCTCAACAAGCTGAGCGGGCATCAATTGTACGCAAAATTCAGCAAGTGTAAATTCTAGCTAAAAGAAGTCATTTTCTTAGGCCATGTTCTATTTGTAGAAGGTGTAGTCGTGGACCCGAGCAAAGTGCAAGATGTCCTAGTTTGGGAACAGCCCCGCACTGTTCTGAAAGTCCAAAATTTCCTCAGTTTGGCTGGATATTGCCACTGGTTCATCGAGAACTTCTCCAAAATCGCAAGACCAATGACACAATTCCTGAAGAAGGAGAGGAAGTTTGAATGTTCAGCATCATGTGATGAGAGTTTTCAAGAATTGTAGAAAAGGTTGACAACAACCCTAGTGCGTACTCTGCCTGACATACACAAGAACTTTGTTGTGTATTGTGATGTATCCCGCCACAGCCTCGGTTGTGTATTGATGCAAGAAGGCAAAGTGGTGGCCTATGCCTCATGACAGTTGCGGCCTCATGAAGCTAATTATCCAACTCATGACTTGGAATTGGCTGCCGTGGTTTATGCTGTTAAGATCTGCCGGTATTATTTTATCGACAATTAGTGTGAAATTTACACCGATCACAAAAAACCTAAAATATTTCTTCACACAACCGGATCTTAACCTAAGTCAACGAAGATGGCTTGAGTTGGTCAAGGATGATGACCAAGACATTCATTACCACCTTGGTAAAGCCTACGTTGTAGCCAATGCCCTTAGCCGAACACTTCACTACATACACGCGTCAATTGAAGTAGATCAACAGACATTGCATGAAGAATTTCAAAAGCTTAATTTAGAAATAGTTGAGGAAGGTTATGTTGCTGCCCTAGCACTGTAACCTACCCTCGAATCTCAGATCCAAGCCGCTCAACTCAAAGATCGAGCGGTCCCAAGATTAAGTGCAAATTGTAAGAAGACGAAAAATTAGAATTCTCCAAGAATGCGAGTGGATTGGTTATGCATGGACAACAACTATATGTCATGGATAACCACGTTATCAAAGAGCTAATCTTTAGAGAAGCTCATTATTCACCACATTCCATCCACCTTGGGAGGACCAAGATGTATTGAGACCTCTAAAGATAGTTCTGGTGGTCCGATATGAAAAGGTACACCGCTACGCATGTTGCCATGTGCGGCGTGTGCCAATATATTAAGGCAGAACACCAACGGCCCAGAGGATTACTTCAGCCCCTAAAAGTTCTCCAGTAGAAATGGGATGAAATCGGCATGGATTTCATCACTAGGCTGCCAAAGACCCGAAATGGGTATAATTCCATATGGGTTATTGTCGATCATCTAACCAAGGTGACGCACATTATTCTGGTTAACACTGTATATCATGGCGCTAAACTTGTGGAGCTCTACATGAACAACATCATCCGCCTACATGGTGGGCCAAAGATAATAACATCAGATCGGGGCCCCCAGTTCACCTCACGATTTTGGTATAGCATACACGAGCTGTTGGGAACCAAGCTATTCTTTAGCATGACATTCCACTCACAAATAGGAGTCAAGGCAAAAAGGACAAATTAGATCTTGGAAGATATGTTGCATGCATGTGTGCTGTCCTATAGCACAAATTGGGAGAAATATTGGCTTTTGCTGAGTTTACCTAAAACATCTTCCAACCAAGCGTTCAGATGTCCCCGTTCAAAGAACTTTATGGGAGAAAGTGTAGGACACCCCTTTTCTGGTTCGAGGTCGGTGAGAAACAATTCTTTGGATCGACCGTCATCCAAGAAGTACAAGAGCACGTTGGCATGATAAAAAGGCACCTGAGGGAAGCATGGTCGAGACAAAAGAGCTATGCCGACCGTCGCCGTCTTGAGCTGAGCTTTGAATTAAACGATTTTGTCTATCTCAAGGTCTCACCACTACGAGGCATCCGTCGTTTCCAGGTTCACGGGAAACTGACACCTCGATACATCGGATATACCGAATTGTCGAGAGGAAAGGCAAGGAAGCATACTAGTTCACTACTACACAAAAGGTCATCATAGACGGTTCGGAACCGTCATCACAGACGGTTTTTAAACCGTATAAATTTTTACGTCTGGGATAACAGGCGGTTATCACAGACGGTTTTTCAATCGTTTGTGATAAGGATCAACACAGACTGTTTATAACAAAAACCGTCTGTGAAGGGACACTATCACAGACGGTTTCTACGAAGAACAAATGCGTGATATACCATTATCATAGACGGTTCTTGGTTGCAACCGTCTGCGATATAAATGTATCACGAGCGGTTGCAACCAAGAACCGCTCGTGATAGTGGTATATCACGAGCGGTTCTTCGTAGAAACCGTATGTGATAATGGCCCTTCACAGACGGTTTCAACAAAAACCGTATGTGATAGTTCTTTATACCTAACTAATTTTTATCGCATTTTCAGCTAGCCTCAGGAATTTCTAGCCATGCCCTCTGAAAACAAACAAGCAGAAACAGGTATATCACGGATGAATATGATAACTGAAAGTGATCATTTAACTGAAAATCAATTGCAAAAGAATATTTGAAGTATTGTCGGTAGAGTTACAAATTGAATTACAACTAGTCAAAGTGAATTACAATATTGAATCAATTGTTCGAAGGTCGTTCATCGGTGTCGACGGCGTGAAACTCTCCGTCGGGGTTAACGATGTCCGCCTTGATGAAGCTGCAGAGCGCCCCTCGAACGTATGTGACCTCGTTCATGTCGAGTGCATTTAACTCTATACTCAAGACCTGTCAATAGCAGGAGTAAAGTAGTAAGCATATATATTTAAATTTATAATTAGGAAATAGTTATTGCGAGATTGACAAACCTGGGGATCGTGCCTCCTAGAACCAATCAATAGCCGCATATGATGGCATACGTAGAATGCGCATAGGTGATCTCGTTTTTGCTGGCGGCACTGCAAAAATAGAATTACATATGTAGGTACAGTCAGTTTGAGACGCAATATTATGAAGCATGATATAGGATTATTGTGTTGTAGCGCGTACCGAAAACTGCATCCTGTGAGTCAGTGTGGCGCTCGATCCCTTGTATGCCCCTCCCTTGGCAACATAGCCGATGAACAACCTACATGATTCCAAAAAGTTATCCGCGTCCATTTGAAATGAAGGAAGACTACAATAGAGTTATAATGTGCAAAGGAAATGAACATACCTGTCGAGTATTCCTTTAAGAAGGGTGAAGTTGTGGTTTTTGTTCAGTAGGGAATCAAGGTACAATACTGTGTTCCTCTTTGGTACAATGATTAGAAGAATCCAGTGGAACCTACTCATGTATGTCGCTATAGTCATAAACCTATGTTCAAACGAAATTTGTATAACAAGTAGTGAATCACTTACTTCTGGTTGTAGGGCACCATTATGTACTCCCTGTCGTCCAAAGCAAGCAATCCCATTTTTATGTAATTCTTGATGTAGGATGCATCTTGTTTGATTGTTTTCTCAGAGATCACGTGTGGGTCGAGAAAACCCACCGGTTCTTTGAGTCGACGTGCACATTTCATAATTTATATGTACATAATGTAATACTCTGAAAAATAAATAAATAAATAATAATAACATCTTTATGGGCTTGTGCGTAATTAAATAAATAGAATACGTGAAAATAGGATAGTTCAGAGTTTTTTTAAGGGCTATATAAATCGTGAGAGTGGATTCTAGAAAACCCTAGCAGTCTATTATTTTTTTCTGCGTGCCGCCGCTTTGTTTTTCCTGATCGTCGGCGCACTGCTGAGCGTTCGCCATCGCTGGTCCGCCGTGTGTAGCGATTCGCGACGCGTGGAAGCCGACCGACTCGAGCGTCAGCGCGTGTGGTCTTCGGCTTTTGGCCAGCGCGGGGTCGCCGTGAGCATTTGTTGGTTAGTCGCCCCTCAGTACTACTCATTGTTGTTTGGCCTCGCGTGAGTGCTCACGTCACGTGATTCCTTTCTTACTTCACATAATCCCATTCATGCATAGATCTGCTAGGTATCAATGCCTGTGTTCCACTTGCTTGCCGTTACTAGTAATTGGGCTTCATTAGTTACTCATGTACATGAGTGTACATCAATAGAGAGAGGTAGAAGGAGCTAAGAAAGAGAAGAGAAGAGAATTTAGGAGGAGTCAGGATCTCAGTATTTATCATGTGGTAACGTTCGGTTTCTTTCTACGATTTGTTAATTTAATTAGTGATTAGAGAAAGTCGAGGGGCCGATTAATGAGTCCGTTAGCCTGCTGTTCTGTTGAACGATTTATTCGGGTACCTTAATGACAAATTTTGAAAATATCATCTACTAGTTAATTGTAGATAATTTCGATATCTTTCTATAGCATATTTTATCATGTCAATCGGACAAGTAGAATTCGAGTTATGATTTTCGGAAGACTGCTGTCTTTGTAGTTGTCTTTTGGCGCTGTTTTGGTAGATCGGATATTAAAAATAGTAAATCCACTAATTAGAGTTTTTGATCTACATGAAAGATGTAGATAATTGTCCAATGGTTCTGTAGAATCTAAGAACTCGCATTTTGGTTGGGTAAAACAAAAGTTATGAATTTAGTAAGACCAGCTGTTCCGAAGCGGACAGATCGGTTGTCTGGGCTAAAAACGGAGGGTTAGATGATTTAATTAGAAGACTTTGTAATCTAAGAAAATGAGGGGAATTTTGTGTAGAATCCAGAACTGGGTGGTTGGTCGTGATCGGACTTTTGAGTCAAAAGTTACGTTCGTTTTAGTGCCTAGACAGCAATGGGTAACTATTCGGTACCGGAGTAGCGTGGTATATTTGGGGACGGGTAGGAGCGAAGTATCTTGATTGCTATTCTTGTTGCTGTAGCTTGTATTGAAGTTTGTGTATTTAATATAGGAGAGGCGTCGTGCTTGTTGCCATCTTCTAGCCAAATCGTGCGTCGCAACTAGTAAAGGCAAGTGCATGGTAGCGGCGATCAATGATTGATCCTTTATTTTCTTTATCTTCTATTACCATTATTGTTGTGCTTTTATTTTATTTAATTGCAAACAATGGAATGATATGGTTATATCTTTGTTGATAAACATGATGAAAAGTTGGATAGGATGTTTATGATGGAGTTTGCATTTTTCATACATAAGCATCTTTGCATATGAGCAGGTGATCATTAATGATCACAACTCCACGGGAGTGGAGGAGGTCCCCGATCCTTATGGAGGAACGGGCTTGAGAGTGAATGTTGTCGCGAGCATTCACTCATGCTATACCGTATCTGTGAAAGAAGTGCATGTGGACATGTAGATTAGATTTGCATTGATACATGAGATTAATGGGTGTGAATCAAAGAGAAGATAAGCGCATGAGAATATTAATAGAAGTACTGTGATGATAATGAAGTTATTGAATGTCGTTGATTTATTATTGTTCGTTGTATATGGATGTGTTTCTTTGAGTCGTGGACTCACCCTTGCTCTTTGTTGTCTTTAGGTGATCTTCGAGGACGCCAGAATCGAGAGCGAGTAGAGCACATGGACAACACATGATCATTTGCCATAAGAATCTTTTCATTCAAAATTGGATTACTCTTGGACATGTTAGAGGTTGAATAAAGTTTAGGACAATGTTTTGGACTAGATTATTTGTTTTAATGATTTGGATTCATTGGTTGGTGCTACTTTGGACTATTTACCTGGTTATATTCCCCTTGCTTATTTATTATCGTTTGATCCATAATTATGCATGTTCTTTTGTGATCCATGGATATGTTTATTGTTGTTTTCCTGCTGTAATGTTATAGTGTGTCGATAATTATTAGTTTAGAGAGTAGTGTGGTGGCATTCTAGGCTCAGTGTTGGGCTAGGGTGTTACAGTTGGTATCAGAGCGGGCTTTAGGGCCGTGGTGAATAAATTAACAACATAGGCAAACTAAAATTGTTAAAAATTTGTTTTAGTTTTAGTAAATCAACTAAAATTTGCTAATGGTTAACTAACCTAAAATTTGACACACTAGTGCGATGAGGTTAGAGAGAGGTACGAATATAGTTTTACGCCTGTTATGTTGTTTATTGATGCATGACTTTATTTTGATCTTTGAACTCATTGTGTATTGTTGATTGTGGTTGATAGCTATGCCGAGGGGTAGAGGACGTGGTCGTGGTGGCTGCGGTCGTGGAGGTCGGGGCCGCGGGCGAGGGTCCGTGGAGCCACCTCTGTGTGAGATGAGTCGATGGCGAGGGGTTCTTTGTTGACCCGCCTCGGTTGGGGTCGAGGATGAGACCCCGCTTTCTTTGAGAGAGTTGGTGGGAGAGATCCGTGCTCTTCGTCAGCGGTGCGCCGACCACCTCGCTGCGGCATCTGTTGTTGCTCTGTCGCTCATCCACCGGTTCGAGGCGCGGATGTCACTTGAGAGTGGATGGGGATGAGGTTGGATCCGTTTGTGGTCGGGCACACCGTCCGAGCGTGGTGGTTGCGCTACATGGAGAGACAGTTTGGAGCTTTGGAGATGTCTTCACATCGAGGGTTCGCTTGTGGCCTTTCGGTGAAGGGCAGCGGATATTTGGTGGGAGGCGTGTTGTCTTCGAGGACCGCCACTCAAGGGCGACCACTTGGGAGGACTTTGTTGATCAGTTCAAGGGAAAGTTCTACCCCTACTCTTTTGTTGAGAAGATGGAGGTTGCCTTGACGACCTTTGCTCGGGAAGAGGTCTATTCTTGAGTTTGAGGTGAGTTCAACAACTTGGTTCGCTTTGTCCCTTGATGTAGCTAACGATGATCTTCGTAAAGCCAAGAGGTTCCGCTGGGTCTCACCTCGAGTACCGGCATGTGTTGGGAGCTACTCCACTCGTGACTACAGACTCTGTGGTGGAGCAAGCTAGGGGCATGGAGTTGGAGATGCGGCTCACAAAGGGCGCAAGCCTCTGGTGGATGGTAGCTTCGGTGGTGACCAAGAGGAGCTCTAGTGAGGAAGTGGGTGCATTCAACGACCCTTTCAAGAAATTCAAGGAGGACCGCGATCCTTCAAGTCTAAGCATCGAGGCCGTTCTTCTTCTTGGCGCCTCGTCCTTTTGCGAGTACTCAGCTCTTCGATCGGCCCTGTCGAGGCGGGGCATGCTTTGCTTTAAGTGCGGTGATGGACACTGCAACTGCCGAGTGCTCTTGGACGGAGATTGCCGTCGCTGTGGCCGACCGGGTCACAAGGAGCGGTGTGTCGCGTAACCCCGCTTAGCGTGATCAAGTGGGAGCTGTGCCATCTTCTTCTTGATGGGTCCGCTCGAGGATCTTTCCGATGATGATTGCTCCTCCGGTAGCGCCATTTCCTTGACTGGGCGCCTCGGAGGGTACTCATGGCGGCCGCCACCTTCGGCACCGCTTCAGGTTGCACGACCGGCCTTACCTGCACCGCCACAGCAGAGTGTCGGGGCTCTCGCCGCCCCGCCATCGTCTTCTTTCGCCATGGCGCCACCTGGAGTGTACGCCATGCCTACTGCAGAGTCTGCGGGTCGTCCTGACGTGGTGACAGGTACTTTGCTTGTGGATTCGTTTGATGCTTTAGTCCTTTTTGATTCAGGGGCTACCTTTTCGTTTGTCTCAACGGCGTTTGCTAGGAGACCGAACTTGAGTATGCAGTGGATTTCTCAGTCAGTGTTAGTTAGTTCTCCTGGGGGTATTATTGCGAGTTCTACTGTTTGTCCTGGGTGTTCTATTGTCATTGATGGAGAGAGGTTCACGGCGAATTTGATAGTTATTCAAATGGAGCCGTTCGACGTTATCTTGGGTATGGATTGGTTGCACTCTTATCGAGCCGTGATATCTCGTTTACGTAGAGCGGTCTGTGCAGACCTCGTCTGGGGAGACTTTGACCTTTCAGGGGAGTGCGCCTCCGCGCTCTCTTTCAGTATTGGCTGGACTATTCCCGGGTCAGCGTGCAGTGAAAACTGGGCTTCTTTTAGCTCTTGCTGAGAAACCGAGCGTGGCTTCGCAGATTGAGGAGATTCCAGTGGTTAGTGATTACCCAGATGTGTTCCCGGTGAGCTTAGGGCTTGCCACTGCGAGTCGTGGAGTTTCGCATTGATCTTGTTCCGGGTACTCGTCCCATCTCGATGTCTCCATATCGATTAGCACGTCCGTTTCAGGACGAGTTGAAGAAGCAATTGGATGATTTGTTGGCTAAAGGTTTGATCAGGCGTAGTGTATCGCCGTGGGGAGCTCCTGTTCTATTCACAGAGAAGAAGGATGGGAGTTGGCGCATGTGTATTGATTATCGTGCGCTTAATGCAGTCACAATCAAGAACAAATATCCATTGCCCCGCATTGAGGACTTGTTTGATCGGTTGAATGGAGCTCAAGTGTTCTCCAAGATCGATCTCCAGTCAGGGTATAATCAAATCCGTGTGCGTGAGCAGGATGTAGAGAAGACTGCTTTCTCCACCAGGTATGGGCATTATGAGTATAAAGTTATGTCTTTTGGATTGACTAATGCACCTGCCATTTTTATGGAGACCATGAACAACATGTTACACGAGTATCTAGATGATTTCGTGGTGGTGTTTATTGATGATATTCTTATTTATTCCAAGACTAATGAGGATCATGAGCGTCATTTGAGGCTGGTTTTAGACACCTTGAGAGAGCACAAGTTCTATGCTAAGTTGAAGAAGTGTGAGTTCTGGATTTCAGAAGTGGGTTTTCTGGGTCATGTGATTAACCCTCAGGGCATTGCTGTTGATCCTAGCAAGGTCTCCACAGTGGTGGATTGGAAGAGGCCGACTAATGTGAAGGAGGTGAGGAGTTTCTTGGGATTGGCTGGTTATTATCGGCGTTTTGTGCAGATTTCTCTATCGCCAAACCGATGTCTCGGACTTACTCAAAAGGTGTGAGATTCCGGTGGATCGATGAGTGTGAGCGATTTACGCATTTTGAAGGACAGGTTGGTGACCTCTCCTATTCTCACTCTTCCCGAGCCGGGGAAGCGGTTCACAGTCTTTTCAGATGCGTCTCGAGTGGGTCTTGGTTGTGTGCTTATGCAAGACGGTAAGGTGATTGCTTATGCGTCGAGACAGTTAAAGAAGCACGAGCAGAATTATCCCACTCATGATTTGGAGTTGGCTGCGGTTGTCTTTGCTCTCAAGATTTGGAGGCATTATCTATACGGTGAACCTTGTGATATTTTCACAGATCACAAGAGTCTCAAATATATCTTCACTCAGAAGGATCTGAATTTGAGGCAAAGGAGGTGGTTGGAGTTAATCAAGGACTATGATCTTACTATTCAGTATCATCCAGGCAAGGCCAATGTAGTTGCTGATGCACTTAGTCGCAAGGCGACTCCCGCTACTCTAGATTGCCTCATTGCTGATTTTAATCGCATGGGAATATCTTATTGTTATGCGGGCACATCACATGTTGAGACACAGTTGATTCTTGAGTCAGCTATTCCAGACCGTGTGCGGAAAGCACAACAAAGTGACCGGTTATTACAGGAGGTTAGGAAGCGTGTGGATGAGGGTAAAGAGGGTGATTTTAGCATGGATGATTTTGGTGCTTTGAGGTTTAAAGGCCGTCTTTGCGTACCGCAAAAGGCGGAGGTCAAAGATGATATCTTGAGGGAGGCACATCGCACTGCATAATCGCTCATCTGGTGAGACTAAGATGTATCGAGATCTGAAACATAATTTTTGGTGGAAAAGGATGAAGGTGGATATTGCTAATTATGTGGCTTCTTGTGGTGTTTGTCAGCAAGTGAAAGCTGAGCACAAGCGTCCTGCAGGGTTGTTGCAACCTTTGGAGGTTCCCCAGTGGCCTTGGGATGATATCTCTATGGACTTTGTGGTGGCCTTACCTCGTTCGCGCGAGGAAGGATGCGATTTGGGTAGTGGTGGATCGATTGACAAGTCTCACAAGACTTCATTCCTATTCGCACGACAAATTCAGCGAGTGATCTAGCTCCTATTTATGTGCGTGAAATAGTAAGACTGCATGGTGTGCCAAAGACCATCGTTTCTGACAGGGACGCGAAGTTTGTCTCCAAGTTCTGGGAGAGTCTGCAGAGTGCATTGGGCACACAGCTCCGCCTTAGTCTGACGTTTCATCCTCGAGCAGATGGGCGATGAGCGTACTATTCAGACTTTGGAGGACATGTTGCGATCTTGTGTTTTATCTTGGAAAGGTAGTTGGGAGGACCAGTTGCCACTTGCAGAGTTTGCTTATAATAATAGTTATCATTCCAGTATTAGAGCCGCGCCATTCGAGGTTCTCTATGGGCGGAAGTGCAGATCACCACTTTGTTGGGATGCAGTGGGAGAGAAGGCAATTTTGGGTCCGGACTGGATTCAGAAGACCGTTGAGCGTGTGGCCATGGTGAGGCAGAATCTGTTAGCAGCTCAGAGCAGACAGAAAAGTTATGCTGATTTGAGGAGGCGTGACTTGGAGTTTGCGGTGGGTGACCAGGTGCTCTTGAGAGTGTCTCCCACTAAAGGTATTGTTCGGTTCGGTACCAAAGGGAAGCTTAGCCCGAGGTACGTTGGACCGTTCTCGATTATTGCAAGAATTGGAAAGTTAGCCTACCGCTTGGACCTTCCTGAGTCCATGCGTGGGGTTCACAATGTGTTTCACGTCTCGATGCTGAGGAAGTTTTTGAGAGACCCAGAGCATAAGATTTCATTGGAGCCGCTGACTATTGAGCAAGATCTCACAGTTGAGTCGCGTCCGGCGCGCATTCTGGAGAGGTCGGAGCGAGTGCTGAGGCACAAGACGTTGGTATACGTCAAGGTGCTGTGGACGCATCAGTCCGAGAGAGAAGCGACTTGGGAGTTGGAGTCTCGCATGCGCGAGCAATATCCAGAGTTGTTCACGTCGGGTACGTGTTATTTTGTTGTTTAATTTCCGCAGTGTAGTTTTTATTTGAGTAGAACGGCGAGTAGAATTCGGGGTCGAATTCTGTTAAGGGGGGTAGAATGTAATACTCTGAAAAATAAATAAATAAATAATAATAACATCTTTATGGGCTTGTGCGTAATTAAATAAATAGAATACGTGAAAATAGGATAGTTCAGAGTTTTTTTAAGGGCTATATAAATCGTGAGAGTGGATTCTAGAAAACCCTAGCAGTCTATTATTTTTTTCTGCGTGCCGCCGCTTTGTTTTTCCTGATCGTCGGCGCACTGCTGAGCGTTCGCCATCGCTGGTCCGCCGTGTGTAGCGCATCTGCATGCGCGTGGAAGCCGACCGACTCGAGCGTCAGCGCGTGTGGTCTTCGGCTTTTGGCCAGCGCGGGGTCGCCGTGAGCATTTGTTGGTTAGTCGCCCCTCAGTACTACTCATTGTTGTTTGGCCTCGCGTGAGTGCTCACGTCACGTGATTCCTTTCTTACTTCACGTAATCCCATTCATGCATAGATCTGCTAGGTATCAATGCCTGTGTTCCACTTGCTTGCCGTTACTAGTAATTGGGCTTCATTAGTTACTCATGTACATGAGTGTACATCAATAGAGAGAGGTAGAAGGAGCTAAGAAAGAGAAGAGAAGAGAATTTAGGAGGAGTCAGGATCTCAGTATTTATCATGTGGTAACGTTCTGGTTTTCTTTCTCTGATTTGTTAATTTAATTAGTGATTAGAGAAAGTCGAGGGGCCGATTAATGAGTCCGTTAGCCTGCTGTTCTGTTGAACGATTTATTCGGGTACCTTAATGACAAATTTTGAAAATATCATCTACTAGTTAATTGTAGATAATTTCGATATCTTTCTATAGCATATTTTATCATGTCAATCGGACAAGTAGAATTCGAGTTATGATTTTCGGAAGACTGCTGTCTTTGTAGTTGTCTTTTGGCGCTGTTTTGGTAGATCGGATATTAAAAATAGTAAATCCACTAATTAGAGTTTTTGATCTACATGAAAGATGTAGATAATTGTCCAATGGTTCTGTAGAATCTAAGAACTCGCATTTTGGTTGGGTAAAACAAAAGTTATGAATTTAGTAAGACCAGCTGTTCCGAAGCGGACAGATCGGTTGTCTGGGCTAAAAACGGAGGGTTAGATGATTTAATTAGAAGACTTTGTAATCTAAGAAAATGAGGGGAATTTTGTGTACAATCCAGAACTGGGTGGTTGGTCGTGATCGGACTTTTGAGTCAAAAGTTACGTTCGTTTTAGTGCCTAGACAGCAATGGGTAACTATTCGGTACCGGAGTAGCGTGGTATATTTGGGGACGGGTAGGAGCGAAGTATCTTGATTGCTATTCTTGTTGCTGTAGCTTGTATTGAAGTTTGTGTATTTAATATAGGAGAGGCGTCGTGCTTGTTGCCATCTTCTAGCCAAATCGTGCGTCGCAACTAGTAAAGGCAAGTGCATGGTAGACAAATGATCAATGATTGATCACTGTTTTCTTTATCTTCTATTACCATTATTGTTGTGCTTTTATTTTATTTAATTGCAAACAATGGAATGATATGGTTATATCTTTGTTGATAAACATGATGAAAAGTTGGATAGGATGTTTATGATGGAGTTTGCATTTTCATACATAAGCATCTTTGCATATGAGCGGTGATCATTAATGATCACAACTCCACGGAGTGGAGGAGGTCCCGATCCTTATGGAGGAGCGGGCTTGAGAGTGAATGTTGTCGCGAGCATTCACTCATGCTATCGTATATCTGTGAAAGAAGTGCATGTGGACATGTAGATTAGATTTGCATTGATACATGAGATTAATGGGTGTGAATCAAAGAGAAGATAAGCGCATGAGAATATTAATAGAAGTACTGTGATGATAATGAAGTTATTGAATGTTGTTGATTTATTATTGTTCGTTGTATATGGATGTGTTTCTTTGAGTCGTGGACTCACCCTTGCTCTTTGTTGTCTTTAGGTGATCTTCGAGGACGCCAGAATGGCGAGAGGCGAGTAGAGCACATGGACAACACATGATCATTTGCCATAAGAATCTTTTCATTCAAAATTGGATTACTCTTGGACATGTTAGAGGTTGAATAAAGTTTAGGACAATGTTTTGGACTAGATTATTTGTTTTAATGATTTGGATTCATTGGTTGGTGCTACTTTGGACTATTTACCTGGTTATATTCCCCTTGCTTATTTATTATCGTTTGATCCATAATTATGCATGTTCTTTTGTGATCCATGGATATGTTTATTGTTGTTTTCCTGCTGTAATGTTATAGTGTGTCGATAATTATTAGTTTAGAGAGTAGTGTGGTGGCATTCTAGGCTCAGTGTTGGGCTGGGGTGTTACACATAAGCAATGAGTTGTGATATTTATCGGTATCACGTGAGTGTAGAACTTAATTGTACACACTAACAGTGTCCAGCATCGTAGAAGTGATGCGTCGAGGGCATTGAGGTTGTATAGGCCGAATAAGTCATCGAAGCCCACGACGAAGTGGCCTAGCTCGTGGAGAAAATGCTCCCTCTTGTATCTGATGATGATTCCAGTATGGTCCCCCTCCTCTCGAGTCTTTCGCAGGTACCAGTCATGCAAAGATTGACAAGCTAGTTGTAGGACCGGAAAGGCGACTAGGGGGGGTGAATAGGCGCTTTCAAAACTTTCTCACCTAAATCAAAACCAACACGTACTTTACTCCTTTAGCTATGAAAGCTAAGAAGTTTAGTGAGCACACAACGGAAGCCTTGTGTTGAATTTGATAAGCCCCTCAAGCACACGACACAAAAGGAGAAAAGAACTCAATGTTCTTCATCGGCACGCGGTCCGACCGCTACCACAGGCGGTCGGACCGACGGTCAAGAAGCGGTCCGACCGCAACTAACCAATGGTCGGACCGGTGGACAGCGGTTCGACCCGCAAACCCGGTGATCGAAAACACGGCGGTCGAACCGCCGTTGAAGGGCCGGTCGGACCGGTAGAGTCCAGTACTGAAAAACTCCACCCAAATCCAAAACGAAATTTGATCCAACTTTTGATTCAACCAATAAAACTTGACCAAATTTCTAGCACACCTTCCTAAAGATATTGGATACCTATTTCTAGCGACGATCGGTCAGATCCACTTCGCAGAATCGATCTCTTGAGATTTTACCAAAGAGGTGCACAAACCCTAGAAATGAGGAAATCTTGATTCAAGACTTGCTTGTGGGGGTTTGATGATCTAGATGACTCTAGTAGTAATCCCACACATCAAAGCAAGGTAAAGTAGGCCAAGAGACCAAGCATGAACCTTTGAATCAAGGAAGCACCAAAACATCCAAAAGAGAGAAGAACACAAAGGAGCAATTGATCTTTCATTTAAGCATCACAAGATTGTTCATCCACAATAGATGCTTACAAAGCCTCTCCACCAAGGAGGGCAAGAGCTCAACAAGGAGCACACTCCAAACCCTAGTTTTCCTCTCCTCTCCTCCAAACCCTAGAAAAAGGAAGAAGGGGGCTAAATGAATGCTTGCTTAGGTTTTCCACCTCTCCTCTTCCTATTTATACTATAGAGCTAGGGTTTCCCTTTTTGGGTCTCTTACACATGGGACCCACACACAAATAACTCTTGAAGCAATCGCCGCTTCACCACGTGTAGGTTGATCATTGTTCTCATCGACGCCAAGCCCTCTTGTCCGAATCCCATCGAACCTCCGAGAGACTCGCACCGATATCCGCACCACCGATCCAACCGGTTGCTTTGAACCACCCGTTCGATCCATCTTGTCCATTTCGCACTGCTTGAGTCACACGACCTCACGGTATCCCCGATCGTTCGACCTCGGCTCTCCAAGCGTAGTCCCGATCCACTCACCGTTGACGTCGTTGACACGCAAGCCACACGCAAACAATAGACAAACAAACCGCTTCCGGAACAAGTTCTTCACAACTTGACCCACGTCGATTCGCAATGCAATATACATCAATAAAGCATTGAAGTCCATAGAATAACACACTCGTAACAAACTCAATGCAACACTTGGCTCACCTCCAGTGATCGCCGGTCCGATCGCCATTGTGGGCGGTCCGACCGATTCATGCGGTCGGACCGCTCCCACAACGGCGGTCGGACCGGTCCAAAAGACTTAGCCAAAATTCAAGCGAGAAATTCAAACCTTACGGAAATTTCAATCGAATAGAACTTTTGGTAGGAGCTCCAAAATGATGGGACCACATCCAGAGACTCCCTCACTTGCCTACACAACCTATTTTTGGCCCACTCAAAAACACAACTTTCAAAAAGCGGTCGGACCGCCACCATGGCGGTCGGATCGCTCCACGGGCGGTCCGACCGCCAAGACAACCGGTCGACCGCCAAGTGCTCGACAAACCTTGGAGCAAACCCGAAACGCGAGAATTTGCAAACCAATAGACGCCATTGCCAATTGACTCATCATCCGAGATCGTGCACATATCCTCACGATATCCACAATCTCCCCTTGATGAACACATTGGCAATTTTCAAGAAAATGTGGTTTTCAAAATGAAAAGTAAAACTCGCCGTTTTAGCATAAAGGCACAACTTGGTCCATAAGCAACAAAAAGCCTAGGAACCACCAAGTCGGCTTCGAATAGTGTAAGCAAGTGAGATAAGGCATTGAAGGCACAAAAGGATTCAATTTCGTAAAGTAGCCAAAAATCTCACTTAGGTCCAAATGAAAGACACATTGTTCTATTTGACCTTTGATCATTGTGAGTATTCTTCAATTGCAAATCGATAAGATAAGACAATGAAACCCGAAACTCAACTCACCATGATCACAGATTTTCAAAAGGTTCAAAATTTTTATTTTATGAAGTTCTTTTCTATTAAACCTTGAGTATGAAACCAAAAGCTCCAACATCAAACATTTTCTTCACAATCTTTCTCCCTTTGACAATGAATTCATCAAGATGCATGAAAAGAAAGAGCATGAAGGAATGACTTTATTTTAAACTTTAGTGAGAAGGAGCCATGACCATTATACATGAAGACAAGTACAAGAATTATACCAAGCCATATAAAGAGTAGACGCTATATTCAATCATGGCAAAACGTGTAATCGCAAAGCTAAAACCAAGATAGCAAGAATCGAGATTGATGAATTAAAATCATGAAAGGTTGTTCAAAATCATAGATTCACTCAAAGCAACCAAAAATGAGTCAAGCCATGTCTATAAGTAAAAGAGACTCAAAACAAGAATTGAGGCATTTTGAGCATTAAGAAAATTCTTTTGAAGCAAAGCTCAAGCACTTAGCCCTCTTTGGGCAATTTCTCTTTTTCTTTCTCCTTTTTTTTTGCTGTGCTAGATCTCAAGCCTTGCCGCGACCATCTCAAGCGATAAGCTTAAAAGAATGATCTAGGTCATCCAAAACTCCCCCTGAGTTCATGCCTAGTGCAATGGCAAGCCGTCTCATGAGAAAGGATTGGTGAGATCGTTTTTCGCACGTAAAATCTCATTTTCATTTGCTTGACTTAATAAGATAAAAAGCTCATTTTCAACTCGAGAATAAGTTCAAGACTCAATTCAACTTGTAAGACATGGCGAGAATCATAAGCGGATCACTAGAGCAAAACTAGTCACAAGATCCAACAAGACATGATTTGATTCAAGTTTCTCACAGATATAAGGCTAGCAAGTCAAAAGCTAATCCACACACGAAGAGCCATAAAAGAGGTCTAGCAGACTATCACTCGATATGACAAGGTATAGAATATAATAACAAGTCATACAAGGATAATAATCAAAGCTCCACTGATTTAATTACACAATGCAAGACAAATGAAATGAAACATGCATTATGATACAATGAATGCAAAAGAGCAACTTCCCCTCAAAACAGCCCAATAGGACTAATAACCCTAACTCTCCCCATAAGCAAACAAAGCGAAGAGTCAAGAGCCTTAGTGAAAATATCCGCAAGTCGTTGCTCAGACTCTACAAAGTGAAGCACAACATCACCTTTCTCAACGTGGTCTCTCAGAAAATGAAATCGAATGTCAATGTGTTTAGTCCTGGAATGTTGCACTGGGTTTTTAGCAATATTAATTGCAGAAGTGTTGTCACGTAAAAGAGGAACACTTCCTAAAGATAACCCATAGTCTCGCGGCGTGGACAAAATCCAGAGGACCTGAGAGCAGCCACTGGCGGCAGCTACATACTCGGCCTCAGCTGTGGACTGTGCAACAGAAGACTGTTTTCTAGAAGACCAAGAAACAAGAGATGTGCCCAAGAAATGACAAGTGCGAAGTAGTCTTCCTATCAACTCTACACCGTGAAATCAAGATCGAAAATGCTCGAATTGAAAGAGCCAAGAAGAAGAATACGAGTCCAAAGTCAAGCGTATCTTGAAGATACCGAAGATGCGTCATCGCTTGACGATGAGAAGCACGAGGAAGCTCGAATCGAGCGCACGGACATACGGCGAATTGTATGTCGGCCTCGTATTTGTAAGATAGAGGAGGAGCCAATCATATCTGCGGTACTCCTTACGGTCCACGGACTCTCCATCCTCATCGTGGTCCAAAGACGGTGGTTGTAGCAATGGGAGTAGACATTGGCCTCCGCTTCCCATATTGAAGCGCCAAGAAGGTCCTTTGTATACTTACTCGGTGGATGAAGGTGCCTTCTTTCGCTTGCTTGATTTGAAGACCAAGGAAGAATGTCGGCTCTCCCATCATGCTCATCTCAAATTCACTTGCTCATAGAATCAAAATCTAGACACCAAAGCATGAGAGGAACCACCAAAATAATATCATCCACATATATTTGAACCAACAAGAAATCAACGCCATGCACGAGAGTGAACAAGGTTTTATCAACCATTCCCATTTTGAAATCATTTTCAAGCAAGAAACTCTTAAGCTGTCATACCAAGCTCTAGGAGCTTGTTTCAATCCATCTGAGCTTTAGAGAGTTTAAAAATATGGTTTGGGATTTTTGATTTTCAAACCCGTGAGGTTGCTTGACAAAGACCTCTTCTTCTATGAAGCCATTCAAGAAAGCACTTTTAACATCCATTTGAAAAAGCTTGAAACCCTTGGATGTTGCAAATGCTAAAAGAATGCGAATGGCCTCCAATCTAGCTCTTTGGAGCAAAGGTCTCCTCAAAGTCTAAGCCCTCACAGGAATAGCCTTGAGCAACAAGTCTAGCCTTATTGCGAACAACCAATCCATCCTCACTTTGCTTATTTTTAAAACCCATTTTGTTCCAATAACATGAGAATCGGAAGGTCGCTCAACTAAAAACCGGACTTTGTTTCTTTCAAAATTTTCAAGCTCTTCATGCATGGCATTGACCCAAGAGGCATCGATAAAGCATGGGTGATATCTCGGGGTTCAAAAGAAGCGACAAAGCGAGAATGTGCATGGGAATCGGGAGAATAAACACGAGCGAGTGACTCGCTCTTGAAGATCCCCAATCATCTGCTCGGGAGGATGTTGTCATTTGAATGCGAAGAGGTGCTCTGGTGCGTATGGCCTCTACCCCATGAGTTGTGGAGGTAGGAACAGAGCCACTCGGATCGTCGGTGGGGATAGGAGGCGTTTGCTCGGTGACCGACATCAAGTAGTAGTAGCAGCTCTCCACCCTCTCGGAGGTAGCAGGAGGATGGTTTGAGTCTTCATCCTCGTAATCATCATCGACGAAGATGCTTTCTTGAGTCTCGAAACACTGTGTACCAAGCATCGGGTCTAGTACAGGACTAGCCTCATCAAAAGTGACTTCGCAAGTCTCAACAATTTTGTTAGTATCAACATTAAAAACACGATAGCCACGAGAATGAGCGGGATATCCAAGAAATATGCCATCAAAACATCTAGACTCAAATTTATCAAGATTGCCATGTTTAAGAATGAAGCACTTGCAACCAAAAATCTTGAAATGAGAGACTTTGGGAGAATGACCAAATCTAAGCTCATAAGAAGTCTTCCCAACCACAGATCTCAAGAAAACCCTATTGGAGATATAACAAGCAGTAGAGATCGCCTCAGCCCAAAATCTCCTAGGAGTAGAATGCTCATCTAGCATGGTCCGAGCCATCTCTACAAGGGTTCTGTTCTTCCTTTCTACAACACCATTCTCACTGAGGAACTCTAGGAGAAGAAAAGCGATGCTCAATTCCCTATCACAGAAGGTAGAAAAGAAGAATTCTTGAACTCGTCCCATTATCACTCCTAATGGCTCTCAAAGCTCCGGTATATCAACAAACAATTCTAAGGACCAAATCTTTAAAGAATCCAAATGCTTCGTCCTTAGAAGCAAGAAAATAAACCCATGAATACCTGGAGTAATCATCCACAACCACCAGCACATACCATTTCCCACCAGCTGACTGAACTCTAGAAGGACCAACTGTATCTAAGTGAAGAAGCTGTCCTAGTCCATCAGTCATTACCAAAGTAAGAGGTGGGTGGGAAGCGGACACCATCTTACCATGTCTCTGAGGTGAGCACACAAGATCTCTCGTGACCTTGACCTAGGCAAACCTCTAATCAAGTCCTTGCAAGCGACTCTAGACAAATGATCAAAACCTATATGCCCAAGTCTACGATGCCACAAAACAAGGTCATGAGAATCGAGGCTACAGACACCTAGGACTGGAAATGGAAGAAATCTGAAATTTGCACGTAAAATCTTCTCAAATCTGGAGATCTCAAAACAAGCTCACCCGAGGAATCTAGAACTCTGCACTCACCTCTCTTAAACCTCACTTCTAGACCCTCATCAAGCGGTGAGAAAGCAGATAGGAGATTATACCTCACCTTACTCACCAAAGCGACGTCTTTTAGCATGAACTTGTCGTTGGCGCAAGACGGTGCCCTTTGCGATCCACGGTCCGTAGAAGCATCCCCAAATGTAATCAATTCATTGCGGATGCACGTGTGAGGAGGAGAACCATCTAGAATCTCCGGTCATATGTCGAGAACACCCGAGTCAACAAGCCACTTGTCCTCCTTCCTCGCACGACGGACCTAAAAGGCACAATCGAAAACATCCGTGCCTCGAGATGGGGTTAGTGATAAATGAACGAGGAATCCAAAGATCGAGAAGCACGATGTCCGGGAGCAGCAGAGTAATAGTTGAAACATGATCAGAACAAAATCATAAGAATGCACATGAGAACCACCTAGACCTCTCCAAACGATCTACCAAAAGATCGATACTCCCCTGTCTAGGTGCTACCGGTGTCTCTCCTCACGATGTCCTAATCCAACATGCCGCCTAGACCCACCAAAAGAGTCTACAAAGTTCTCTACAAATCTAGGCCTATGTGTGGTGCGATAAGCAGTGCCTAGCTCTAGAGACTACATCCGGAGAAGGACTCCTCTAATGGATCTTAGGACGCTCATCCTCTCTTTTCTCTCAAGTTTTGCTCTCGGAAGCGAACTCAGCAAGATGGCCTTCTTTCTTGCGAGAAGGTGCAATGTTCTTGGACCTTTTGAGGGTCTGCATGAATGAGTGAAAGCACCTTTCTTGCCGTAGAAGAGTTTGAGCAAAACCACCGGATTTGAAAACAACCCGGATGGCTTAGGGGTTCTAGCTCAAACAAACCATTCTTCACGACTCTAGCAATCTTAGGTGGGTTTTTCTTGGAATGCTCTAGGGGTTGAAACCTAGACCACTATTTTTCACGCTCACCTTGGATTGATCAAGAATCATGTTGAGTTTCTTTTCCCACTTGAAAATTTCTCAAGAGTCACCTTGAGGTAATCATTCTCTTTCATTAACTCCTCACATCTAGTACACTTGCTAGACTTGATTACCTCATTGTGCTTACTCTTGAGAAGGGCCACTTCCACTTTGAAGGCCTCACAAGACACACAATAGGATTCTGAATCCTACTCAAGCTGCTCCTTAAACTTGACTCTAAAAGCCTCTTGTATCGACTAACCATGGTTTCAACTTGACATTCAAAACACAAGAGTTAGAATCAATAACCTTTTAGAAGCGATAAAGACATGGATCTTTCAATTTTAGCCTTTTCTTCCGTGGTCTTGTTTAAGGCTTCAATCTCAATTGTAAGCTTGGGACAATTTTCACAAGATGCAACTCTAGAGTAAATCAATGTTTCGTCATCTCTTGCATCTTAATCCTATTATCCTTACAATGAGAGCATGTGTGACTAGCATCAAACTTTTGCAATTCTTTTAAGGAGCTATCCAATTTTAATTCTAGCAAAGCACAATTAGAGCAAGTTAAAGGGATAGCTTCCATGGCAGTCACATCAAGAGGAATGACATCTAAACAAGCAGATCTAGACTTGAAAAATTCTAGTTCATCGAGAGCATCTTTTAGTTGATTTGTGACAGAGGAATGAGCAGATTTCAAGCTTGTCAAATCTTTAAGCAAGCTAGTGCAGGAATCACAAATATCAGCAGGATTGATAGATTTAAGCCTAACAACTTCAAGATTCAAATTATCAATCATAATGTCATGCTTCCTAATCATTTTTACTTGCTTATGCAATTTCTGTTCAGCAAGCACCAAAGCCCTTTTCATATCAGCAATAGAAGGGCATACCTCATCAGGATCACTAAAAGGATCCTCATTGTTGGAGGAGTCGCTATCGTGGTCGTTCTTGGCCATGAAACACATGCTTGGGGTGAAGTCATGCGCCTTCTTCTTGCCACGAGAATCACCCTCGTCGTCCTCCGCTTCCGAGTCCACATCGCTCATATTTACATTCTCAAGAGCGGCAGGACCCGGTGACAAACTTCGATAGTTTGTCTTCTTGGGTTTTGCATCCCTCTCTTGGGGATGTCTTCGTGTCTCCTTCTCCTCCTTGCCCTTTAGCTTGGGGCACTTGGAGCGAATGTGGTTTGGCTCACCACATTCGAAGCACGTGATAGGTCCACTCCTCCTCCTATTTCTCACCTTGTTGTACGCTCTTGTGAATTTGGTGGAAAGGAGGGCTAAGTCATCCTCGGGCAATTTCTCAAGTTGCTCATCACTCAAAGAATGTAAAGCAGATAATGAAAAGCCGATGAGCTAAAATCAAGAGAATCGGAAGAGCAACCCTTGGATTTGTCGACCACTAAAGCCATCGACTGTCTTGGGGAGACGCGAGATAAAGTCAATCTCATGCGTCTTCAACCTCGAGTAGAGCTTATCCATGGTAAGCTCACTCATGTGATGTTGTCATTGATGGAAGTGATCTTCATACCCTGCACCTTCACATCAAGAGCACCCGAAGTGGCGTGCATTTTCGACTCGTAAAATACCAAGTCAACAATGCGGAGATCATGAAGAATTTTAGAGAATCTTCCCACACTCATCCAAAGACTCACGGGCCTTTGTTCGATCTTCGAGTAAACCTTCTTGAGTGGTTCGTCTCACTTCCTTGATCGCGATGGACCCTTCGTGATAATCACAAAGTGTCCGGATCTCGTGAGCAGACCGCAAGTGAGCAACACGCTCAAACTCGGATCGACTAAGGCCTTGAATCAAATAATTCCGAGCCTTCTTTGTTGGCCTCCACATCCGGAGTGATCGTATCGTCATCTACCGCACGACATAAGGGTTTTTCACCTTTAGCCAAATAGCGTGCCCTTGAGCCTCGATATACGCTTGCATACGAGCCTTCCAAAGATGCAAAGTCAACTCCCTCAAAATGTGTGGCTTGGTTGAATACTTGTCGATCGCCATGGCTCCAAAGACCGGTTAAGATCTATAGAAAAGAGCTAACCGCCACGATACCACTTGTAGGACCGGAAAGGCGACTAGGGGGGGTGAATAGGCGCTTTCAAAACTTTCTCACCTAAATCAAAACCAACACGTACTTTACTCCTTTAGCTATGAAAGCTAAGAAGTTTAGTGAGCACACAACGGAAGCCTTGTGTTGAATTTGATAAGCCCCTCAAGCACACGACACAAAAGGAGAAAAGAACTCAATGTTCTTCACTGGGCACGGGCGGTCTGACCGGCTACCACGGGCGGTCGGACCGACGGTCAAGAAGCGGTCTGACCGGCAACTAGCCAGCGGTCGGACCGGTGGGATGTGGTTCGACCCGCAAACCGTGATGTCGAAAACAGGCGGTCGAACCGCCGTTGAAGGGATCGGACCGGTAGAGTCGATCTTGAAAAACTCCACCCAAATCCAAAACGAAATTTGATCCAACTTTTGATTCAACCAATAAAACTTGACCAAATTTCTAGCACACCTTCCTAAAGATATTGGAGACCTATTTCTAGCGACGATCGGTCGATCCACTTGCAGAATCGATCTCTTGAGATTTTACCAAAGAGGTGCACAAACCCTAGAAATGAGGAAATCTTGATTCAAGACTTGCTTGTGGGGGTTTGATGATCTAGATGACTCTAGTAGTAATCCCACACATCAAAGCAAGGTAAAGTAGGCCAAGAGACCAAGCATGAACCTTTGAATCAAGGAAGCACCAAAAACATCCAAAAGAGAGAAGAACACAAAGGGAGCAATTGATCTTTCAATTAAGCATCACAAGATTGTTCATCCACAATAGATGCTTACAAAGCCTCTCCACCAAGGAGGGCAAGAGCTCAACAAGGAGCACACTCCAAACCCTAGTTTTCCTCTCCTCTCCTCCAAACCCTAGAAAAAGGAAGAAGGGGGCTAAATGAATGCTTGCTTAGGTTTTCCACCTCTCCTCTTCCTATTTATACTATAGAGCTAGGGTTTCCCTTTTTGGGTCTCTTACACATGGGACCCACACACAAATAACTCTTGAAGCAATCGCCTGCTTCACCACGTGTAGGTTGATCAGCTGTTCTCATCGACGCCAAGCCCCTCTTGTCCGAATCCCATCGGAACCTCCCAGAGACTCGCACCGATATCCGCACCACCTGATCCAACCAGCTGTTTCGAACCACCCGCTCGATCCATCTTGTCCATTCTGCACCTGCTTGAGTCACACGACCTCACCCGGTATCCCTGATCGCTACGACCTCGGCTCTCCAAGCGTAGTCCCGATCCACTCACCGCTGACGTCGTTGACTCGCAAGCCACCGCACGAGAATAGACAAACAAACCGCTTCCGAACAAGTTCTTCACAACTTGACCCACGTCGGTTCGCAATGCAATATACATCAATAAAGCATTGAAGTCCATAGAATAACACACTCGTAACAAACTCAATGCAACACTTGGCTCACCTCCAGTGATTGCCGGTCCGATCCCCACGGGCGGTCCGACCGATTCATCGGCCGGACCGCTCCCACAACGGCGGTCGGACGGTCCAAAAGACTTAGCCAAAATTCAAGCGAGAAATTCAAACCTTCCGAAATTTCAATCGAATAGAACTTTTGTTGGAGCTCCAAAATGATGGGACCACATCCAGAGACTCCCTCACTTGCCTACACAACCTATTTTTGGCCCACCCAAAACACAACTTTCAAAAAGCGGTCGGACCGCCACCATGGCCGTCGGATCGCTCCACGGCGTCCGACCGCCAAGACAACCGGTCAGACCGCCAAGGATGCTTTTAGAGCAAACCCGAAAACGCGAGAATTTGCAAACCAATGACGCCATTGCCAATTGACTCATCATCCTGAGATCGTGCACATATCCTCACGATATCCACACTAGTCCTGAGCCGTGTAATTCTGTGTTGGAGACCAACGGACTTCCGATGGAGTATTTCCCGGGCTTGGCAGGCGCCTGAATGTTCTTCGATATCAAGTTCGCCTTGACGAGTTGCCTGCATCCCTTCTTCCCGTGAGACGACTCAAGGACCGATATGGTGACACGTTTTTCTTGTCCCTTCGGTGTATTCTCGATGGGAACCGATGAGGTGGCCTTCTGAAGTGAAGGTTGAGGTGGACTCATCGAGGGTCCTATTGCAGAGATAGGGTCGTGTCGATATCGCGTCAGTGTAGGGTCCAGGGCGAGGTCCTTCTTGGGCCACTGGATAAAAGTGTACATGACATCCCCTAGTGTTTTGATTTCTTCGTTTGGGCGAATCTCCAGTGGGATGGCCATGAAATTGTCATGTACCATGTCCACCTGGACTGTGTCATAACCCTGCACTAGCTGGGCACCGTGCTGCACTTCCCCTTCCTGGTATGAGTAACCATACCCCGCCCAGCCTCAATAGGAATGGACCTAACCATCCTCACTTGGAGCTTGCAAGGCGTCGGCTCCTACAAAACGGAACACAATTAGCTAGGGTGTCCTATAGGTCTATCTTTGGAGCATTCCCGAGATGTACATTACCTAGATGTCGTCAATCGGTAATTGAACGTCCTCATGTCCAGAATTATGTGTGTACGCGATGCTACTCCGATGTCGGGGAGGACTTGCTCCCAAATTAACGGGGGCAGCTTGTGCCTGGAAGAGTTGATTTACATGGTTCTGCAAGATTGTTATTTGTGCTTAAAATTTTTCAGTAAGCACATGTTCCAAACGAGTGTCGTGCTGGTCCTTGGATCTCTTCCTACTCCTATATGTGTCGGAGTCGTGTCGGAATCCATCCCTCCAAGGTACGTAAACCCCAACGCCTCGCGTGCGACCCGGGTACTCCTTGTTTCCCAGGGCCGTAGATAGTACATCCTTCTCCTGGCTACTTAGAAGGAACCTTGGGAACATGCAGAAGTCAATGCTTCCTGCAAGAGGACATCATGTTATTACAAACACCGTAAAGTTATGGACTTATTAAGAACTAAGTGGTTCGACATATTTACCAGGTAAACGTCTGTCAGGTTTGTGAAAGAGATTCCGTTCGAAGACGTGGCTGATGCCCTCGCTCTTAACCAACCTCGAGCGCGCTCGTCTGAGATCTCAGCAAACGTTCTAGTAGCGGTCTCGTCCTCCACCGCCCACTGCGTGGCTTTACCCGCATACTCAGCGGTGCCGAGTTTGTGGGGGTGAGTGTTTTGTGCCTGGAGAGCTCTGTGCGCCTCACTTTACTCCTAAAATTCGGTCGTCGTCTTCATCTGCACGAAGGTGTCCCATGTATCCCGCAATAAGAAATGATACTTCGTGAAGGGCATCCAACCCATGTTCACGTACTTCGTGACAAGTGTGCTCTTGAAGGTTCTCCACGCGTGGCACATCGCGAGGAACGCTTGCCGTCGCACGCGTGCCTAGTCTGCTTCTGGGAAAGTGAACGAGGCAGAAATTCCAGTCCACAGCTGGGCTCTCTCTACATCCGTCAGAGACTTCCAGCTTGGGTTGGTAATGGGGACCCGTTCCCTTCCAAGTACCCCGCAGACGGTCCGGAATCTCGCAGCTGCATTCTTTGGACTCAGAGGGATCCCAACGTCACTGACCTCCGTGATAGTCATGCGGCCCGAGGGCAATTTGGAGATTCCTCTGCCATCTCGCTTGCGTACCACCTTGATCGGAGATCTAGTCGCATTCGGTGACGTCGCTGACGGCGGCGAAGACGGTGCCTCTGCCATCTCGCTTACTTGCTATCTATATAAGTTACGTTCGCAATGATTACATAAACAAATAGAAGTTACCCATTGAACCTAAATATATGATACATAGTCAAGAAAATATATAAAATTGCACAAAAAACTGCAAAATACATGAATAAAGCATAGTTGAATATAACTGTGAAAGATTAGGATTGTTGGTTTGGTCCTGGTTTTTTCGGTCGGACCGCCCAACATATACCAAATGTATATGAAAGAAATCAACATATAGCTGAAATATTAGATGATTTTGAGTGCTCTCATAAGGCGAGTTGCAAAAGAATCAATGTTTACCATCTCAGCCCTTTAGTCTATACTCTTCACAAATTGGATAAGAAAACTATAATTTAGATTTTGAGCTCTAATCAATGCTTAGCTAGACTGACAGAACAATCACATGCAATTCACTGAAACAAAATATGACAAGAATATTTGATAGCAGCAAGCAAACTATTAGAATATGACAAGAATAACTGAATTCATTACTTCAAATAAAAAGACAACAAACCTTGAATGATTACTTTGATAGCAGCAAGCAAACTATTAGAGCTCAAAACTAAACTAGTAATCCTACCAATTTCAGTATTAGACCATCTAAATCATAGAGCAAAATTAAGCCCACATAATGCACTATTGCCAAGCACAACCAAGCCATCACCACCAGAACCCACAAGCACAACCAAGCAATCACCACCAGAACCCATGGCAGCATCATGCCACCAACTTGTATCAATAGAGTATATTTCGTTCAACAAGCCCAGCCGACTCGTAGATAGTTGATACTATTATAAAAATTGATATATATGCTGAATCAAATGCAACATGGCCTAAAAATATCAACCCAGAACCAGTTTATCAAACTCAATTGCAGAGATGATGTCAACTGAAATAAGTAGCATATTTAATCAAGATACAAATTGAACTTGGTTCGACATATTCAGGTCATTCAACACAACCATGAAGCGTAGTGAATAGAATGGCAAATATGAAATATCAGGTCATCTGGATTAAAAAGAAGAGTGGTCAATCTTATGTTAATTCTATAAACAAATGCGAAACCTGGGACTAAGCATCAAACATGTCTATGTGGAATGTGACAATTCCTAAAAAGCATAAAAAGAAGAAAAGGCATGGCTGCTGTTGGGTAAATCTGTCCTTGTTCATTTAATTTTTGTCAACAACTCGCAATTGTCGATTGATTTTTCAATCACAAAGACAAGAGAAGTGCATCTAGAAAAGGGTGCTTCCTTAACGTTAGTAGTATCCGAAACATGTTAAATATGTAATGGGTAACTGAATTAGATCCAACAAAGCTAGATTCTACAATGGTGTCGGCTTTATGGTAGGCCATTCGTAAAAGTAGACACAGCCTATTTTGGTAACACTTTGCTCGACCATCCTAACTGCATCATCTTCTCTATGTATCAACAGCTTAAGTATTGGATAGGATAGGACTACATCTTGAGCAAGACAACTAGAAGATCTTGAGTTCCTGACAGAAGGCTATTCATGGAAAACTATGGTTGAAACAAGAGCATTAATCTGGTATATCACTGTGGTCAACCTTTAAGATAATCCTACAAATACATGCAAGTCATACACATAGATCTGTTACAAGAGGCATTAAAAAATATGCCTCATTATTCCCCAACAAGCACTCTCGAAAGTTTTGAGAAAGGTATAATCTGTATTTGACCAAATAGGTATTCAAGGGGAGAAACAACATTGAGAATCAAGCCATCACCACCAGCAACGCCGGGATCGGGGAGGAGATCGAGCCTTACCTCAGGGAACGTGGTAGGGACGAAGGGAGGCGGCGTTGGTCAGAGGCAGGGACGAATGGAGGCGGCGTTGGTCGGAGGTAGGGACGAAGGGAGGCGGCATTAGTCGGAGGCAGGGACGAAGGGAGGCGGCGTTGGTCAGAGGCGTTGGGTGGCACCGGGATCGGGGTTAGGGGCGATTCTGGGGAAGAAGACTAGGGCAGAGTGCACAACCCTTCGAGCCGGGATCGGGGTCGGGGGGCGATTCTGGGGAAGAAGACTAGGGCAGAGTGCACAACCCTTCGAGTCGGCCACTTATATAGCGGGACATCACAAACAGTTCTATAATAGAACCGTCTGTGATAACACATCACATACGGTTCTATTACAGAACCGTCTGTGATGTTAACTCTAACATCACAGACGGTTCCATTAAAGAACCATCTGTGATAACTCTAACATCACAGACGGTTCTGTAATGGAATCGTCTGTGATGTGAGTAATCACAGATAGTTACTTAATGGAATCGTCTGTGATGTGAGTCATCACAGACGGATCTTTTAAGGAACCGTTTGTGATATGAACAAACACACATGTGTAATGCATATAACAGATGATATGCTAACAAACACATATAATGCATATCACAGATGATATGCTGACAAGTACTCCAAATCATTAATTTGGCTTCAAAATTTCATATGTAATTCAACTTAATTAACTCCAAATCAATTGAAACCAAATTTGATACTACACAATACAATGAAGTCCACATTAACATCAACATTAGAGATGACAAGTCCATAACACATGACAATTCCACGTTGACATCACATTACAATGGAAGAACAAGTCCATAAGACGTGACGCGTTTCCATGTTAACATCAAATTACAATGGAATACATGCATAATTGAAATATAGTCATTCATGATGATCGACGCGCATATAGCTAGCTTCCTCACTGGGTTCTTCCTCCAGTTTGATGCCTTCTCGGAAAGGAGGCAACTCGTCAAATTTATTGTACTCTTCCTCATCCACGACATTCTCAACTATGACAATCCTTCTTTTTGCCATGAAGAACTATGTGATGGTTCTTATTTGCTGGGTCCGTTACATAAAAAACTTGAACAACTTGCTTAGCGAGTATGAGTGGTTCGTCCTTGTATCCGACACATTTGAGGTCCACAGTATTGAAGCCATACTTGTCAACCTTCACGCCCTGCGGAAGTTTAACCCAATGGCATCGAAATAGGGGGATCTTGAAAAGTACATAGTTGAGCTCCTAAATCTCCTCTACGAACCCATAGTAGGAGTTCAACCCGCGTGCCCCGGCGGTATTGAACCCTTCGTGAAATGTATCTATGCGGACACCGCTATTCTAGATTGTGCTCTTCCTATCCTGAGCTACCGTATAAAATGTGTACCCATTTATGTCGTATCCTTGCCATGTCACAATTGTAAATTTTGGCCTTTTTGCCAACCATAGCAGCGTTTCATCACTTGATGACCTCCCAGTGAATCGCACATTTAACCACTCGTTGAACCGACGGTTGTGCTCTCTCGTGATCCAAACCTCCGACCAGTCTGTATTTTATTGGCGTACCATGTCTTTGTGCTCGTCGATGTACGGGGACACTTGGGTCATGTGTTGCAAGACCGTGAAATAGGCCTGTGCGTACGTATCTAGATCGGGAGAGATTGCTTTCCTTCCGATGGTCCCGATACCCTCCAGTCTCCCCTCATGACGAGATAGAGGCACACCTATTGGTTCCACCTGAGCCATGTAGCCGACACAGAACTCAATGCCCTCTTCGGTTGCATAACCTTCGATGATACTACCCTCCGGCCGAGATCGATTCCGTACGTAGGACTTCAGAATTCCCATGTATCTCTCGAAAGGGTACAAATGACGTAGGAACACAGGGCCGCATATCTTTATCTCTTTCACAAGGTGAACAATGAGATGGATCATGATATCGAAAAATGACAGAGGGAAATACAACTCAAGATGACATAGAGTCATCACCACCTCGGCCTGCAGAGCGTCGAGTCCTTCGGGATCGATGACCTTCTGAGCAATTGAGTTAAAGAAATAACACAGCCTAAAGATTGCCACTCGGACCATGTTCGGCAAGATACTCCTAATTGCAACAGGAAGCATTTGTGTCATCAGCACATGACAATCATGAGATTTCATACTAATTAATTTCAAATCTTTCATGGAAACAAGTTTCTTAATATTGGCGGAGTAACTGGGAGGAACTTTCACACTATGCAAGCTTTGACACAGTTCATTTCTGTCGGCCTTGGCCAAAATGTAGCAAGCTGGGGGAAGGTATGTTCATCCTTTATTGGTCTCTTTCGGTGCTAACTCGGTTCTTATGTTCATATTAACCAAGTCATGCTGTGAGTTAGCACCGTCTTTTGTTTTGCCACTAATGTTCAGTAAGAGACCAATCAAGCTATCACATACATTCTTCTCCACGTGCATAACGTCGATGCAGTGGCGAACTTCTAAGTGTTCCCAATAAGGTAAGTTCCAAAAAATTGACCGCTTCTTCCAGATGTTTTTCTGAGGGGTTCTTAATTTAAGGCGCTTCCCAAGTACAACATCGATATCCTTAACCATATCACAGAGCTCTTTCCCTCTAAAATCCTTTGGAGCTGATCCGTCCTCCTTATTTCTGTCTAATTGTTTCTTCATCTTACGGTATGGGTGAATCCTGGGAAGGAACCTACGGTGACGCATATACACAGTTTTACGCGAGTTGTTCAGCCATACACTCTCGGTACCATCTAAGCAGTGCGGACAGGCTTTGGTTCCTTTTGTACTGAACCCCGACAGGTTACCAAGGGTAGGAAAATCATTGATGTTGCAGAATAATATGACGCGTAAATTGAAGTTCTCTCGTTTGTACGCATCTCATACTTGTACCTCTTCATTCCAAAGTGTCACAAGATCTTCCAGTAATGGTGCTAGGTACACATCAATATCGTTCCCAGGTTGCTTCGGCCCTTGGATAAGTAGTGACATCAAAATGTATTTCTGCTTCATACACAACCAAGGAGGAATGTTATACATACATAGATTCATAGGCCAGATGCTATGTCGGCTGCTCATGTTACTCAACCCTAACCTTATGTTCCTTGGTTCCGCACCAAACTCTTTGAAGCTCCGATCGAAGTTTCTCCACTGGGTAGAATCAGCAGGGTGTCTGAGCTTTCCATCTTTCTTACGCTCCTCCGAGTGCCAACGCATCAATCTTGTCTCCATTCGGTTCGCAAATAAACGTTTCAAACGTGGGATCACAGGCAGATACCACAATATCTTAGCTGGAGGTCCTTACTTCGCCTTAGCAGTATTCTTACGCTTGTATCAGGATGCTTTGCAAACGGGACATACATGCATGTCTGCATACTCTTTACGGTAGATGATACAATCGTTCGGACATGCATGTATTCTACTTCAATTCCCAATGGACAAAGAACCTTCTTGGCTTGGTAGGTCGTGCTGGGCAACACGTTTTCCTTCGGAAGGATGTCAGCTAAGAGACCTAACAACGCCGTAAAACTCTTGTCGGACAAACCATTGCTTGCCTTTAATTTTAGCAGTTCAAGCACATTTGACAAACTTGTGCATTCCGCTTGTACCGAGGAACAAAGGTTTCTCGAGTCCTCCATTAAGCCCTCGAATTTACAAAACTCTCTCTCACCATAGTTCCTTTCTGCATCGCGTAGCATCTGATCCAGATTGTCATCATGCGACCTATCCTCATCAAAAGCACATTCCACGTCCTGCATATCGTTGACTTCCTCGGCGATGTCGTCATTCTTGACTTTCGGTATAATCTGCTCTTCACCATGAGTGGTCCAATATGTATATCCTTTTTTGAAACCCCTTCATATTAAGTGAGATTCGATCTGCGCCAGGTTGTTAAACATTTTCATATTACCGCAATCAGTTCATGGACAATACATAAATTTTATCCCTTTCTTCAACATATCCTGCTCGGCGGCTCTTCTAAAAGCAAACACACCATTAATATGCTCTTCACTCACACGGTTCTCAACATACATCTGGTTTCGATCCATCTACATGTATACGCATAAGAAATTAATTAGTGTTAAATTATATTAATAAACCGCAAGTTCTCTAACTATTAACCAAACCTACTAAAATTTATTAGTGATTAACCTAGAGAAAATATAAAGGATTATGTATGATTGTTACCCTCGAGCTCACGATTTAATATCTGCGAGATCTCCTCCCTTCCTTCTCCTCTCCAAGTTGGCACAGTAGAGGAGGCAGCAGTGGAGCAATGGAGGAGGAGGCAGAGGGTGGCGTCTCAAATGATTCGGGCAGAGTTCTGTCGAGACCTATATATATAATGTCAGCAAGTTGGCACAGTAGAGCAGGCAGCAGTGGAGCAACGTGGGAGGAGGCAGAGGGTGGCGGCTCAAATGATTCGGGCAGGGTTCTGTCGAGACCTATATATATAATGTCAGCATATCACAGACGTTTATTATTACAAACCGTTTGTGATATGTAGATATCACTGGTTCTAACCGCCAACCGTCTGTGATATTCTCAGTATCACAGACGGCTAGAACCGTCTGTGATAGTTCCATATACAAAAGACGGTTCGTCATGGAACTATCTGTGATTATTTTATCACAGACGGTTTCAAAGAACCGCCTGTGATGAGGCATCTTCTATGGCATATTTTGTAGTAGTGGTTGGAGTTGCCACCCCAACTTTTAGATGTGCACGATGTCTTCCACATATGATAGCTCAAGAACTGCCTTCGAACCCCAAGTGAACACGCTTAGTTGGAGAACATCAATCTCGGAACACCCGATCCGAATCATAGACAAAGCCATAAGACATACTCGCAGTTGAGCCATCAAGATGCTAAGAGTTCAGTGGATCAATCACATCAAGACGAAACCACACGGAATAGGAAGGCGCCATAGAGCCGAAGTTCCCTACTTCTTTTTTCGAGCCCATCAATCTCGTGGGCTAGATTCTTTGTAAGGAGGGTAGGTCTATAACATCCCAAAAACTCCATTTTGGGAAGACATAATAGGGTAACTAGAAGAAAAATATATTTTGAGCATATTTAATACGAGAAGCTAATCACACATGATTTTCTTTTCAATTGTTTATAATAAAATTCAAACAAACATGAACTTGTAACAATTTTAGGACAAACAGAATGAAAATAGGTGAGAGAAATTCTTTAGAGCCCATTTGCATAGAGAAAATTTAATAAGCATCAATTAAGAAAAATTCATCTAAAGCAACAATATATTTCAAGAAAATAGTAGCATGTGAGAATTTTCTAGAAAATCACAGATCATATTTAATCCTAATAAATTGACATAAGGAATTATAGGGAGTCATAAGTCCTCACAAAAATTTTCATAAATTTTTGAACTATATTGTAACAATTCCCTCTAATCCTCAACCACTTAATTCTAAAATCCAAAAATTATCTCTCTCTTCACGCTGACATGTGGGACCCACACGCCAGCAAGCTTCTTCCACCTCAACCTCTCTCTGTCGCCAGCTCGCCAGTGAGCATTCTACCCGTTCGCCCACGTTTCCACTAGCCACCCACCATTTTTGACATCCACCTATCGCTATCACCTCCGCTCGGCTCCTCCCATCCTATCTACCGCCTTAATGCCCCACCAGCCCCGCTCTGGCAGAGACATTATGGGGTAGAGCGTGAGATACTCTCACGTCCACCATATTCTCGCCACTATTCTCACAAGTTTCTCTACCGTACATAAACCTCCGACCGCGTCACAATGCTTCTAGGTCGCCCTCCAGCTCCTCGAACATAATATGAGCTCCTAGTGTTTTGGTTCACTGGGACGAGTTTGTCATTCTCGACGCCGGTGAGTGGGCTCCATAACACCATCTTCACAAGTGAACTCCTTTGCCCTCGCTAATCGCATCATCAGGCACCTCTTGCCTCACTAACACTCTCTTTGTGTTCGATGTAGCTCTGGGAACCCTGTTGCTACGACAAGCCATCGCTTTATTTACCTCCAAATAAGACACCTATTCTCGCAACACCTTCGTTTCCGGCAACTGGTGAGCTTGAACCTCCCATTCCGCGCCATATCGTGTGTTACACTCCTCGATGCTTTTCTCCCTAATAATGAAGCTTCAACCGTAGAAAATCCTCTGGATCGATTAACTTCATCATTTTCGGCTGCCACAACCATTTTCTATTTAGCCGTCGACTCGGTGAGTCTCTTGTCGATTCGCTCTATCCCAACCATCCTTAGTGTGCATGCAAGCTAAAATGCACCTCCTTGTAGCATCTCCGCCCCTACAACAAGTTGTCGACAGAGCCTCTTTTAGCACTGGCAAGGCGGCCTAGAACAAGTGGCTCACCCCTGATCGGGAGACCGGTCAAGAATGGGACTTCTTGGAGAGTCACCATCATCTCACCCCACAGAAAGTGGAATGTGTGCGTCTCGGGTGTCCACCCGTCGATAAGTGCCGACATTAGACTACCGTCCAATGTGAAGTGGCCCACAAAGGCCAACAAACTCGTGTCTCAAAGGATTGAGATGTAGCGAGCGTTGAATTGCCAGTAATCCATCACGGACAGAAGCACTAGGGGTGGAGGGTCATCCACATCCCAGATGATCCATAACTTGCACCGTTGATTGATGTCGAGAAGGGTTCTAGAAGCTCCTAGAGAGACATGGAGACGGATTATTACAAATTTTTTGATAATGACGATAAATTACTAGAAATTAAAAATTTATGACTAAATACAGACAACTGTGGTTCGATGTACTATATATGTATAGAGTTTATGGCATATATAAAAAACTACTACCTCTAATCGTCAAGGAATTCCGTCGTTAAGAAGAACACGGAGGGTATCATGTCATTTGCCTTTTTCTAATTAGTCATGGAAGTCAATTATTGAAGAAAGTATCAATCCTTCTCTTTCCGAGAAGACTAAATTTTACCCTAGCAAATTTTCTATATATGATAGTCCTGATAACTGCATGTTCTTAGTGCGGATCACCTACGGCAAGATTATTTGACCACATATTTAGAAGAATGAGAATATTGATGTTCTCCCACAACAAATGAGAATATGAGTGAGTTGTCGGCATGAATTGATGGCCAAATTAACTCTGGACATGCATGGATTTACATTTAACAAACTGGTTAGATTATGCATCATGACGTCTAAAGCATTTGTATATATGCGAATGGAACCAACGGTATAATGCCGCGTTCATAAATATACCATGTTTTCCTTAACTTTTACCATTAATATTTAAAGACTATTTATATTTGTCAAGCGAAAATGGTATTATTATATTAGTTATGAAAAATATTTTCATAATATAATAATTTTATATTAATATATGAACATATTCATGTAAAAAGTAATGACTAAAGTTGTATTTTGGAGACCATATTGCCGTAAAAAATGTTATATATATTCTTGAACATATGGAATAATATTTAAATCGTGGCCTCTTTAATAAGTTTGATGCTTCGACCTTTCAGCAAATGCGCATAGATATGGTGCTCAATTATCAATCGTTTTTGTTAATTAGGGAAGAGCCGTATTTCTCACGGAAGGTTAATTTTCACTCTATTCTTATGCAATCAGATTAATCCAAATGCATTTGCAGTTGTTAGAATTTCCCTCCGCCTTCGGGGTGCCCCCACCAAGTTATGCAATCAGAGGAACTCGCTCCAAGTCGGTTCTGTTTTTTTTTCTCTCTTTTTTTTTGTGTTTTTCCCTTCATGCACATCACCGCAATGTGCGTGTTAGTATACGGTCTTGGTCACCCAGACCCTCCACCTGAGCACTCTTTCCTTTTGTAGTTTGATATATTGACCACACCTCTTGTTCCTATAGCCCTCCATGCCATAGGTTTATACCTCTCTGAACCACCAACTTGTTAGTACCGCGTGATTAGTCCCGCCACATCTTCCTTCTTTCAACAGCTCGCACCTTCGCCTTGGGGCTTGTTAGAGTTTGCAACCATCTTTGCATTTCGCACATACCTGCAGATAAGATATAAGTACCTAACACTGACGACAAGGTTTCCTTCTATTGGCTAGGATTTTTGTCAGACCTCTCATAGGTTGCCCTTCCTTTAGATCTACCTATCAATCAGTATCCTCCATTGCTCCATATTCTTTTCATAATTACATGCACTTTGCAAATAACTTGCATGAATCCACCTCAAAGTGATACCTCACAACCTTTGAGTTCAAGCGACTACATAGATTTTAGATTCTTCATTAAGTCGGGAATACACCGAACTCCCTTCAGTGTGGGATTTTCCCCATCATACATCTCCATTGTTACCGTTCCCACCTCATTACTACATACTCCTTGTAATCCACTAAGTGAACAGTTCAATCCGTCGGGAGTAGAGATCCTTCAGCAAACATCTCTCTCGCCAAACATATGTGGAAGCAACGACCCGAATTAATGTAATATCCATCTATGTGAAGTAATTGATTGATTGATGACTAATATGTCCGAAACATCCTTCGCTACCTCCATTGAGCATGCACCCCTCATTTGCTTCAAACTTGAACAATCCTTTATCATATGACCTTTCTAGTCGCATAGATAGCATACATATGTGCCCTTCCTTTTGGCCTTTTTGTCCACGTGATTATTGCTTTTGCTAGCAACACTTGTAGCACTCAATGCTTGATTACCCGAGGATGAAGAATCCGATGGTTTCTTCAAAGACCCCACATCCAATAGATTTTCAACTGCCTCATTGAAGTTGAATGCGTTTTTCCTAGCAAGAATATTCATCTCTAATTGCTCTCATCATGGTGGTAGATATGATGCCATTATGACAAATTTATTGTTCTCCTCAATTTTCTCAACCAGACTTATCAGCTGCGTGACAAGCAAATTCCTTTAGTACAACCTCAAAAGAGTGCAATGGATTGTCGCTCTCTCACAACCCTCTCGGATCTCTTAGGACCCTTGAATCCTTGCCCTATACAAAAATCTAGTGCTAAAAAAGTAAACTAGCATCTAATCCTCTTGTGCACCCTCTGGTCTGGACAAATTTGTCTTGCTTGGCTTGCTTCTTGTTTGGTTTCTTGGGTTCCTATGGATATTCATCATGGCATTATATAGTGTCTCTAGGCCTCCTTCAATATGAAGTAGGAATCTAACTCTAAAGAGAAGTAGGAATCCTAATCCAACTAGGATTCATTTAGAACCCAAACCATGCTCAGAGACTACTTGAATACTTGAATACGAGGGGAGCGGACTGCGTCTATGAGCCATTCTCAGAGAAGAACGAGGCAACGACGATGCACCACCATAGTCACGTCCATCACAACCTTGAAAGACATGAGGCGGTGAGCCTAGGCGCCCAAAGAAGCTGCAGAGCCCTAGAATAGGGTGTGGTGAGGTGATCTTCCACTCGTCCATTGGATGCCCAACTCCTCCAAAGAGTGTCCATCACACTGAGCTCGGGTGGCCATGGCACTGCCGTGGAGGTCACTCCTGGTGGCGGAGGAGCTCAAGAGACGCTTGCAGAAGCCGCTAGCGGTAGTGGACCTTGAAATGTCCCAGGAACTTGTGGATGCTGTGGGCCACGACGGTGAAGCTCACAAACGATGGCGGCCTTATTGTGTCCAGTTGTTTTTGGCCTGTCCGGATGTAACATCCCAAAAAATCCATTTTGGGAAGGCATAATAGGGTAGCTAGAAGAAAAATATATTTTGAGCATATTTGATAGGAGAAGCTGATCACACATGATTTTCTTTTGAATTGTTTATATAAAGCAAATAATAAAATTCATACAAACATGAACATGTAAGAATTTTAGGAAAAAACAGAATGAAAACAGGTGAGAGAACTTATTTAGAGTCCATTTGCATAGAGAAAATTTATTGAGCATCAATTAAGAAAAATTTCATCTAAAGCAACAATACATTTCAAGAAAACTGTAGAATGTGAGAATTTGTGAGAAAATCACATGACATATTAAATCCTGATAAATTGACATCAGGAATTATAGGGAGTCAGAAGTCCTCACAAAATTTTTCATAATTTTTTAAATTATATTTCTATGTTTAAAAAATCCCTCCAACCCTCGGCCACTTAATCCTAAAATCTAGAAATTATATATATATATATATATATATATATATATATATATATATATCGCTGATGGCGGGACCCACACATCAGCAAGCTTCTTCCACCTCGCACTCTCTCCCTTGCCAGCTTGCCAGTGAGCACTCCGCCCGCTAGCCCAAAGTTTCCACCAGGCACCCACTGTTTTCGACATCCACCTAGCGCCGTCACCTTCACTTGGCTCTACCCATCCTATCTACCGCCTTAATGCCGCGCACCAACCCCGCTCTAGTGGAGATGCCGTGGGGGAGAGCGCGAGATACTCACAAGGCTATAATATTCTCGCCTCTTTTCTTATGTGCTTCTCGACCGTACATAAACAACCGACTGCATCACAGTTCTTCTAGCACGCCACTCGCTCCTCGCATGTAATCGAGCTCCTAGTGCTTTTGTTCACCGGGAACGAGTGCGTCGTTCTCTATGCTGGTGAGCGGGCTCCGTAACATCATTTTCTCTAGTGAGCTCCTTTGCCCTTGCCAATCGAGTCATCATGTGCCCCTTGCCTCGCTGATACTCTCTCTATGGTCGATGTAGCTCTGGGAACCCCGTAGCTCTGTCAACCCATTGTATTCTTCATCTCCAGCGCACACCTGTTCTAGAACATCTTTGTTTCGAACAACCTGGTGAGCTTGAACCTCCCTTTCCCATGTCATATCATGTCTTACACCCTACTGATGCTTTTCCCTCTGTTAATGAAGCTTCAACTGCAGAGATTCCTCTGGATTAATCATCTTCCTTATTTCTGATCGCCGCAACCATTTTCTAGTTAGCTGTTGACTCGGTGAGTCCCCTGTCAGTTCTTTCTATCCCTACCATACTTAGGGGGCATGCAAGCTAATGCACACCTCCTTGTAGCATCTCCGCCCCTACAACGAGCTGTCGACGAGAGCCTCCTTTGTGCCGCCAGTGTTCAACGTTGCCCTGCCACTCTGGTCATCCTCAACTGGGCCTTCCAGTCCGTCGGTGGATGGCCTGGAACAAGTGGCTCACCCCTAATTGGGAGACCGATCAAGAATTAGATATCTTGGAGAGTCACCATCATCTCACCCCCACCAAAAGTGAAAGGTGTGCATCTCGGGTCTCCACCTCTCGACAAGTGCCGACATCAAACTGCCGTCTAGGGTGAAGTGGCAGCCGACAAATAGCAGCCTCGCAAAGGGAAACAAACCCGTGTTTCGAGGGATTGAGATGTAGCGAGCGTCAAGCTACCAGTAATCCCTCCTGGACTAAAGCACGAGGGGTGGAGGGTCATCCACGTCCTCCATGATCCACGACCTGTACCGATGATTGTTGTCGTAGAAGGGTTCCAGAAACTCCGATAGAGGCATGGCTTGCAAGAGATGAAAGAAATAGATTATTAGTGAAAATATTGATAATGATGATAAATTAGTTGAAATTAAAAAATTTATGACTAAATACAGACAACAAATTAATATATACTAATTAACTATGATCAAATTAATTACGGCTAATTAAATACAACTAAATTAGTTGTGACTAAATTAATTATTTATGATTAATTAATTACCACAAATGAACTACAGGGGATTAGTACGGTACACATATAAGAGTATCAGGTATTTAAAGCTCGGGGTCCGACACCGGATGTACGAGTGTTAGCATTATCCAACTAATTTTGGGAGAGAACAAAAGTTTTGAAACTTCCGGGGCCCGTTCGGAAAGCTAGAGTTTCACAGGGAGTCAGGGATCCTTTGGGAATAGTACTGTTCTCTGCACAATTCATGTGGTATATATTTATGCCTTTTTATATTACTATATATGCATATAGAAAATCTGAGTTTATTGTACTTAAGTTATACCTGTGTAAAAGTATTGTTAAAAAGTATTGCTCAACTGTGGTTCGATGTATTATATATGTCTAGAATTTATGGCATATATAAAAAACTACTACCTCTTATCGTCAAGGAATTCCGTCGTTAAGAAGAACACGGAGGGTATCATATCATTTGCCTTTTCCTAATTAGTCATGGAAGTCAATTATTGAAGAAAGTATCAAACCTTCTCTTTTGGAGAAGACTAAATTTTACCCTAGCAAATTTTCTATATATGATAGTCCTGATAACTGCATGTTCTTAGTGCGGATCACCCACGGCAAGATTATTTAATTAACCATATATTTAGAAGAATGAGAATATTGATGTTCTCCCACAACAAATGAGAATATGAGTGAGTTGTCAGCATGAAATGTTGGCCAATTAACTCTGGACATGCATGGATTTACATTTAACAAACTGGTTGGATTCTGCGTCATGACGTCTAAAGCATTTGCATATATGCGAATGGAACCAACGGTATACTGCCGCGTTCATTAATATACCACATTTTACAAAACGTGCGTTCAAACTTTCTTAACTTTGACCATTAATGTTATGAAAATATTTATATTGGTTATATGAAAATAGTATCATTATATTAGTCATGAAAAATATTTTTATAATATAATTATTTTATATTAATCTATTAACATATTCATATAAAAAGTAATGACCAAAGTTGCGTGTTGGAGAGCATGTCGCTGAAAAAAAATGTTATATATTCATGAACAGATGAGGTAATATTTAAATCGTGGCCTCTTTAATAAGTTTGATGCTTCGACCTTTCAGCGAATACGCATTGATATGGAGCTCAATTATCAATCGTTTTTGTTAATTCGGGGAAGAGCCATATTTCTCACGGAAGGTTAATTTTCACTCTATTCTTAGTATGCAATCAGATTATTCCAAATGCATTTGCAGTTGTTAGAATTTAGCTTAAAAGTGTAAAAACCTATTCATTCCTTAAACTTCAAAGCATACATAATTTAGTCTTATATTGTCTAACCAAGTGGTGGGATAATAATTTATAAGATGGAGTCCTTGACACCCCTTGAAATATGTGACACATAGTATGTGATGACATGAGGGACAATAGCTAAAGTCACACACATGCGTATATTCGTGTGACAATTGTGTGATTTGTGACTCACGACGTGTGAACATGTCTTAAACCTAGTTCACCTTTTTTTTTTGCTAACAGTGCATTTATCTCTATCCAAATAGTGTGGTCGGAAGACCAATGTGGTCGACGGAAGACCATTCTTATCGGAAGACCAGTGTGGTCACTAGTTGGAGCCGTAGATGAGGGTATAATCAGGAGGTGACAAAACACTGGTTAATTACCCTTAATTAGTTTTTCAATTAGTAGTTACCGGTGGTTGATTATGCGCTTTACTATGTAGTTATTATAGAGTAATTGTCTCGACCTTAAAAGGATTTGGAGACGTCTAGACCATAGACTAATTGATTAACACCCATTACTTCTTCTTCCTCTTTGTTCTACTGTGCTGGTATGCTGTGCTGTCGAATCAAGTCATCTTTTCTTCTCAGTGTGCACCGCAAAGGAGGATGAGCGGATATCTCCGAACCATTGCCGCAGAGAGTACTTGCACGGGGTGACAATAAGGTTTCTGGACAACGCAAATACGTGATTGCTCGCTTCACTGCTTCATCTACGTTCTGCACTACATATAGTCTGCACTGCTTCCTGTTTTTATTAAGCTCGACTGTAAGTTGGTTGTGCAAACAAACTACTATGTTATAATCGTGTATGTTTAGACGTACAATGTAACACCCTGACTATAAGGAAGTTAAGATGTCACCTACATCCACTACTCTTCAATTGACTAACATCATAACGCATGATAAGGTGAAGCAAGTATTAAGATTATACGGAAACAAGTATTCATCATCCATATTTAATCAATGTAATGGAAGTAAACAATTCAGAAAGTTATGGTAAATAAGGCCAGGATGGCTTATTACAATGCAACACAAGTCATAATTAACGACAATAAAAGTCCTCAAATTGTTTGATATATGATAGTGAGTGCATCGTGATGAACTACCCTCCACAAGATCATTCTTCCTTGTCACTTACCTAAATAAGACAATAAAGCAAGAATGAGCCAAAGACTCAGCAAGCAACTGTATATAACAATCAAACATACTTTGAACAATATATCATAATCATATTTGAAACATTTACTGGAAACGAATTTATGAATGGATGAAGTGGAATGGTGCATTGAAGGAAATGGACATATTGCAGCATATACCAGTATAGCGAGTGAATCACCCGTCGGTGTTCACTTAAAGTAATCGTATGAAGAACGTTTCATACGACCGTCCAACGTGGCCCACATTGGAATGGTGGACTCACGTAACGTGGCCCACATTGGAATGGTGGACTCACGTACCCATCTTGGAATTGATGGGATTTCAAGTGCCCATACTGGAATCGATGGGTCTTACTAAAGTAATGTATGCATGTCATGTAATACCCCGGCCTGCTCGTAGTGTGGCCCATGTGGCCCATGAGGAGTTGTGTGGTGGGATTAGTCCCACATTGCTTGTCTCAAGTGAGTTGTAGTAGTATATAATGCCTGTTGATCCAAACGTAGCACCTCCGTTAACCCTTTACATGAAGCGAGGACGAAAGTGTGTTAGGTGCTATGTGTGTGGGTCCGCCCCACTGGTGGGCATTGAGCCGAATTTGGGTCGTGTTACAGATGGTATCGAGCATCAACCTCGGCGCTGCAGTGGATGGGCGTGGCATATGGCGCATGGCATGTGGGCCCGAGTGGACACATGGCATGGCATATGTCGACCGACGCACGGACGCAGTACCGAGGGGTTTCTGCATTTGCCGCAGATGTATCTGCCGAGGGCGCCATCGGGGTGAATGTAATACCCTACCGCTCGTAGTGTGGCCTATGTGGCCCATGAGGAGTTGTGTGGTGGGATTAGTCCCACATTGCTTGTCTCAAGTGAGTTGTAGTAGTATATAATGCTGTTGATCCAAACGTAGCACCTCCGTTAACCTTTACATGAAGCGAGGACGAAAGTGTAAGTGAGGTGCTATGTGTGTCCGTCCACTGCATGGGCATTGAGCCGATTTGGGTCGTGTGTTACATGTCATGATGTGATCTCATGTCAATATTGAATTGTACTCATAAATGAAAAGAACACATGGCATTCATCTACAAATACGAACAAATGTAATCATGCATTCACACATCATACATGGCATCAATCATAGAATACAAATTACTTGCCTGCCGCGCTGCAACGGGTTAGGAGGTAATTGGGATACCCCTCCACTCACCGCTTCACCGCCTACAATATAACATAATCGAAATAAGGGCAAACGAATATGGCAATGCTACACGAGTCCTCCCTCAATCTCTAATCAAACTAACCAAATAAAAGTTCAATTTGATCAATTTACCCAAACATTTCAATTATCCCTAATCTGGCAGTTTTACTAGAAAATTCACCAATAAAATACCGTAAGTCCAAAAGACCTGAAACCAGTGCTCAAATTTTCTTAACTTAACTGGCTACAAAACTCTAGTTGATGGTAAACTCTAATTCGGCCAATACAGAGGTCTAACTATCCAATGAAAAACATTAACTGCAGTCTGCCCAGAATTCAGAACAGCCCTAAAGAAAAGGCTCTAACTTTTAAACCACTGATCCAAATAAAGTGATTTTTATCAGCCTGGAAAGCTGGAGAAATTATCGTCATAAACCTAGTTGGGTAGCCGACCTGATTCTGAGTCTAACTAGATCAAAACCTAGGTGCAACCGACTATACCCAATATTTCTGACAGACAGACCAGAACGTAGTAAAACAGTCATAACTTTTAATCCACTGGGTGAAAATTCGTGATCCAGGTGCCAAAAGAAAGCTAATTAAATAAGGAACAAATCTCTAGAAGGCGAGGACATCCAATTCTGCCTCTAAGACACCCAAAACCGAGTTGCAACATTCTGTACAGAACCGATCTACTGACAGAGATTACGCGATACTACCAAAAACATTGAATCGACAACTCTAACGCAATTAAACAGCGATGGGGTCTCTCGTTACCCTTGTAGACCCGAAGAATGATGAAGATCAACTTCCCGAAGGCTTCCCCTCTCCTTCTTTGGCCAGCCCCAACTCCACAAACCCGATTGGAATGCAAGCGCCCGGCGGAGGAAGAAACGAAGGTGAACGCGTGGGAGACCGGGTGTGCAGCTCCGGGGATCACCAATGGCAGCCACCAATGGAGGGGGAGGCGCCTAGGAGGAGGGGAGAAGGGAATGGGGGCGGCTCAAGGGGGAGGAGGGGCGGCTCAAGGGGGAGGGAGTGGAGGCTCTAGGGTTTGGGGAAGTGGTGCCCCCTTTGCCGCCCCTACTTGGCCGCCCCCTCATGGGCCACTGGTCGCAGATCGCGCCCAGTTGTCCGCAATAATGATTACCCTCAAGATTGGAATTTTCCGCTGAAAACAATTTCTTTTACTCTCTCCGACCTCTTTCTTTCTACCGAACCGTTTCCGACGAGTTGTAAATCTAGTTTTGAATAAAATTCTGCACAAATACAACGATACAACCTAACCGGATAAATGAGGTATTACATTCTACCCCCTTAGAAAGATTCAACCTCGAATCTACGCAAAGAAACTTCGAGAAAGATAGATGAACAACTTAGGTAGTTACCTGAGACAAACAGGTCGGGGTATTGCTCTCGCATGCGGGACTCCAACTCCCAAGTGGCCTCTCTCTCACTGATGAGACCAAAGAACTTTGACATACTTTAGGGTCTTATTCCTCAGAACCCGTTCTGATTCTTCTAATATCTTCACCGTAGGGACTCAAGGTAAGGTCTTGCTTGACAATCAAAGGCTCCAAAGGAATGACATGATCCGGGTCTCTCGTAAACTTTCTCAAAGATCGAAACATGAAACACGCTAGAACCCCACTCATAGAATCAGAAGGTCCAAGCGGTAGCTAGCTTCCCAATTCGTGCCACGATTGGGAAGGGTCCAACATACCTTGGACTAAGCTTTCCTTTGGTGCCGAAACGCACTACGCCTTTAGATGGCGATACTCTCAACAGAACTTTGTTTCCCACCTCGAATTCCAAATCTCGTCTTCGACATCAAGATAGCTCTTACTCGCCGGCTCTGGCGACCAACAAATTCGCCTAACTCTCGCCACTCTAGCCATCGTCTGCTGAACCCGTCGGGACCCAAGACTGCCCGCTCTCCAACCTCATCCCAGCACAACGGGGACCTGCACTTACGCCCATAAAGAACCTCGTATGGTGCAGCTCGAATACTGGAATGATAACTGTTGTTATAAGCAAACTCTGCCAAGGCTAAATGCTCTTCCCAATTCCCTTTCCAGGATAAAACACAACACCTGAGCATGTCTTCTAATGTCTGAATGGTGCGCCGATCGTCCATCTGTCTGGGATGAAAGGTTGTGCTAAGACAGAGTTGTGTGCCCAATGCACTCTGCAAACTTTCCCAGAATTTGGAAACGAACTTGGCATCTCGGTCAGAAACAATGGTCTTTGGCACTCCGTGCAAACGCACAATTTCTCGTACATAAAGAGGAGCCAAATCGCTTGCCGAATTGGTTGTACGAATAGGAATGAAATGTGCAGACTTACTGAACCGGTCCACAATAACCCAAATGGCATCCTTTCCTCGCTGCGTGCGAGGTAAACCAACCACAAAATCCATAGATATATCGTCCCATGGCCAAACGGTACCTCCAAGGGTCGCAATAGCCCCGATGGTCGCTTGTGCTCGCCTTGACCACCGGGCACACCCCACATGAAGCTACATATCATGCGATATCAATTTTCATCCGTTTCCACGTAAACTTTTCTTTAAATCTTTGTACATCTTGGTCTCACCAGATGTACGGTATAAGGAGTACGATGGGCCTCTTTCAAAATCTCCAATTTAACTCGAGACTCTGTGGCACACAAAGCGCCCTTTAAATCGCAAAGAGTCAAACTTATCCACACCAAGTGACCTTGCTTGCCCTCAAAGACATCGCTTCTCACTCGTTGGAGCATCCGATCTTCTTCTTTGTGCTACTCGCACCCGCTCGGAAGGGTGACTCTAAAATCAATCGAGTCTCGATGCATGCGGTACCCGCAGCGTAAAGAAATATCCAAACGCCAAAGTCGCAATAAGACAATCGAGGATAGGAGGTGTCGCCTTGCGACTCAAGGCATCGGCTACCACATTAGTCTTGCCGGATAGTATGAATAGTAAGATCATAGTCCTTGATCAACTCTAGCCATCTCCTCTGCCTCAAGTTCAAGTCCTTCCGGTAAAGATGTATTTGTGCTCTTGTGGTCGTGAATACATCACAAGATTCGCCGTACAAATAATGACGCCAGATCTTCAAAGCATGAATCAACCGCAGCAAGCTCTAGATCATGGGTGGGATAATTGCTCATGCTTCTTCACTGCCTCGATGCATAGGCAATCACTTTACCATCCCGCATGAGTACACAACCAAGTCCAACTATGGACGATCTGAATAGATAGTGAATCTCTTCCTGTGCTCGGGAAGAGTAAGAATTGGAGCGATCACTAATCTATCTTTCAAAGAGCAAAATCTGCGCTCACAAGCATCGGATCATCGAACCTAACACCTTTCTGTGTCAAGCTGGGACATCGGTTTAGCAATGGTTGAAAAACCTCCACAAACCGCCGTAATAGCCACTAAACCCGTAAAACTCCTTACTTCTTTAACATTGGTTGGTCTCTTCCACTCAACCACCGTCGAAATCTTACTAGGATCAATCAAATACCCTTCTGATTAATAACGTGACCCAAAAATCCAACTTCAGAAATCCAGAACTCACATTTATTCAGCTTGGCATAGAATTGATTCTCTCTTAAAGTTTCAAGTACCAATCGCAGATGGTGGGTGTGATCCTCCTCTGTCTTGGAATAAATCAAGATATCATCTATGAATACCACAACGAAATCATCAAGGTATTGATGCAAGACATCGCTCATGGCTTCCATGAAATCGCAGGAGCATTCGTTAGTCCGAAAGACATAACTTTATACTCATAATGACCATACCTTGTAGAGAAAGCCGCTTTCAACATCCCGCCACGAACTCGAATCGATTATAACCCGATCGAGATCAATCTTAGAAAATATTCTAGCTCCTTTCAACTGGTCGAAAAGATCATCAATGCGAGGCAAAGGATATTTGTTCTTCACAGTCGCCTGATTAAGCGCCCGATAATCTATGCACATACGCCAGCTGCCATCCTTCTTCTTAATAAAAAGAACAGGCGCTCCCCAAGGCGATACGCTACGCTGAATCATACCTTTGGACAGCAGTCGCCCAATTGTTTCTTCAATTCTTCCTGAAATGGCCGAGCCAAACGGTAAGGAGACTTGGACAAAGGCCGAGTTCCCGGAACAAGATCAATCCCAAACTCCACTTTCCTCACCGGAGGCATTCCGGGAAGTTCTATAGGAAAGACATCGGAAAACTCCTTCACAACTCGAATCTCCTCAATACGCGCAAAGAATCGTCTTTTCATTGAGGAGCAAAGTAATCCGATGGTCGATGCACGACGGCTAGGGAATAGATTAGCGTAACAAATATTGAATCGAGGCGGTGCGCGCTCGAATACCGCTTCTTCACGGAAGGAGCTAGCAAGGTCACCGTCTTCCGAAACAACAAATTTTGGCACGGTATTGGACTAACGGTCCATACCGAGATAACATCGAATGGTGCCAATTGAATAACCATAAGATTCGCAGTGAAAACCTCATCATCAATAAGTATAGAACAACCGGACAGACGGTAGAGCTAGAAATAAGTCCTCCGGGAGCCGACTACCACCGACTCGTAAATAAGTGAAAACTCAAACCCACTTTTCTAACAAACTCCAAAGACACGAACGAGTAAGTAGCCCCGAATCAAACAAAGACAAAGGCATCATACGAATCCACAAGTAAAGTACTGTCACCACATCGGACGCCCCAAGGTCTCGAGGGTGGGCATGGCGAGACCCCACGATGCACGGTGCGTAAGACACCGACACTCATGACGGAAAGCTGGAAACAAATTGCTTTGGAGGAACAAACGACGGAGGTGCGGATGGTGCGGATTCCAATAGAACCTGCGCAGAGGTGCCGAGTAAAAGCCGTAGGTGGAACCCAAGCCGAGGATACTTGTGGTGCGAACCGCCGCCGAGTCTGAATCAACCTCTCGTGGAAAGCCGGAGGAAGAAGCTGCTGGGACGGTCTCCCATTTGATGATACTAGTTGGATTTCGCTGCACATCGAGGACTTGTGGCCCTCCCGACCACATTCTTTGGCATGTTCCCTTGAAGGAACATTTCAAGCTCGATGCCCGCCACCACACCGAAAACACTTCATACCTCGACTGGGACAGACACAATCGTGGGGCGAAGATGAAGAACGTGGCGCCAAGAAGAAGATCGCCATCTTTGAATCGGACGGGAGTGTTGGTTCTTTGAAACCTCTTAGCGGTCATTCAAAAGACCCACCACCTCCACCGAACTCCGCTTCGCCACCGCGGATCCACCAATAGCAAAGTAACCACTAGCAACATGCCCTTGCGACGAAGGAGCTCTTTCCAACTCCATCCTCTAGCTCGCTCAACCACCGAGCTAAAGTCACGAGACTGTTGTTCTGAATCCGCGATACTCGATTGAGGCCCCGCCGAACCTCTTAGCCTTCTCTTTATCATCACTTGCCACGGCTGGGACAAAGCGCACCAGATTGTTAAATCCGGCCTCATACTCAGATACCGACATTTTTCCTTGCACAAAGGTCAGGAGTGATTGCTCCATCTTCTCGATGAAAGAGTCAGGATAAAACTGTGACCTGAACCTCTCCACAAATACCTCCCAAGTAACAAGACCCTGTGCTGGAGTCCTGGAAGATAGGACTCCTTCCCACCAGATGTCGGCCTGGCCCTTCAGCTGAAAGGCCACAAATCGCGCCTTCTGCGCGGATGCCAGCTCTAAGGCTCCAAACTGACGCTCCATGCACCTCAACCAGTCCGCAACCTTAACCGGTGTACCTGCTCCGTCAAAAGTGTCCAGACGAAGCGACATCCACTCACGGAGGCTCATCCTAGCCTCGGGTGGAACAAAGAGCAAGAATGTGTTCCGCCACAGTGCAAAGCGGCCGCAGAATGGCCGCCGCAATTGTTGGCGGAGTTGTTGATTCTCCCTGATTAGGTTCTGAATGAGATCAGCTGTTGCGGCCGGTGGCTCAGCAACCGGAGGCGCAGCTGAGGCAATCTCCTCGATCAAAGACCAGCCAACCCTTCAGACGAAGACGATGTAGCTGCCGGACCGCGGCCACGACCACCACTACGGGTCGGTGGACGACCACGACCACGGCCTCTACCTCTTGCCATCTAAGAACAACACAACAGAACGAAAATCAAATACTTAGCTCAACGAACTGATAAACAAAATAAATGGGGACATAACCAAGCAATTGGGGAAAAACAATGGTTTACCCAACCCTTCCTATTGTGCACAGTGTGTCATTTTAATATTATTACCACGGACCTGAAGCCCGCTCTGATACCAACTGTAACACCCTGACTATAAGGAAGTTAAGATGTCACCTACATCCACTACTCTTCAATTGACTAACATCATAACGCATGATAAGGTGAAGCAAGTATTAAGATTATACGGAAACAAGTATTCATCATCCAGATTTAATCAACGTAATGGAAGTAAACAATTCAGAAAGTTATGGTAAATAAGGCCAGGATGGCTTATTACAATGCAACACAAGTCATAATTAACGACAATAAAAGTCCTCAAATTGTTTGATATATGATAGTGAGTGCATCGTGATGAACTACCCTCCACAAGATCATTCTTCCTTGTCACTTACCTAAATAAGACAATAAAGCAAGAATGAGCCAAAGACTCAAACAAAAATCAGATATAACAATCAAACATACTCTGAACAATATATCATAATCATATTTGAAACATTTACTGGAAACGAATTTATGAATGGATGAAGTGGAATGGTGCATTGAAGGAAATGGACATATTAAAAGATATATCCAGATAGCGAGTGAATCACCCGTCGGTGTTCACTTAAAGTAATCGTATGAAGAACGTTTCATACGACCGTCCAACGTGGCCCACATTGGAATGGTGGACTCACGTAACGTGGCCCACATTGGAATGGTGGACTCACGCACCCATCTTGGAATTGATGGGATTTCAAGTGCCCATACTGGAATTGATGGGTCTTACAAAAGTAATGTATGCATGTCATGTAATACCCCGGCCTGCTCGTAGTGTGGCCCATGTGGCCCATGAGGAGTTGTGTGGTGGGATTAGTGATTTTTATCAGCCTGGAAAGCTGGAGAAATTATCTTCATAAACCTAGTTGGGTGGCCGACCTTATTCTGACTCTAACTAGATCAAAACCTAGGTGCAACCGACTATACCCAATATTTAGGTGCAACCGATACCCAATACAGACAGACCAGAACGTAGTAAAACAGTCATAACTTTTAATCCACTGGGTCAAAATTCGTGATACAGGTGCCAAAAGAAAGCTAATTAAATAAGGAACAAATCTCTAGAAGGCGAGGACATCCAATTCTGCCTCTAAGACACCCAAAACCGAGTTGCAACATTCTGTACAGAACCGATCTACTGACAGAGATTACGCGATACTACCAAAAACATTGAATCGACAACTCTAACGCAATCAAACAGCGATGGGGTCTCTCGTTACCCTTGTAGACCCGAAGAACGATGAAGATCAACTTCCCGAAGGCTTCCCCTCTCCTTCTTTGGCCAGCCCCAACTCCACAAACCCGATTGGAATGCAAGCGCCCGGCGGAGGAAGAAACGAAGGTGAACGCGTGGGAGACCGGGTGTGCAGCTCCGGGGATCACCAATGGCAGCCACCAATGGAGGGGGAGGCGCCTAGGAGGAGGGGAGAAGGGAATGGGGGCGGCTCAAGGGGGAGGAGGGGCGGCTCAAGGGGAGGAGTGGAGGCTCTAGGGTTTGGGGAAGTGGTGCCCCCTTTGGCCGGCCCTACTTTGGCCGGCCGGCCTCATGGGCCACACTGGTCGCAGATCGCGCCCAAAGTTGTCCGACAATAACGACACCCCAAGATTGGAATTTTCCGCTGAAAACAATTTCTTTTACTCTCTCCGACCTCTTTCTTTCTACCGAACCATTTCCGACGAGTTGTAAATCTCGTTTTCGAATAAAATTCCCAGACAAATACAACGATACAACCTAACCGGATAAATGAGGTATTACATACAATGAGTTTTCTACTATTAACATTTCTTTATGCAGCTCTAGTTATTTGTAATCTTTACCTAATAATAAAATTTAGAATTAAAATATTATGCATATTTCCAATCGCAGTTACGAAGGAGCCAATACTTCTTAAGTTACATACTCGATGATAGCTTTGACCCCAGCAAATAAACATTAAAATAGATATGGCACCTAACAAATATTCCTTCCCGTTGAGAGAGATAAACAGGGAGACAGAAATAGACCCTAACAAAGATTGTAGCATGGTATATATCACCTAGTGCGTGTGTATATAGTAGAACAAAGGAACCAGCTGCTATAACTAATTCATGTCATCTAAGATCAAGACTTTTTTAAAATAAATAATACATTTAAAAATAATAATTACACAAATAAATATCCGTTTAATAAATTTTGAAAAAATAGGCTTTATGTCGCCATTCCAAATGGAGAAATGGCACTGTCGCCATGCAAACAGTGTGGAACGACAGCATAGACTTAAGTCACCATTTGGATTGGCGATAAGTGTAACACCCTGGCTAAGCAGAAGCCAAGATATTATCTAAAGTCTAACACCAAGTAACACTACAAATTAATTTCAAGAATCTTTCAGCTAATAACATAAAAAGAGCAACAGCTATCAGAATGAATATATGAACTGAACTAGAATTAAACAACATATCAAAACTCTAATTATCCAATCATGTTGAATCATTTAGGATAAACCTATCTGTAACACCCTGGCTATTCGGAAGCCTAAATGTTACATAAAGGATCTAACATGTAATCAACCAGCGGAAGAATTCAAACATAACTCATATGAGGACATAAAGAAGTCAAACTTTCATAAAGTAATGGCAGTAATAAAAGTTGAATCCAAACGATTAAACAAGGGAGGGATCAAGGATCACCAACAGTACTAAAGCAACCATGGCAACGGGAGGGTTATCAACCACATCAAAATTATTTATTATAGTTCAACATTCTACGAATGAAAGGTATAGTCAAATCTTAATATTAAAACGGAAGGAAGGTGAAAAGTGTGAATAGTATGTGTGACTAGTCCCGCCTAGCGTCATCACCAATGATCACCTAAATAAATAAAGAAAACAAGAATGAGTCGAAACTCATCAAGTACAGTAAACAATTGAACATACAAGGTTATGAACAAGTTAATCTCAATACGAATTATGAACTTATCTCTGAACACTTATGAGTATGAATGGAATGAATGGATGCATTGAAAGAATGGACTGCTCAACAACTTATACCGGTAAAACGAGTGATACACCCGTCGGTGTTCACTTAAGCTCGTACTTAACAAAGTCTGGGGACCCAAATACCGTATGAAGAACGTTTCATACGGGTGTTCAAGATTGCCCACATTGGAGTGGTAGAACTTACATGCCCATACTGGAATTGATGGGTCTTTTGATTTTCACTCCCGTGGTCACAACGAAAACATGGCATGAATAGAATGGAGGACATGAAATGAACTTTTATCACATAAAAATGAAGAATAATACTCAGCATATGAATATGACTAGCAAGTCTAGCATTAAATCCACGTTCAATCATCAACATTCAATAGAATCAAAAAAGGTACTTGCCTTCCGCACTGTGACGTGTTAAGAGGCAACGAAAGTGCTCATCCACCCACCGCCTCACCTCCTACACAACATATATTCGGAATAAGGATAACATGGTATGACATAGCTACAGGTGTCCTACCATTACCCTCTAACTATCCAACACAATCAACGGTTTCAAACTGACAATTAAACTATTCAGCCACCTGACAACCCTACTGGGAAGCAGTACGAGAAAAATCATAATTAAAAATCTGTAACTCGGAATGACGTGAAACCAGTGTTCAATGAATCTTAACGAACCAGGCTACAAAACTCTAGTTTACAAGATTCACTAAATCTACCAAAACAATAAGCTAACCAGCAGTTTAAAACGTATGATAGATATCTATCTAGACAATCGATCAACAGTAAAGAACAAGGCATATCTTTCATTCTATAGATCCAATGGAGGTGTTCTTTATCAATATAGAAATATTATTAAAAATTATACAATAACCTAAATGGGTGGAGGTCCTGAATCTTAAATTAATAAGGTCAAAATTGAGGAACAAACAGATAGTTCCTTCTCGTCAGACAGACAGAACAACACGCAAAGAAAAATTCATATCTCCTAAACCGTAAAGCAGAATCTCGTGATCTCGGTGGCTATGGAAATATAAAAACCCGGGCTACAAAACTCTAGGGGACGAAAATACCATATTCTACTTCTAAGATGCCAAAAATGGGTGCACAACCTACTGGACAAATTGGATCTAACAACAGAGGCAAAACGATCCCACTAATCGAATCAAATTCTCATCTCTTATGAATCAAACCATGAGGGGAAGCCATTGTTACCCTTGTAGAACCTCAAGAATGACATGGATTGACCTCTTGAAGAACCTCCCTCTCCTCTCTTCAATGGCCGGCCAAGGTGAGGAAGACGAACGTCCGGCGGTGACGGCAGGAGAGATCGGCTTCGGGGGAGACCTTGGGGCAGCGCCGGGGATCGCCGGAGGCCAGCACCAAGGGGGAGGGGAGGCGCCAAGGGCAGGGGAGGCGCTGGTTTGGGGATAGGCGGTGGCGGCTCAAGGGGAGTGGACTGGGGAGAGAGAGGAGAGGCTAAGGTTTGGGGGGGAGGAAAACCCCCCTCTTGGCCGGCCCCCCTCATGAGCCCCTCCTGGGCTACGGCCCAGGCCCAGGTTGCCAGAAGTTCGCTAACCCCCCGCCCCCCGATGAGAGGATGATTTCATATTTTTGTTCCGCTCCCTCTTCCGGAACTTCTTCCGAAAAGCCGATTCACTTTCGGGATATTACACTATCAATAGACTATACAAAGATCATTAGGCACTTATTAAATCAACCATATCATAATGAAGGATAACATCAACCATCAAACTCCATTTATTATAATCCAATATTTATTAGATGAAAGGTAATGACAAGCTCATCTAATTAAAAGGTGAATAATGTGAAATGAATGAAGTGATTTGTTACTATTCCCTCTCAAGCATGCCTTCCTCATTTTTTACCTAAACAAATAAACACAGTAAGAATGAGTCTACGACTTAGCAAGTAAAACAGAGTAATATGAACAACAATGAATAATAACCTAACAGTCGCAATACAGAATAAGAACGTAGCATGGCAGAAATCATATGAATGAATGAAATGCATAACCTCCTCTTCTGCTTATACCGGTATAGCCAGTGAACACCCGTCGATGTTAACTCATGCCCGCATTATCCAAAATATGGGGATCCAAGGCCCGTTTGAAGAATGTTTCAAAACAGGGATCCGCGTTGCCCACATTGGAATAGTGGGTCTTACATACCTATATTGGAATGATGGGTCTTTACATCCAACTCCCGTGGGTGAAACATGAACAATGATCGAATGAATGAATGGAGTCATGAATATGAAAGACAAACTTTTAGGAAGCATGGACTAACACTCATACAAAAGAACAAGAATTACCGGAATTATTCACAATTCATAGAATTTAACCAATTCAATAGCATCACACACTTTGAACAACCAAAGACAATCATGACCATTCCAATGCATTTGCCTCAACCGTGCGAAGACTGAAGACGTGACAAGGATGTCGCCTCAACCACACCACCGCCTGAACAATTTTAACAACCCTAATAAGATAGTAATTCGGGACATGACATTGCTAGAAACAAGTATTGACATACTACGCTCCCTAACGTAGCTCAAAATATCTACTTTCAAAAACAGCGAACTGTCCCAGAATGGGACAGTCCCCTTCTAAAATTCATAACTTTCTACAGGATTATACAAATTGAGTGATCTTTAATCCTCTGAAAAGCTTACAAGTTTTTCCACAAAAACCTAGTTGGCAGGGTTCCCAGATTCTGCCTTATCCTGCCCCTTTTAAACAGGTTAACAGACCTATAAAAATCTCATCAGAGGTTCTGGACAGCGAACCAAAAAACTATGATTTTTTTATCTCTCTAGAAAGCCTACGAAAATATCTATAACTTTCGTGTTGGTGAGATTCGTAAAAAAAATTCATTATTTAATTCTTATTAACCAATTTCTACGATATGTCCGAATTCCGACAGAAACCTAGAACAACAACATTGCAAAATTCATAACTCGCGATTTTAGCAAAAGGTTAGTAGCAACAGGGGGTAAAGAAACATGCATATCTTCTAATGTATCTTTTTATGGCGCATGGTTTAGGAAAGTCGCTCCGAAATTAAGTTAATTTGGTCTTCAATCCTCTAATATGTGGCATCCTGTGGGTATTTCAAAGAAGATCATATTTGGTTGCAAGCATAACACCACCCTTTAATTTAGTTCCCTCAGTCTTAGAACTAGGTTCCAACTTCTCTTTCTTAGGTGGGAAAACGTTCTTCACCACTTGGTGATTTTTAGATTTTTGTTCAAGTTCATTCTTCTCATTTTCAGTTATCTCTTTCTCATATTTCACAATTTCAGCAGGTGTCAATGGTAGCAAAATTATTTTCTTTCCTTTGTGCATAAGAGAGTACTTATTACTTCTACCATGATGAGTTGCATCGGTATCAAATTCCCGTGGACATCCTAATAAAAGTGAGTAGGCTTGCATTGGTACTACGTCGAAATCAGCATCATCATGATAGGAACCAACTGAAAAATGCACTCTCGCAGATTGTGTTACCTTCACCTTATCGCTGTTGTTGAACCACTGAATGTGGTATGGGTGAGGATGCGCACGTGTGGTCAAGCCAAGCTTCCTGACCAATCCTGAATTCACCAAGTTATTACAGCTCCCGCCATCAATTATGACACGAATACAGCAATCCTTAACGATGAGGAACATCTGAAACAAATTATGACGTTGTAGCTTCTCCTCTTGCTCTCTTTGAGTGCTCAATACTCGTTAGGTGACCATGGTCCTATAATTCGCCGAGCAAGAAGATTCCTAAAATTTTCTCACCATCGCTATCCACCTCATGATCATCATCATTGCCTGCAAGGTTAGCTGCAAGAGCATATTCATCCTCAACATCACTAGCACTTACATAATCACCATCATCTATCGCAATGTACGCCCGCTGACTTTGGAAATCTCTCATGAAGTGGCCCATCCCTTTACAACGGTGGTACACAATGCCTGTTGTACGACCCATGGAAGCAACCGATGAAGTGCTCTATGCTGGTGCCTGCACACTAGTATATTTGCTTGTCTCGGGTGCGCGTGATGGTGGTGAGGTGCTGCTGAACGCGCCCTACTCACAGAGGGGGCAGCAGATCGAAAAACAGGAGGTGGGGCTGGCTTGGCTGCCCCGGGGTCGATCTCGATGTAGACATATTTCCAAAGTTGCTCCTAGTCCTTTATTGCCTACCCTGCAATTCTTTTTCTGCCAAACAAGCAAGCTGGAACAACCTATAGATATCGTTATACTCTTTGTAATCAACTATGTTCTGAATTTCACTCCTTAAGCCCCTGTAAAAACGAGCCATCTTATCCTCCTCATCCTCTACAACATTACAACGCAACATGCCTATTTGTAGTTCTTGATAATATTCCTCAACAGATCTATTACCTTGGTCTAAGCGTTGCAATTTCTTATGCATATCACGTTTAAAAGCAGGAGGAACAAATCTAGCACGCATAGCTACCTTCAATCAATCCCATGTATCAGGTGTTAAACCAGAATTAACTACTTGATTCCACCAAATAATAGCAAAATATTTAAATTCACTATTAGTTTGTCTGACTCTATGCACTTCAGGAACTAGATGAGCATTAAATTTTTCTTCAACTGTCATCTCCCAATCTAGATAAATTTCAGCATCATAAACACCGCAAAAGATGGTATGGTGAATTTAACTTTAGCAAATGGGTTATCATTAGCACGAGCATTGTGGTGCTGAAAATTATTACCTCCCATACCGTGATAGTTGTGATGTAGGCAGTGTCGTTGACGTGCATCTTGGGCATCAAGAGCAGCGCCGGCGTCGCGGTTTTATCTCACATTATCATCTCCCTCCTCAAGATCTTGGCCTGCATCGTGATCATACTCGCGTCCATTGTTTGGTGGCCGATTCACCATTCTTTCAAGGCGTGTAGTGAGTGCTGCAATACTATCATTGATGGAGCGCTGCAATGTAATCATCGTAGCTTGAAGCTTCCTATCGATGTCCTCATTAATGGTAGTGCGTTGTTCATCCAAGAGTGTCATGGGTTCTCCCTTTACAACACACTCTTTCTCATCAGACGTCTTACCTGTCATGGTTAGTAGAAAACAAAAGACAATACAAAGGTATTATCCCTATCAACTACTAGGTGGTGGAAGGTGGAAACACATACTCTCAAGCGTCTTACCACACTCTTACAAGTGTTCTTACTAATGCAGCAGGTGGTACAGCCAGTGGCTGGTTCGTGATACCGTGTCGAGCGTGGGTTCGATTGCAAGAGGGGACCTGTTATGATAAAGAGTAGGTGGAGCTTGGAAGGCTTCAATATGGTAACAAGGATCAGCAATAATCAGATCAGTTAATGCAAGTTGAAAAATTGTTCAAAGTACTTGTCAAAGTTGCTGACCCTAGCCTAGAAAGAGCTAGCTAATCAAAGCCTACCAAGAGAAGTGTATGAACGCACACGCAAAGATCAATGTGACTTGATGTAAGCAAGAAAATTCTCACACCAAGTGCTAGGAGAGATGCTAGCCAACTACTCTAACTTATTTGTGGGGGTACAAGATTGTTCACACGATGTAGAGCACAAAACCCGAATAACGTACAATCTAAACAGCCCTCTAGTTGAAGCAGTAAACAAAAGCTAGTATCAAAAGATGAAAGATCAAAGTTTCATATGGCTTATATATACTCGTTTGAAAGGTTTCGATGAGATATACAACTTTACAGTTGAGGCGAAGCCCAAATTCCGAAGGGAAGACTGAAAGAAATGGCAAAAACAGAAATCGAAGACTTGCGACGTAAATTCGGGGCAGAAGATGGCCGATTTTGGGGTCCCAGGAGGGTGACTAGTGTTTTAGGTGAAAAAGATGCGCCTCGTCGTTAGGTTTTCAATGAGTACAAGAATATCCAAAACAGACACCGTATGCAAAAGTTATCCCCGTTTAACTGAAGGTGTCTCGAAAACGAAATCCTACTCGGACTCGAAACCAACTCGGTTTCAATCTTGAAACTTCTATAACTTTTGATCCCGTGGGCCAAACTTGCTCAACTTTTTTGTGGAGGCTTTTGGATGTATGAAGGAAGGCTCCACCAATTTTCACTATTTTTGGCAAAAGTTTGATGCACTTTCCAAATTTCAGAAAAGATAGACTCTCTCTTTTGCCTTCTTTCCTTTTTTTTTTTCTTCGCTTTTTTCGAACAACCGAAACCAATTCTTTATTTTCATTCTCCTGGACAAACCAAAACAAACTCTCTCCTTCTCTTGCAAACCGAAACTAACAGAGGCCGCGGCCGAGGTACACAACGGCGGTAGGGGATGGCAGCAGATGGGGTTGACGTGGCAGAAATTTTGACACAATGATAAAGCTACGCAAAGGAACACGAAGATCAAACTAGACAATGATGAACTAGACTCTTAACTAAAATTAGAAATCAGCAACTAGACACGACGATGCAATAAAAAATTCAACAAGCAAAACTGAAAAGAAAAATTGCAATGGCTCAAAAGGGTGATGGGACAATGAAGAACACCACGAACAATTATTTTGTGGAGCTAATTTTCTATGGTTTTTAGGATGCTGGAAATAAACTAATCTAAAAGGGGAAATTGTGATTACCTAACAGCAACCTTTGCTCTAATACCAACTGATGAGACGGTGGCCTGATCTTCCGAAAGGTACTGATAAGTCGATTGTGGAGAACACAACGTTGATGATCCAAAGGCTCTGACCAAAATAGATCGATCCCCTAGCAATCACTACACCACTGCTTCGATGGTTATCGACCGTGCCGAACGCGGTTGACCTCGCCAAGAAGGCTATCTCCTGCAAGTGAATCGAGAACACAAGCAAGAAAGTGGAAGATGCAATCTGAAATTGTATTGCGGATAAATATTAAGTTAACAAGTTAAGGTTCCTCAACCGAACATGTGGTGAGACTGCTAAGCAGAATAATCTCTTAAGAAAAACCCGAGGAAAAATAAAGGGGTGCGGCCTCCTTAAATAGGAGAGGGGAAGCCTCACATAACAAACAACTAAGGGGGTGTTATTATTCATATAGTACTGTTTATGTGAACAGTACCACCATGAATAGTATAGCCCAAGGAGGGGAGGTGGCTAGGAAGATGGGCCCAACGATTACAAGGCCCAAATCGGCATAAATTGGTGATATAGCACTTTTTGTTGATAATTCTAAATCTTATAGAAAGAATTTAGAGGTGAGGCTAGATCCGTTGTGAAGGTCTCGGAATAAGCTTTCCAACAAGCCTAAGAACACCCGAATCAGACTCTGTTTGCAAAACTTATGCGCGTTTAAAGTCAGTGCTGTCTCCGGAGGCCGAATTGGATTCCAAAACGTATCCAGCTTGAACTCTTGCTTGGCACGTGGTGTAGCACCATGGTATGTAGACATAACAACATGACATGTAGATGTAGCACCATGGCATGTAGACGTAGCACCATGGCATGTAGAAGTAGCTCGTTCCAACAGGAGAATACAACATTGCAGTAGCCGAAAGTCCTATTGGAGAAGATGTGGTTGAAGTAGAAGATGCAGTGCAGTGGGTCGAAGCAGTATTTGCATCCTTAGGTTTGATATCCTCATCAGTAGTACAGGGGGAGAGGAGGGTGGAAGTACCGGGAGAAGTGTGGGCGGTAGTACCGGCGCAGGAAGAGCGGTAGTAGCAGGGAAGGAAAACAGTAGTACCGACGAAGGAAAAATGGTAGTATCGGTGGAGGACAAAACACCAACAGCTTCGGTTGGAACTCACTGTTAAAGTGGAGAACAAGGTGGAGAGCTTGCTGCGGTGGTTGCTTCGACTCGTTGGGAGGGGGAAAGAGAGGAAGGAGAGCTTGAGGTCGGCAATGGAGAAGGTGGAGCTCACTCCCGGTTTGCACTAGAGGAGAGGGGCTGCACAAGAGGGAGTAGCTGGTTTAAATCAAGGAGGAGGAGAGAGAGCCGCACAGAGCGGCTAGTGCCGGGCAAAGAAGAGTCGGCCTTGCCTGGCACATGGGAGGGGCGGAGGAGCGGGGCAGAGTGCGAGGGGCTCGAGGTGGGAGGCACCAGGGAATGGGGCGGCCGGGAGATAGGCAAAGGAATAGAGGACAGAGGCTCCCACGACAATAGGTGCTCACAGGAAGAAAATCATGCACAGGAATAAATGTTCATGAAGAAGCAAAAGAGATAAGGGAGGAGAGAGAATGAAAATAAAAGGAATAAAGAAAGAAGTCCAGAAAATAAACAAATTCAAAAATTTCAAGAAAATTTTGAAAAATACTTTGGAATATGAAAAGATCAAATAAAATAGTTTTGTATTTTTTGAAGTTTATTTGAGCCAATTAAAATGTTTTTCCTTTAGAAATTCAATTTAAGCTTTAAATTATACTGATCAAATCCAAATGATTATTTTTATTTTTAAAGATTCAAAATAAACCACCAATTTAAATTAAATACTTTAAATTAAATTTTACAACAAATAATAATAATTTATATTTTTTAAAAAATTTATATATTAGCTTTAGCAATAAAAGCAAATGATTATCTTTATTTTTGAAATTTTTTAAAAACTCTGAAAATTAGGATACTACAGGTTCTATTCCTCGTCAACAGTACACTACGATACAAGGATCCAGACCATGTAAGTATACATGCCTTTAAGAGATAGGAATAACATTGCGAGCAAGAATGGGGGACTATTATGGAGTGGCCCAACCTATTGCATGGATCAGGGCAATTTTCCCTTCCTTGCGAGCTCAGGGTTGTACTCCTCACCGGCTTCCTTGGCCTAAGCCATCATTTCATTTTTTTTCTCGCGGTCTCTCTCGCGAGCCTTGTAACATCCCAAATATGGATTTGTGTTTCAAATGTAAGAAAATAAAAAGAAATTAAAACTTTTCTTGCATCTTGAAGCCCTTGGTCATTTTTGTAATTCATTTAAAAAGAATTATGGAAAATCAAATTTAAATCCTCATTTGGCTCCAATCAAAAACCTTTGTGGCAACGGTCTTGTGCCAAACCGTTGAAAATCTTTTCCCTGAGTTCTAGGGAGGCTTGGCAACACCTCTGAATTATCTCATGATTTTTGGAAATTATTTGATAATTTTTAGAGGCAAGTCAAATCTGGTCAAACCCTTTTTACCCTCTTCTGGAATTTCTGGAGAAAGATTCATGGCATGAAAATCTCTGAAATTTTTTTGGGAAGTTCCTCCTGCTGTCAACAAGCTCCAGTTAAAATTTCATAAATTTTGGAGTTTTTTTGCTACTTCAATTAATTCCTCCAAAATCAGATGTTTAAAATTCAAATTCTAACTGGTTTGCACTGTTCCACGGGTTCGAACCAGACTTGGGCTCGAGCCACTTGACTCGGTCCAGTCAACTAATCGCACCGGCGCGGTCGATCGGGCGCGCGCGTTGTGAGACGTTGGATCAGCATCGGACGGCCCTTGATCAACCGAACGACGGAATCGTTTTAACCCAAACTATCTAACTCAGCCGTTGGATTTCAATCCGACGGTCGACACGTCGTCTACTTCCTCCGTCAGCGCGCGCGTGAGCTCGGCCATGGCGTGCGTAGAGGAGAAACACCGCACGTGCAGTCCACTCCTCGGTCGCCTTTAAACGGCTATCTCTGCATGCATTAAATGCCCGTCGTGCTCCTCCTCAGCGCCCACTCTCCAATCGCTCCGCCGCTCTCTCGCCAAATGGCGAGTTGACCGGCGGGATATCGCCGCTGTTCTCGCCATCCTCGGCTATTTAAGCTCCATTGTTTCTCCCTTAGCTTCCTTTAGCACCTCGCAACTCTAGCTAGCACTCACAAGTCCGCTGGAGCCGCAGATCCTCGGGAATCCTTCGGCCGCCATTGTCGGTGTTGGAGCTTCGGCGGAGTCGGTGCAGCAGGGGGTTTCTTCTTCAAGTCTTCGCTCCCTCTGCTCCCCCTTTACTGTCTGAAGCTTAACCCTTACTCAATTCGGTTCAATTTGCTCAAGGTCGAATCAATTGATTCCCAATTTCAATTAAACCGCATTCTTCTTCGCCCGGGCAGCTTCGGCTCTCCTCGGTGCATTCTTTGCACTCAGGTAACTCCTCTTTAGTCCCTAGTGGCCTGGCACCTGCTCCCTTGAACCGCAGCTGAGCGCATTTGCCATTTTTGTTTTTGTCATTTCGGGCCACTTCGGTTCTCTCCGGCTTGCCGGCGTTCTGGACCACCGCAGCCTAATCCATTGGGACCCATTTTGGGCACTTGCTCGCACCGCCGCGGCCGGAGCCGCCGGCGGCGAGCCGATCTTCCCCGTCGTTTTTGCCGGACGAAAACAGGACGGTCGTTTTGAACGTGAGTCAGTCTGGACCGTCGATCCTTAGATCTACGGCCCACATTCGCGTGGAGATTTGAATTCGTCGCGCGTCTCGGTCTGTGACCCGTTGGATCCAAGTTCAACGGTCCCGATTTGAGTCCGCGTGAATCGTTGGATCCCAGATCCACGGCTCGCGTGCGCGTGGACGTTCGGACCGCCCGCGCGCTCGGATCAACGTGGACCGTTGGATCCAGATCCAACGGTTGACGTTTAGGGTTTCGCGACGTCACAAGACGCGTCGTCAAGCAGAACTTGGACCGTTGGATCCAAGATTAACGCCTCGCTCATCCACATCATTTCAAATTTCGATTTTCCGAAATGATTTATTTCTCAATGAAAAATGTGATAACTTGTAAAATGCATAACTAATTCATTTTAATTCCTTTTCGAGAGATTCAAATTTTTTGGGTTATGATTTCAACTGAACTTTAATCTAAAAATGTTTCCAACCCAAGATAGCTCAGAAAATTTTGCTAATGAATAGTAGCATTTTTATTTATAAAAGTGAGCAAAATTGTTTTGGCCATATCTTTTGCATTAAGAATCCAAATCAATTGGTTCTTGTTGATAAATTCTTTATAAATCATACCCTTGCTACTGTAAAATTTTCAGAATTTTTGAAGAAAGTTTACTGTTGGGTCTTTTGCGTTTTCTTCGTTCTTATCGGTTGTTTCTCGCTTTCTCGTTAGGATCCGAAGAGCACATTGACAATATTATTGATCCTCAGCAACATCTTGACCCACAGAAAACAAGCAGTGCGGTTTGATCATAAATTCCCCATTACTTTCAAGTCTAATATCTTGTTTACAAATCATATGTATGCATGCTTTTGTGTCAAATTAATTTTTCCGATTAGAGGTAGTTATTCCTATTGCATTGTTGCCCTCAAATTATTATCCCCTGCCACAACCATAAGTTATTAATATCGCTAGTGAATTAGAGCCCGGTTATTTAATTATGCTCTTTTATTATCTTTTCGATGTCATGCTTAGAAATGCTTAGATGTCGGTAGTATTGGGCGATCATCGACTTAGTCGATGACCTTGATCGCAAAATGTAATTATTACTCCATTATGTCCAAGACTTTGTACTTTGTTAATTTTGTAAAGTCAAAACTGAAAATAAAATTATTTTAGACTTGGGCACAATGGTATGTTGGTGTGATCTGTTGGTGTGAATGGAATGGTGCCTAGGTCATCAAGGACCGAGTTACTTGTATCACTAAGCCAGCGCTTATGCGTATAACCACGCGAGAGGATATGGGACCTCTCTTGACTTAGTACTTTGGCGTGTGTTATCTCCGAGTCGCAGGAGGGTTGTGTGTGTTGTGCGTAAAAGGATATGTGTTCTTGTGTTGGGTGTGCGGTGGTGGAGATTCCTGTAGGCTCTCCACCGAGGAGCATTGTAGTTGTCCAAGGCTTTACTTGAGACGGGTAGTTGACTGAGGCTTTACAATGACTCCGACACAACCTATGGGTTTCTATCCATACGGGCGGCTCGTAGTTAATACACAATATTGGAAATGTCTCGTAGGACTTAGCTGTGCCGGCATACCAAAGGAAGTATGCTAATCATGTGGCAAAAAGGCGGTCTGGCGTGTGGGTACATTGGTACACCCCTGCAGGGTATAAAACTATTCGAATAGCCTCGTACTAGGTTATGGACATACTTGGTAAGGTCGTGCAAGAACTAGACTTCAACCTTTTAAATTAAAATTTGACATGGTTAGTATGAATGGGTAATTCATGCTATTGTTGTGGTGACTAATGGGTTGGTCACTTCTAGGATTGTTGTTGTCATCTATCTACTGTTATATTATTGTCATTTACGGTTATTTGAACATTAAAAACAGATTTGTTAATGTAACACCCTGACTATAAGGAAGTCAAGATGTCACCTACAATCACTACTCTTTAAAAGAATAACATCAAAACGCATGATAAGGTGAAGCAAGTATTAAGATTATACTAAGTAAGTATTCATCATCAAGTTTAATCAACGGAATGGGAGTAAACAATTCAGAAAGATATGGTAAATAAGGCCAAGATGGCTTATTACAATTCAACACAAGTCATAAGTAACGACAAAGAAAAGTCCTCAAAATGTTTGATTTATGGTAGTGAGTGCAACGTGATGAACTACCCTCCACAAGATCATTCTTCCTTGTCATTTACCTAAATAAGACAATAAAGCAAGAATGAGCCAAAGACTCAAGAAGTAATCAGATGTAACAATCAAACATTCCAGAGCAATATATCACAATCATAATTTGAACATTTATCGAAACGAATTTATGAATGGATGAAGTGGAATGATGCATTGAAGGAAATGGACATATTGCAAAGATATAATCAGATAGCGAGTGAATCACCCGTCGGTGTTCACTTAAAGTAATCGTATGAAGAACGTTTCATACGATCGTCCAACGTGGCCCACATTGGAATGGTGGACTCACGTAACGCGGCCCACATTGGAATGGTGGACTCACGCATCCATACCGGAATTGATGGGATTTTCAAGTGCCCATACCGAATTGATGGGTCTTACAAAAGTAATGTATGCATGTCATGATGTGATCCCATGTCAATATTGAATAGTACTCATAAATGAAAAGAAACACATGGCATTCGTTTACAAATACGAACAAAGGTAATCATTCATTCACACATCATACATTGCATCAATCATAGAATACAAATTACTTGCCTGCCGCGCTGCAACGGGTTGGGAGGTAATTGAGATACCCTCCACTCACCGCTTCACCGCCTACAATATAAAATAATCGAAATGAGGGCAAACGAATATGGCAATGCTACACGTGTCCTCCCTCAATCTCTAGCCAAACTAACCAAATAAAAGTTCAATTTGATCAATTTACCCAAACAATTCAATTATCCCTAATCTGGCAGTTTTACTAGAAAATTCACCAATAAAAAACCGTAAGTCCAAAATACCTGAAACCAGTGCTCAAATTTTCTTAACTTAACTGGCTACAAAACTCTAGTTTATGGTAAACTCTAATTCGGCCAATACAGAGGTCTAACCATCCAATGAAAAACTTTAACTGCAGTCTGCCCAGAATTCAGAACAGCCCTAAAGAAAAGGCTCTAACTTTTAAACCACTGGTCCAAATAAATTGATTTTTATCATCCTGGAAAGATGGTGAAATTATATTCAAAAACCTAGTTGGGTGGCCGACCTGATTCTGACTCTAACTAGATCAAAACCTAGGTGCAACCGACTATACCCAACATTTCTGACAGACAGACCAGTACGTAGTAAAACAGTCATAACTTTTAATCTACTGGGTGAAAATTCGTGATCCAGGTGCCAAAAGAAAGCTAATGAGACCAGAATCATATCTCCAGAAGACATCGACCTGAGATTCGGCCTCTAAAGGCCTTCAATCTGCCGTGCAACCTACTGCTCTATTCTGGACAGATCTGGATTCGCAGACTAAACCAATTCAAACGAACAAAAGAGCAACAAAACTAATACAAACAGCGAATCGGAACCTTCGTTACCCTTGAGGACCCGTAGAATGACGAAGATCAACATCCCGAAGGTTCTTCTCTTCCTCCATTGGCCGGCCACCACTGCAGCGAGCACGCGGAGGAAAACAATGGCCGGTGAAGAGAGAATCGAGGGAGATTGCTTGGGGATCTTGGAGTGCGACTTCGGGGAAACACCAAGGGCTATTCCCAGGGGAGGAGGCGGCGCCAGGGCTGAAGGGGGCGTGGATTTGGTGGAGGGGAAAGTGGAGGTGGCGGCTGCCTAGGGGGAGAAGTGGGAGGGAGAGGGAAGAGGGGGAGTGGGCCGGCTGGGCTAGGGTTAAGAGGGGAGGGGCGCATGGGCCTTGGCCTGGTGCAGTCTCCCCCTCCTTGGCCCACTATGAGGCCGGCCAAGGCCATGCTAGAAGGTCACTAGCCTGGGCCGGAGGCCCGGGCCAAAGAATCTCCCGACAAACTCTGAAATTTTAAAATAAAACTCTCTCCCGAATACAAATCCTCCCTAACGAAATTTGGAATATTACAGTTAACTTGCTTTTAAATGTACTACCTTATTGCAAATAAAGATTGCTTTGTGCTCAAAATAAAACATACAGCCTCCACTTAAATAAGCTTGCATGTAGCATATGTATAGGTCTGTTACTCTACACGTAAGTCTTGCGGAGTACAATTTTTGTACTCATTTGCTTTGCTTAACTATTTGTTGCAGAGGAGGAAGGTGAGCCCCAAGGGCCTCACTTTTGTGAGATGTGTCCGTGGTTTGACGACTAGTTTGGCGGTCCGGCCGGTTGCCTTGTGGGTTAAAGGCACACCGATTGGCTCTTTTGTTTTATGGCCATCTTATGGCACTTTTGCTTCCACTGTTCAATTTCTATACGTATATGTCATTTGGCCGGTCGGCCTCTCTTTTGTAATAACTATCCTTTATTTATGTTATCTTCTGGTTGTTGCTTTGCTTCGGTTCTATGTGAATGAATGGAATTGATGCATGAATTTTGTAAAGAGGTGTGTATCTGATTTGAAAGTATACATGTCTCAAGACACGGGTTATTTCGTTTGTGATGCTAGGGTCAATTGGTGACTAAGCATTACAAGCCCAATAATCCGGGGTCCTCGCAAGCCTCGCATTCCCTCTGCCTACATGCCTCGAGATGAGATTTCGTCTCCCGTCGAATACACACGCTATGCTCTTCATTGCGGTGCTCCTCCTCTGTCTTCTCGCGGTATCTCTTGGCATCCCACTCCTCACAGTCGAGATGCCATTGGTCACGTGGGTGGATCCCTTGGTCGATCCACTTGTGGTAGCCACATAGCGGATCTGGGTACTACGGGGAGATAGGAGAGGTAGTTTGTGTTTACGTTGAAAGAGAAATGGTAGGGGAACATACTGTAACCGTTATGTACTGGTTGTTGATAGACGCTCTATCCCAATGGCAGTCAGGATAGTCTTAGGGGTAGTTCGCGCAACCCCAGTAACGTATGCCTAGGTTGAGCCGCTTCTTGGACTTGAAAAACTTGCATGTGTCCCTACACCAAGAGAGGGGCGGCATCTCCCCCTCGGGAGGTTATTGCGGCAAATGCTCAGCTGGAATATTCAGTTGGGTATGCTGTGACGAGGGAGCGGGGTCTTCATCGAGGGGAGCTGCCCTCCTGGCATGCTCCGATTGTTCGTCCCGGACCGCGGCACGCCTACCTAGTTCCCGGATCTTGTCCCATTGGTTCTCCATCTGAGCGAGATTGTGTTAAAGTCCTGATACAGGAGAACCCGCCATGGAAGGGGTAGTACATATATGCTGAGCCAGCCCTGCGTATGTGGCTGAATTGTAATTTGGTTGAAGAAGATTCTGTTGACAATATGCCCTAGAGGCAACCATACAGATGATTGTATCACATCTATGTTTATGAGTTATTGAATAAATGTTATTCTGTTCCTTGAATGAATCATCTTTTATAAAGATTAACAAGTATATGACTTTGTGAGGGCCCCTGGGTTATTTCCGTAAGACTGAGGCCTTCCCAGTTTTATGGAAATAACTCTGGGCATTAAGTGAACGAATTCCATCTTAACTCTATCTAAGTGAGAAGGTCCAACCGAAACTAGAGGCCCGGTGATTATGCGTACTGCACCTCTGCAAGCCCTACATGATGTCTGGTTCTCCAAACGGTCTAAGTCCACACTGAAATGAGTTAAAATGGAATTAACAACAGTAGGTATGAGTCTCGTGTTGTCTTCCAAGATCAGCGACCAACACGCACACATCCTCATCATCGTCAATCATAGTTATACAACAACACACATTGATAATAAAAAAGGCATATAACATAATAGTTAAGTCTACAACTATTACAAGGCGGTCGACGGGCCAAATTCAAATAAGAGTACTAACAAACTCGTCGATTGGATGTTCATCTTCAGCTGTAATTGCAGCAAGTGAGATGAGTACAAAATGTACTCGCAAGTCTTACAGAAAGGTAAAATTAGTTATACATAATGGTCAATCAAAGAATAGCATTAATGGCTTTAGTTTTATAAAGATGTAACAATTTTCAACCTACACATACTAGTTCTTCAATTGCCATTTCAAAACCAGATTTGAAGCGTATAAAGCATGTGATAAAGGAATACATTGATAAACAAATGAATTAAATAAATACCAAAGTGGCATCCCACTTTGATACACTAAAATGCATGAACACCCTTTCATGCCGAAGACCAAGTTGTAACCACCAATTTTAATTGAAAGCTCTAGCGACGACGTCTCCCAAAACCAAGTGTTGTCCATAATCATGGACACAGCTATTCGAATAGTTTGATCCCTATAGAGGAGTACTACTTTACCCACACAACTCGACTAGCCCGTAAGCCACCAGAATAAACACACTTCCTATGGTGTGTCTACCGAGGACGCCGAGATTTGGTACTTTTCGGGAGAAAGTCGTATTGAGCCAGGTTCCCCTTGCAACATGAACTCCAAAATTAGTACAAACAATGGATAGTGCTCGCTAAGAGAGCTCTCAAGTTATGTTGGATATACTGATACAATGTAAATAAAGAAAAATAGTGCTCCCATGCACATTATAGAAAATTTTATCGGCTCCTCAAACAAATGATTGAACATAATTGTCCTCACATAACCAGTAACCACCTGAGACCCAACCCAATCAAAACCACCCCCAAACCAATCAAAACCTCCCCGTGTGTGGTAGCACGACAAGAATTTGAATGACAGCCCATGGCTCGGTCCTTAGCGGTCCGGACAAGTCAACCTCAAACCCGATCTCGTGCACGAAAGCACCATCACTAGCAACCTATTGTCCAAACAAAAACTGCTTGAAACAACAAAAATTTATACCCAAAATGACCAGATGTGAGGATCTGGACCAAAATTTATAATTGATAAGAGTGAGGTGTTTCCCACGATCGACAGGTTAATCCCGTCAACCGTAGTAACGTATAATCTGGACTTGCATTGCTAAGCAGTCAATACACAAAAGAACATCATCACATCCATCTATTATTAAGCATATACGTATACTGGAGTTTAACAAGGATAACAACAAGATTTGGATATAACTAACTACACATCACAAAAATATTGATATACCGAAATAGCATACAAGCAATTAATATTGCATTTCAAAACACAACTTATCAAAACTGGGATAATATGATGCAAAATAAAGTTCAAATTATGCTTGCCTTGCTTTTATATTAATTATCACTTTCGGTGGGGTACGAGTCAATGTTAATAACTTCGGAATCTAAATAAAGACAACACCGAATAAACATCGAGAAAAGGCAAGAAATACAAATTGCACAAAAATACATGAAATTTCTACAGTAGTTAGATAATTATTTTATATGAATTTAAGTGAAATAATTATTCAATTTGGATTTTGTAGGACCGGAAAGGCGACTGAGGGGGGGTGAGTAGGCGCTTTCAAAACTTTCTCGCCTAAGTCAAATTCAACACGAACTTTACTCCTTTAGCTATGAGAGCTAAGAAGATCAATAAGCACACAGCGAAAGCCTTGTGCTGAACTCGACAAACCCCGACAACCACACGACACAAATGTGGAGACTTAAACTCAAAGGGTTGATCTGGCATCGGGCGGTCGACCGCTACTACAAAGCGGTCGGACCGACGCTCAACCAATGGTCCGACCGGCAACTAATCGGCGGTCGGACCGGTGGACACTGTTCGACCCAAAGATCAATGGTCTGAATATACGGCGGTCGGACCGCCGTTATAAGACCGGTCGACCGGTTCACCCAGAATCAAAAAGAACCCCAAATCCAAAACGAAATTTGATCCAACTTTTGATTCAACCAATGAAACTTGACCAAATTTCGAGCACACCTCCCTAATGATATTAGAGACCTATTTCTAGCGACGATCCTTCAGATCCACTTCGCAGAATCGATCTCTCAAGGATTTAATCAAGAAGTGCACAAACCCTAGAAATATGAAAAACTTTGATTCAAGACTTGCTTGTGGGGATTGATGGTCTAGATGATTCTAGGAGTATTCCCACACATCAAAGCAAGACAAAATGGGTCAAGAGACCAAGCATAAACCCTTGAATCAAGGAAGCACCAAATTCATTCAAATGAGAGAAGAACACAAAGAGGAGACAAATGATCTCTCAAGCAAGCATCACAAGATTGATTGATCTCACAAGATGCTTACAAAGCCACTCCAACTAGGAGGACAAGAGCTCACCTAAGGAGCATACAATCTCTCCCTCTCTTCCTCTCCAAACCCTAACCCTAGAAAAGCAAGGGAAGAAACCAAATGAATGCCTCGAGAGTTTTCCTTCTCCCCCCTTCCTATTTATACTAGAGAGGACTAGAGTTTCACATTTGGGGCCCACTCACACATGGGACCCACACACTAATCTGTTGAAGCAATCGCCTGCTTCACCACGTGTAGGTTGATCAGCGGTTCTCATCGACGCCAAGCCTCTCTTGTCCGAATCCCATCGGAACCTCCCAGAGGCTCGCACCGATATCCGCACCGCCTAATCCAACCAAACCAGATCGAACCACCCGCTCGATCCGCCTTGCCCATTCTCGCACTGTTGAGTCGCACGACCTCACCCGTATCCCGATCGCTCAACCTCACTCTCCAAGCGTAGTCCCGATCCACTCACCGCTGACGCCGCTGACTGCAAGCCACCGCACAAAGAATAGACAAACAAACCGCTGGAACAAGTTCTTCACAACTTGACCCACGTCGCCCGCAATGCAATATGCAACAATAAAGCATTGATAACTAAGCATAAAACACAATCAACACGCATCAATGCAACACTTGGCTTACCTCCAAGTGACTGACGGTCTGACCGCCCCACAGGGCCGGTCCGACCGATTTCATGCCGGTCGGACCGCTCCCACAACGGCGGTCGGACCGGTCAAAAAGACTTAGCCAAAAATCTAGCTTGAAAATCCAAACCTTCCGAATTTTCAACTCAATAGAACTTTTGACTGGGAGCTCCAAAAATGATGGGACCACATCCAGGAGACTCCCCTCACCTGCCTACACAACCTATTTTTGGATTAGCCCCAAACTCCAACTTTAGGTCAGGCCGTCCGATCGCCACCACGGCCGGTCCGACAGTCCCACGGCGGTCCGACCGCCACACCACCGGCCGATCACTGTGGTCCGACAAAGATGAGGCAAACCCCGAAAACGCGAGATTTTGCAAACCAACAAAGCCATTGCCAATTGACTCATCATCCTGAGATCGTGCACATATCCTCATGATATCCACAGATTTGAGATGAGACAGTTATATCCGCTTGTAAATCGCTTTTCTAAAAATTCCAAAAATTCCAATCTACATCGTTCATCCATATTTAGTTTTTCGCAAAAATTTATAGAGCAGTGGTGAGGATAAGGATTATATGGATGGATATAAAATATTATTACAAGAGCAAAATAACTTGGTTCATCTCAATTAGAGTTTTTATGCATTAATTATGAATTTTCAAAATTATCAGCTTTTTCTATTGAAAAAATAATAGAGTTATGGATCATTTTCCAAAACTATGTTCTCTGTTACAAAGACATATTTGAAACCTATTTTAAAATAATTTTCACTTAAAATTAGAAATATCAAAATTGGTTTCACTATTTTTGGAGTTAAAATGAATTAGTTATGCATTTTGAAATTAATAGTTTTTTAGTGTGTAAATAATTCACTTTCGGGTTTTATAAATGCATGAAAATTTTTCTTACCGAAAGCTAGTGTTAGCCTCACCATCGATCGATGGGGCCTAATGAACAACACGCTTTTCATTTAAACTCATATTTAAATCCCGAATCGACTTGTGGGGCCTGCTCACAATGGCTCTATTCTACTGACTTGGTCTATCGGCAGACGTGCAGTATGCATGGCGCAGCTTAAGGGCTAGGTGTAATACTCCGATTTATTATAAGAAAGAAAGCTCTTAAAAGAGAAATTAGACATAAGAAAAAGTGGGTTTCTGTAGTTTTTTGGCAACCTAGTCCCTGCCTTGGCCAGAGGCCCATGAGGGGCCACCACGTATAAAAGGAGGGAAAACCCTAATATCTACTATAGCTATAGTGCACACCACCACCGCACCATGGGTATCTGTGGTAGCGCCCTCCATGTTGCTCTACCGAGATGAGGGGATGAGGAGAAAGGAATGAGAGGAAGGGAGAAGAAGAAAGGAAGAGGAAGAAAGGGGAGGAAGGAAGATGAGAGGAAGGATGCGTTCACGCAGGGAGATGTCGATCTTCAGCTGTTCAACAAGGGTAAACTCGATCCCCGATCGCTTGGTAGATTAATCGATTCGTTTTGATGCTGTCTGTAGTAGATCAGTTTAGAATAGTCGATGTTGGTCGTCATTTTTGGGTAGGTTATGTACGTTTTCCGGTCTGGTCGTCTCTTATAAAGTTGTAATGCTCGTTCTTAGATTTCTATAGGCATAACAATCACTCAATTTGGAGTTATGGTCTAGAAGTTATGGTGGTTTTTTTACAACAATCCGTATATCGACGAGAATTAGAAATTACTTTGTGTAGCCAATATGATTTAGTTAGAGGCGAATCGTAAAGTTAACCCAACATGAAAGTTGTAGGAAATCCATTGAGCTTTAGGTAGAGAACTTGATTTTTTGTTGAGCCAATCAAAAGTTACAAATCTTCTTCTACCGCAGTAGTTTTGATTGACAGATTGTAGCTCCAGAAACTTCATCTGATCCTTAGTCATATTAGATGACAGAATCAGAAAACCTTACCAACTAAGTTATCGTAGATAATTTTGTCATGTTTCCATAGAGTCCAAGGTCACTCCTTTCCGAGCTTCTTAGTAAAAGATATGAATATCTTAGTACTGCTGTCCAGTGTGACCTTCCGCTAGACTGTCGGGTAAATTGAGTAGAACCAATATTCGAATCTTGCGTTTTGGGAAGACGTGTTAGGTGGTGTGAGTAGAGTCTACTTTTTACAACGTTATTATGTTAGTGATTCTCTTGTGTAGGAGAAGGGGTTCCGGAGTTAGGGGTATCGTCCTTGCCTCCCGCACGTCGAGCGAAAAAGACAAGTACATTTGTATAGTTGTGTTGATATGAGCTTTTCCTTGTACGATGAATGTATGGTGAACAATGTTTGATGCGTACTTATTCCTATTCATAACTGGTTACCATGGTTTTGTTAATGATTTATCTTTGTTCATCGAATTTCATTCATGCATGCAAGTATTGTTCTTGTCACAGAGTGGGTAGTGAAGTCCCATCATTCCAACATGGGCAAGTAAGACCCACCATTCCAATGTGGGCAATTTGGATCCCCGTTTTGAAATGTTATTCAAACATGCCTTGGCTCCCCGTATTTTGGATAATGCGCGCATAAGTGAACACCGACGGGTGTTCACTAGCTATACCAGTATAAGTAGAAGTGAAAGACATGCACATTCATTCATTCATGTGTTTCTACTATCTCATATTTTGCTTCCACTATGTGCTTGATAAATTCTACCTGCTTTTGTTCAAAGTATTCTTTTGTACTTGCTGAGTCATGGACTCACCCTTGCTATGTTTCTTGTTTTAGGTGAATTTTGTAGACGGTATTTTTGGGAGGTAGAAGACACACGATTGCACACACCTTTGAAATAAATATTTGTTATTATTCTGAATTTAGGAGTTTGGTCTGTAATAGTAAATAACACTTTTGAAGATCGTTATTAGATATTGTTATGCTTAGGTTATACGAGTTATAGAATCACGTTCTCCAGTTACAATCTTAATAGTTTTCTTTGAAATGGGGTATCATTTTCGAATTCACATGTTATTTGTTAATTGCTGAAATTAGGGTGTTTATTATGTTAGATCCCTGTCAAATAAACCTTAGTTTGTTCTTTATTGTCAGTGTGTTAGAATTGTTCAAATTATTGATTTGTGGTAGGGTTTTAGGTAACATCTTGGCTTTCGCATAGCCAGGGTGTTACAGTTGGTATTAGAGCCGGATTTAGGTCTTTGGTGAATAGATTAGTTAAAATTTGCTAGTGGTTAATCAACTTAAAATTTGACACAGTGGTGCACAGTACGATGGGAATGGGCAAAGCATTGCATTTACGTTTCTATTATATCGTATTGATGATTACTGATATTAATTGATTATGATTGCTTATTAATTGATTATATGATTGTTATATGCGGGGGTAATCGATGTCGAGAGGTAGAGTTTGGCTTTGACCATGGGCATGGCCAGGTTGTACCACTAGTTGGGGTATGAAAATAGTGGAGTGCTTACCTTGGGTAAACTAGTTCCAGGTGTTGAGAATGGATTTCTTTGGGAATGTTATTTTCTTCCTTAGGTTGTACTAGGATTTTCTGACCAACCGCTGGTGGTTGTTTAGTTTTTCTCGGGTTAGTGGTTTCGATGCAGTTGGACGTTTTCCCTTGGTTTTATTGGTTCCATAAAGCGATGATTTGTTCATCGAACTGAGGAGAGTTGTGCTGCTTGTTGACGTTGTTGATTCGCAAGATTGACATTTTATTGCGAGGGTTTGCCTTTCTTGTTGGGAAAACATGATTCGCTTATTCGCTTGGTACTCTGGATAATGTGAACTATCTTTTGTGAGTTCTTGAGCACGTGAAAGCTTTAACTCTATGTATTTCTTTTGTAGTAGTTGGAGTGTAGAAGTTTGTTTCTTCTTCTTTAAGAAAGAAAGTGTCAAAACTCTTTTGCAAAATTTTTGTGGTGTTAAGTGAGAAGTTGTAATCCTAGAAGATAAATGATACTATACGAGATGTCAAGTTGGGTCACTAGCGTGATGCGTAATCAACCTTAACGAGTATCTTTGGAAGTGAAATCGATCAAGTTGATGTTGTCCTCTATTAGTTCTTGATGAACTGTGGTTATGAGTATGACTATACTTAATTGGAATCAATCGAGTGATTTAGAAGTATGGAACATTGATGAATGGTTGATCATTAAAATTATTTAGTTTTGCTAAACTTGCTGGATTATTTGGTCTCAGTGGATTAATCTAATTGAGTAGGAAAAGAAAGACAGGAATGTGTTCGACTGTTGCCTTAGTGAATATAATCTGGAAATTTTCTTTAAATGACGACTTGATGATCTTTTATAGGCTAGCGGGAATGCAATTAGAGAAAGGAACATAAATTCTTCCAAGATTGGATAATCACCAATTGTTCATGATAACCTCTGGATTGGAGCAAGTGTGCACTAAATTAGTGTTGAGCATTGCTAATAGGTGAATGTGATGAGGACATCCCTCCTTCGGATACATGCACGACACAAGACCCTCCAGATCTGGGTGCTGAACTACACGGTCCTATGACAAGAGCTAGAGCACGTCACTTAATCGATCAGGTAAAGTCGTTCTAGGGTCGAGTGTATTATTTGAGAACTCTATGATGCTGCCTAATGGAGATGATTTACTTGTACTCAGGAATCTAGGAATACGACTCAGCTTCAAGAAGGTCTACGACATCGCAAGAAGATCTACGACCACTACAAGAAGACCTACGACTAGTTGATTCGATTGGAGCAATCTACGACCGTAAAAGCGAGCACAAGACTCGCTGGACACAATCTACGCACCAAAGATAGCATGGACTCCTCAAGACCACCCTAGGACCAGTCCTACGACCGGATCTTCGACCGTAAATACACAAAGACAAGGTGTTTGCGCCACCGCTTTGGAAACTAATAAGACTTTGTAAACGTAACGTGGTCGGAGTCCGTGTTGTGTACGCTTCATCCCACGGCCGCACAACCCTAGGTCGACCTCCTCACGCTCCCTATATATATACAAGAGCCGCCATAGTTTAGAGGCGGTTTTTCTTAGATTATTCTCGCCAATTGCAGTTTCGCCGATTATCGGTTTGAGGAACCCCACTTGTAAACTTCATCCATATCCGCAATATAATTCAGATTGCATCTATCTTGTTCTTGTGAGTTGCTTCGATTGCTTGCAGGAATAATAACCTTCGTGGTAAGGTCGATCGCGCAAGCGTGGTCGATAACGACAGCGCGTATGGTGTAGCGAATTGCGAGGTGACGATCCGCTGGTCGGAAGCCTCAAAGCGTTAACGCCCTCACGATTTAACCAAATCGAACCTATCGGAAGATCGGGCCGCCGTGACTCATCAGAATGGTTGAAATTTAAAAGTGAATTATACATATGTACTTTGCGGGGATGACATGTGGTAGCATGCCCTTGTCAAAAGAGGTTGGCTTCGAAAGAGTGGTTTGTGTATTAGATATTCACTAGAATAAGTTAATGGTTGCAATCTTATTGAGATAAAAATAGGGTATTAAGTAATTTTTTGTGTTCCTTTTGGGAAAGGTTATGATGGGATAGTAAGGTATGTTGATTCTGCCAGAGTGCATTATATGATGTTAGAAAAGGTTAAACAGTATATGGTTGTGAGAGTGATGTTGATTCCTTTAAGAGGAGAATAATTTGATTGCCATTCGTGATATCCTGTAAATGAAAATATTTCGAGTTTTGTGGTTGTGATCATTTGGGCCTCATGATTTATGTGGAAGTTGAAACTATTCTGAGCAAAATGACGTGTTGAAGGATTTTATTGGTTCTTAAGTGGTTCATGTGGTCTGGTCTTAAAACTTATCTTGTACATGCTGGCAAAATTTTTTGTAGTCAACTAACTGTTTTTTGTGTTAAAGGAAAGAGTGTAGTAGGAGTATTTGAGGTTGAAGTCAAGTTTTGTAACCTGCAGCTTATTAAACCATACTTAACCTTGTTGTTTGGCCACATAATAGTTTCTCTAGTTTCAAAAAAATGCATTATTCTTATTGGTTGAGGTTGGGTATTCTCTTCTTGTGGGAATTGTGCCCTCAATTGTGGTTTCGTCTTTTGCTTTTCCTAAATCATTGATATTTGAATCAATTCCCTTGGTCTTGTGTCTATTGTGAGTGATAACGTTGTCCTGTGTGCTGAAAGTTATCTCTATTTGCCTCTTCTTCTGAGAAAGGATTAACCGATTTGTGTTGGAAAATCTTATAGAGTGTATAATGGCAACTGGTTGGTGGTGGTCAAGTGAATGACCTTGTGGGACTTCGGAAGTCAAGTTGTGAGATGCACTGACTGATAAATTGATTTTTTGAAATAACCCTTTGAGAGGATTTGATTTAAATACAAATTTTGTGTTTGAGGCTAAATTGATTGCATTGTTGCAACTAATAGGATCTATAATGTTTTGTAGTCCAAGGTCTTTTGTTCATTTTGGGGTGGGGCTTTGGAATTATCAAAATTATTGAAATTTTGATCAGTTTATTAGAGTATCATGATTGGGTAAATTGCAAAGTGACCTGATCGTTGTGGCAATTAATGGGGTAATGGGAAATGTGGAGTTAATGACAAGAATGACTTGTCCTTATTACGCAACACCCTAGGCATGATACTTTTTGTAAAGATAATTGGGTCGAGGAAATACGTTCATGTTGATGTTAATGAGTGAGAATGTTTGGATTGTGGGAATCCTAGGGATTTAATTTGAAGTTTTCCCTATCTTCTATATGAGAAGAACATTGTAGGGGTCTTGGAGGATAAAGTTGGGCTTTGTATTTCTATGCTAGAGCTTTGGTCGCCCAATGATTGTGTGCAGAAGAAATAGAAGAAGGGTGGATTCCGAGCAGTGGGATGATCATTGGTAGAACCCTTTTGATGTAGTACATGAGAGTGTGTGATGTGAATTCCAAGTTGATTATTCTAAAAGGATTGAGGTGATATGATCGTGGGTGAAATCTATATTGAGGTGCGTTGGGGATTATTTATCAAAGTGATTTATTTGGTAGAGGAGTTGGCTAGAGCATGTTATTGTGGATTAGTAAAATCTCTCTACAAGAGTGTGGTTGTTGCTTTCGAGTTGAGCAACGCTTTGAGGTTGTCGGCTAAGAGGAAGGAGCAGTGTGGTAATTTGGAATCCCAGGATTTAAATAAAAGTTTATTCCTAAAATAAGGATTGAGGAAAAAGAATGTTTTCTTGGGTAGTAGAATGCTCTCTTGATTCTTGCTCGAGATGCGTGTTATGACATGTGTCATTTGCAATTTGATTTGGCTTAATGTTGGTATGTGTGGTTCTTTCCGGTTTAGAAATAATAAAGGAAAAGATTGATTTGGGCATTTGAGATATTTCTCCTTTGGCTTACGTGATGTTTATTTGCCAATTGTCTACTTGGAAAGTGGAAAGGTTCTTGAGATGACTCTTCAATTTTAGATTTATCTCTTTTGGGTAGGGAGCTGGTAATGCGTGATTGCGATGAGAATTTTTTTATTTTCAAGTTGGGTTCTATTTGCAAAATAGTTTGTATAAAAACGAGTTATGTTTTATGCTCAGAGTTAACGGTTGTGCTCCTTGTTAAGGTAAAGAAATCGAGTGAGACGTGGAACAAGAGTTCCATGTGTTTTGTGTTGGTCGTGTGGTTTGGTACCAAGGGAAGATTGGCCTAAGGTACATTGATTTGCTTTTTTGGAAGTTGTGATTTTGAAGGTAGAGTATCGCTCTCGACCGCCTCGAGTCCTAGCGCAGATTGTTGGACCGAAAAGGCAACTAGAGGGGGGGTGAATAGGAGCACGCCACTTTTTCCCAAATAATGAATTCAACACAATTTCACTCCAATAGCTATTAGGAAGCTATGAAGATCAATATACCAGTACAGCGGAAGACTAGTATTGAATCCAATTAAATCCCCTAAGCAAAATAACAAAATCAACTAAGATTAAAGAATCACAATTGCATGGCGGTCCGACTCTGGACCCAAACCCGGTTGGACCGATTGTCGGGCGGTCGGATCATTGTTATCTTGGCGGTCGGACCGCTCCAAAATCGGTCCGACTAAAGGATGATGGGCGGTTTGACCGGCAGCTCCGTAACCGATCCAAACAAAGAAATCAGCCCGATGACGAAGATGCAATTAGGTCAAACTTTTGATTCTCAACTCCAAACTTCACGAAACTTTGCACACACCTTCTCTATGCTATTGAGGACCTATTCCAATCGAATATTATGATAGTTCTTGGATAGATCCTGAACAGTTATCAATTGAATAATGTAAGGTCTAAAACCGCAAGAACGAAAACTTGATCCTAATGCTTGTTCGTGAGTGATTGATGATCAAGATGATGCTAGATAGATTCACACATATCACAGCAAGCTAATTCATGTGAAAGAATCAATCACAAACTCGCGGATCAAAGAAAGCCCTAAAATCACGAAATTAAAAGCAAGAACGAAGGAGACTTATCTCAAGCAAACCTTGCATAGATTAAGAACGTGATTGCCGTTGGATTACACCCACACCATCATGTATCGCTGGTCAATCCAAGATCACGAATTCACCTCAAACCATCAAAAGCTCTAGCCTCCACCTCAACTCTCCCTAAGACAATTAGGGTTTTGAAACATAAAAGGCGAGAGAGGGTGCAACCACCACCTCCTCCTATTTATAGTGGAGGCCTAGAACTCTCTAGGGTTTGACTCAATTTGGCTCCGCTAAGGTCCACTAACAAACGGGTCACACACGCACGCTCGCAAAGCGCTGCTTAACCTTTTGACCTAAACCGCTTCACCATGCGCCATGGATTCGCCAATAGGTCACCCTTGTCTATCTTGTGTCACGCTTGAGTCCATTGACCTCACCCGCACCGCCGATCGCTCGACCTCAACTCTCCAAGTCTAGTCTCGATCCTCCTCGCCGCTGACCGTCGCTGACCACCAAGCAACCTCGCACAACCATAGACAAGCAAACACGAATTCGGGAACAAGTTCTTCACAACTTGACCCATGTTAGTCAAAACATGCATCATGCAAACCATATGCCACGATACCAATGACTTTGACCTAACAAAACAACATCGCCACGGTTGGCCGACGTTCAAGAAACCGTCCGACCGCTCCATGTGAGCCGATCGATCGCCTCTCGCTTGGTCGGACCGCTTCCTTATGAGCCGGCCGGACCGCCACCAGGACTTAGCCAAATTCATGCCCTCAAATTCAAACCTTCGAAACTTAAATCGAATAGAACTTTATCGAGAATCTAAAATCATGAGACCAAGTGCATTGGGATCCCCTCACTTGCCTACAACACCTATTTTTGGCCCAACGATTCAACACTTTAGGTCACAATAGGTCCGATCACGACATGACCAAATCCGACCGATTTGGGACGGTCGGACCGCCATGCTAGGACCGGTCGGACCGCCGCCCGTAATGCCCAAGCTTTGTCGAAAACTCGTGAAACGATAAAACGAAACACCATTGCCAATTGTCACATCATCCTAAGATCCGGAACATATCCCCATGATATCCACAAGGGTACACACTGCTTATGTGACCCTGTTGTGGGCCTACTTGAGAAATCTGAGTGTGAGGTTTCATTAGAGCCGTTCACCCACGAGTAAGGCCGTGCCATCGAGTCCCGCCCATTGAGTGGCTCCAAAAGATCGGACGAGTAATAAGGCATAATACGTTAGTTCATCAAAGTGCGGTGGTCGATCGCACAAGCGGAAAGCAACTTGGGAGCTAGAGTCCCGCATACGCGAGCGAAATCCGAATTGTTCATGTCTGCACGTGTTTATCATTGTTAAATTCCATTCTGCTTTTCTTTCAATAGATCGTGTGTAGATTCCGGATCCAATCTTGTTAAGGGGTTAGAATGTAATACTCCGACTTATAATAATAAAGAAAGCTCTCAAAAGAGAAATTAGACATAAGAAAAAGGGAGTTTCTGCACATTTTCGGTAACCTAGGCCTCGTGCCTTGGCCCAGGAGGCCCATGAGGGGCCGACCACGTATAAAAGGATCGGGAAAACCCTAGTAGTCAGAGCTACAATGCACACCGCCATGTAGCATTGTGCATCGATGAGGGCATCCCTAGCTCTTTGCCATCTTCTACTACTATTGATGAGGGCATCTCTAACACTTATACATTTCCTCCTATTGGTGGTGATACACATATTGATATGCAAGCCATAAGTGAGGTTACAAGTAATACAAGTGCAGAAGTGCATGTTGGTCCACTAACAAGAGCTAGAGCTAAACTTCTAAATCAACATGTGCCTTTGTTTCTTAATGAATCTTCTGTTGTCATTGATCATAATTGGGTGCTACCTCATGCAAATGTTTTGTGCATCAAAGATTTGAACAATTTGAAGACTTCGGAACCAAGAGGGACGCCGGAGCCAAAGCAATGGAAGAGAAGCTCGTGGGAGACAAGCAAGTGGAGAGAAGCCCAAGAATCCAAGTCAAATTCGAAACTTCCACAAGCCCAACCAAATTCAAACTCGGAATCAACTCATAATTCAATTCGGATTCGGAATCAAGATCAAATTCGGATTCGAATCGGCAGGACAACTGAGTAAACGGTCATAACTTTCTCATACCAAGTCCGATTTGGGTGTTTTTGGGCTTGTTGGAAAGATAACATCAAGCTTGATCTAATGGATCCTGCCTCACTTAGAAATTCCTGCTGCATCAAAAGATATGACAGAAACAATATGATGGTTGTAAAATTAGAGTTTCCTTTTTGTTTTAGATTGAGTCGGAATTGGAGTAGGAGCTCTAATTCCGAATTAGAGTAGGAAGGGCATCTTGGCCAGTCATGAGGAGGAGAAGGGGCACTATATATTGAGCGTCAGACCCCCATTGTAACCGGAGACCACGTTTAATATATTTTCAAAGCTTTTGCTTGATTCTCCTGTTGTGCTTATAGCCAAAACAGAGGGAATTGGGCGTTGAGAACAAGGGGTCGTTCTTGCTTTTCTGCTGAGAATTGAGGGTTCGACGATCTTCGCTTGTGGTCAGCGAGGATCCAATCAAGTGTGTGTTTGGGTGAATTTTCCATAGAGTTGCAAGTCCGTGCATTGGCGTGGGGGATCAGCTGGTTGTTCGTCAGGATACACAAGTTATCAAGAGGTTCTACGTTGAGAAGATTGGGCACACCGCATCAGGTGGTATCAGAGCGTCAGGTGCACTCGGTAGAATCTTTATCCTTTCAATTAGTTGTTCTTATTTTCTATCCTATTTAGCTAAAGCCGCAACAAAAAAAATTAGGTTAATTGTAGTTCAATCTGTTAGTTTATGTGAGTTTAGTTAAGTTTTCGTCCATTGGAAACTTTGTTTACGTGCTGATTCGTGTGATCCTTTGCGTATCTTTATCTCTGCACATCACTTATATCCTTTCATCTTGAGAGTAGCTGTTGATATTGCACCAGGGCTGCTCTTTAAGATTGTTTGCACTTTGCTTATTTGTGAAGTTTGCGCAACACAGAGGATAACCCTATTCGGTCATTGCAAAAAAAGATAACAAAGGAAAAGGCAGCCGTATATAGAAAGAGCCTCGGTATTCAAAAAAAAGAAGAAGAAAAGAGTATTAAAAAAGAAAAAGAAAATCCTAACTTTTGCATAAAAAAGGGTCAGTTGGCCTATTTAATTGTCTTGAGCAATCTTGTGTCCTTACATATACTTGTGCAAATGGCTAGCGTCTCTCCTAGTACCTAGTGCAAAATGAACTAGTTCAATCTCAAATTCTGATTACCTCTCACTAGTTCCTTCCTTGTTTGCATTAAGTCACATTCATCTTTCTGTGTGCATTCTATAACATCCCAAATATGGATTTGTGTTTCAAATGTAAGAAAATAAAAAGAAATTAAAACTTTTCTTGCATCTTGAAGCCCTTAGTCATTTTTTTAATTCTTTTAAAAAGAATTATGGAAAATCAAATTTAAATCCTCATTTGACTCCAATCAAAAACCTTTGTGGCAAAGGTCTTGTGCCAAACCCTTGGAAATCTTTTCCCTGAGTTCTAGGGAGGCTTGGCAACACCTCTGAATTATCTCATGATTTTTAGAAATTATTTGATAACTTTTAGAGGCAAGTCAAATTTGGTCAAACCCTATTTCTCCTCTTCTGGAATTTCTGGAGAAAGATTTAGGGCATGAAAATCTCTGAAAATATTATGGGAGGTTCCTCCTGCTGTCAGCAAGCTCCAGTTAAAATTTCATAAATTTTGGAGTTTGTTTGCTACCTCAAATAATTCCTCAAAAATCAGATGTTTAAAATTCAAATTCTAACCGGTTTGCACTGTTCCTCTGTTCGAACTGACTGGCTCGAGCCATCGGACTCGGTCCAGTCAACTAATCACACCCACACGGTCGATCGGGCTGCTGCAGAGCCGTTGGATCAACATCGGACGACCTTGATCAACCGAACGACGGAATCGCTTTAATCCACCCGATCTAACTCAACTGCTCGATTTAACCGACGGCCGACACATCGTCTCCTTCCTCCGTCAGCGCGCGCGTGAGCTCGACCATGGCGTGCGCAGAGGAGAAAAGCCACGCGTGCAGTCCACTCCTCGGTCGCCTTTAAACGGCTAGCTCTGCGCGCATTAAATGCCCGTCATACTCCTCCCTCAGCGTCCACTCTCCAACTACTCCCGCCGCCTCGCGCTCTAATGGCCGGGTTGACCGAGCGGATATCGCCGCTGCTCTCGGCCATCCTCGGCTATTTAAGCTCCATTGTTTCTCCCTTAGCTTCCTTTAGCACCTCGCGACTCTAGCTATCACTCACAAGTTATTTGAGCTGCAGATCTCCTGAATCCTTCTACCGCCATTGTCGGTTTTGGAGCGTCGGTGAGTCGGTGCAGCAGGGGTTTTCTTCTTTGAGTCTTTGCTCCCTCTGCTCCCCCTCTACTCTCTGAAGCTTAACACTCACGAAATTTCGCTCAAATTGCTCAGGGCTTGGCTGAATTCCGATTTCCCCTTTCGCCGAAACGACATTCTTCGTGCGGCAGCTTCAACTCTCCTCGGTGCCTTCTTTGCTCTCAGGTAACTCCTCTTTAGTCCCTAGTGGCCTGGCACCTGGCCCCTTGAACCGCAGCTGAGCTCTTTGCCGTTTTTCATTTTCATCACTTTCGGCCACTTCGGTTCTCTCCGGCTTGCCGGCGTTCTGGACCACCGCAGCCAAATCCATTGGTACCATCGAGTGCGCAATGATGTTTGGGACCCAGAGCCGCGGGCGGCGAAGCCGATCTTCCCGCCGCTTTTGCGACGAAACAGGACGGGCATTTTGAACGTGAGTCGATTTCGCCCGTCGATCCTTAGATCTACGGCCCACATTCGCGCGGAGATTTGAATTCGTCGCGCCTCTGTCTGTGGTCCGTTGGATCCAAGATCAACGGTCCCGACTCGAGTTCGCATGGGTCGTTGGATCCAGGATCGACGGCTCGCGTGCGTGGGGACGTTCGGACCGCCCGCGCGGTCGGATCCACGTGAACCATTGGATCCAGATCCAACGGTTAACGTTTAGGGTTTCGTGACATGCGCTGCGCAAAGACAGGACTTGGACCGTTGGATCCAAGATCAACGCTCCTCGTTCGTCCACGTCATTTTAAATTTCTGATTTTCCCGAAAGGATTTATTTATCAACTGAAAAATGTGATAACTTGTAAAATGCATAACTAATTCATTTTAATTCCTTTTCAGGATATTCAAATTTTGTGGGTTATGATTTCAACTGAACTTTAATCTAAAAATGTTTCCAACCCCAGTATAGCTCCAGAAAATTTTGCTAATGAATAGTAGCATTTTTGATTTATAAAAGCTGAGCAAAATTGTTTTGGCCATATCTTTTGCATTAAGAATCCAAATCAATTGGTTCTTATTGCTAAATTCTTTATAAATCATACCCTTGCTACTGTAAAATTTTTAGAATTTTTGGAGAAAGTTTATCGTTGGGTCTTTATGTTTTCTTCGTTCTTATCGGTTGTTTCTCGCTTTCGTTAGGATCCAAAGAGCACATTGACAATATTATTGATCCTCAAGAATATCTTGATCCATAGCAAACAAAAAGCGCTTGATCATGTTAATCCCATTATTTTTCAAGTCTAATATATTGATTTCAACTTGCATGTATGCATTGCTATTTTGTTGTTAAATTATGGTTAGTATCCTATAGTTGCATAATCTGTAGGACTTGTTTATCCTCTACTACCATGAGCCTAGGTTATTTGCTATGATTTGAGTTCGATGGATGAGCTCTTGTCATTTAGTAGAATACTAATTGAAATTGCTTAGAAATGCTTAGTTTCGGTAGCAATGGGCGATCATCGATTTTAGTCGATGATCTTGATCACAGATTTATTAATTATTCCATTATGTCCAGCACTTGTGCTTTGTTACTTTGTAAAGTCAAAAACTGAAAATAAAATTATTTTAGACTTGGGCACAATGGTATGTTGGTGTGATCTGTTGGTGTGAATGGAATGGTGCCTAGGTCATCAAGGACCGAGTTACTTGTGTCACTAAGCCAAGCGCTTATGCGTGCTAACCACACGAGAGGGATATGAGACCTCTCTTGACTAAGTACTTTGGCGTGTGTTATCTCCGAGTCGCAGGAGGGGGTTGTGTGTGTTGTGTGAAAAAGGATATGTGTTCTTGTGTTGGGTGTGCGGTGGTGGAGATTCCGGGTAGGCTCTCCACCTCGAGGAGCATTGTAGTTGTCCAAGGCTTTACCTGAGACGGGTAGTTGACCGAGGCTTTACAATGACTCCGACACAACGTATGGGTTTCTATCCATACGGGCGGCTCGTAGTTAATACACAATATTGGAAATGTCTCGTAGGACTTAGCTGTGCTGGCATACCTAAGGAAGTGTGCTTAATAGCTTGGCAAAAAGGCGGTCTGGCGTGTGGGTACATTGGTACGTCCCTGCAGGGTATAAAACTATTCAAATAGCCTCGTCCTAGGTTATGGACATGCTTCGTAAGGTCGTGCAAGAACTAGACTACAACCTTTTAAAATTAAAATTTGACATGGTTAGTATGAATGGGTAATTCATGCTATTGTTGTGGTGACTAATGGGTTAGTCACTTCCGGGATTGTCGCTGTCATCTATCTCTTTGTTATATTGTTGTCTTTTACGGTTATTTGAACATTAAAAATAGATTTGTTAACTTGCTTTTAAATGTACTACATTATTGCAAATATAGATTGCTTTGTGCTGAAAATGAAACATACAGCCTCCACTTAAATAAGCTTGCATGTAGCATATGTATAGGTCTCATTTACTACACGTAGGTCTTGCGGAGTACAATTTTTATACTCATTTGCTTTGCTTAACTATTTGTTGCGAGAGGAGGAAGGTGAGCCCCAAGGGCCTCACTTTTGTGAGATGTCTTTGTGGATTCGACGACTAGCTTGGCGATCCGGTCGGTTGCCTTGTGGGTTAAAGGCACCTTGATTGGCTCTTTTGGTTTATGGCCATCTTATCGCACTTTTGCTTCCGCTGTTCAATTTCTCTATGTATATGTCATTTGGCCGGTCGGCCTCTCTTTTGTAATAACTATCCTTTATTTATGTTAACTTCTGGTTTGTTGCTTTGCTTCGGTTCTATGTGAATGAATGGAATTGATGCATGAATTTTGTAAAGAGGTGTATATCTGTATTTGGAAGTATACATGTCTCAAGACACAGGTTATTTCGTTTGTGATGCTAGGGTCAATTGGTGACTAAGCATTACAAGCCCAATAATCCGGGTCTCACACATTCATACACTTTGCTTAAACCTTCTGGATCAGCACCTAGGCAAAGTATTATAGCTTGGATTATTACTTAGCTTAACAAACTAGAATTGCAGAATTGAGTAGAGTAGGTATACACTTTTCCTACCAAGCTCCAATAAACCCCTGTGCCATGCATACATTCACTTTTGAAATTCGCTCACACATCACCTTATTTTTTCTACTGCCCTAAAGTGTAAGTATTGATTGGTCTTATTTCCTTTCCGAACGGTAAAGAAACTTCACCTTGTTCAGAATTGTGAGTTGAGTGATATCTGCATATACACACCTCTACTTTGTTGTGTGCGTCACTAACCATGGTAGGATCCAAGCGAGGTGGAGGATCCTAATGCATCGATCCATGATCGGTTTGATGCATTGCTTGCTACTGAGTTAACGGAGTTCGTGAAGAATCTGGATGATATGGCTGTAGTCATTGGTGAGGACATGCAGAGTGGGGAGTTGCGAGTTGCTAATGAGATCAATACCTTGCGCCAAGGTATTGCTAAACTCAAGGAGATGCTTGGGGGTAACCGAGGAGATGTTGGAAGTGTAGATGGTCCAGAAGCTGACGAGGCCCATGTTAACTTCACTGCACGTGCTGAGCACATGCCCCGTGACCATGCCGTTGCTAATGCAAGGCATCCTCCTGGCCCTGGACGTGGCCGTGGATGTGCTCAAGGCTTTGGTCGAGGTGGTCTTTGTGGCATATGATGTTGATTGGGACGGCGACCTTGATTGCACGCATGATAATTATCGTCGCCGACAGCATGAAGATGATGATTTGGGAAAGGTCAAGCTAAGCATTCCCAAATTTCAAGGTGGAACTGATCCTGAAGAGTACCTCACATGGGAGTTGAAAGTGGATAAATTATTCCGTTTGCAGCGCTGTTCTGAAGACAGAAAATTGAAGCTTGCTGCTGTGGAATTTGACAGATATGCTCTTGTGTGGTGGGACCAAGTGGAGTGCCAACGAGCCGAACGGGGAGAACCACCCGTGGCCACTTGGGCTGATATGAAGACAGAGATGCGTGCTCGTTTTGTGCCAAAGCATTATACACATTCTCTTTTTAGCAAGCTCCAGAGTCTAAAACAAGGAGCTAAATCTGTGGAGGAGTATTATAAAGAGATAGAGCGAGCAATGATTCATAACAAAGTACATGAAAATGAAGAGCAAACCAGGGCACGATATCTTGCTGGTATGAATCACAATATCAAGCGCATTGTCAATTTTCAACCATATAACAACACATGTGAGCTGGTGCATCAAGCAACGAAAGCTGAACAACAATTGGAGGAAGATGCATGGTTTTCTGCTCATGGTCCTTCGGGTCGCGGCAAATTTATGCCTAAGCCTTTTTCGAGCAAAAGCACATCTCCAGTTAGTGGTTCAACTTTTCGGACAGCACCAAGTGGCAAGAAGGAGGAGCCTCCATCCCTTGGAAGGTGAAGTGCCCAACCAGCTGTAAGTGGCACTTCTTCGGTGGGTTCTACAGCAAGAACTCGTGATATACAATGCTTCAAGTGCTTGGGACGCGGGCATATGTAGAAAGATTGCCCAAATAACAAGACCATGTTGTACACTGAAGCGGGCGAGTATGCATCAGCTAGTGAAGATGAAGATGATCTGTTTGCTGAATTTGAACGCTTTGATGATGTGGGCGAGGATGGAGATGGGCAACTAGTGTGCAGCGCCATCAATCTGCCAATAGTGATTTGCACGCAAAAGGTGTTAAGTGTGGTGCCCGCACCATCTATGGAACAGCGATGCAACCTGTTTCAGACCTGCGCACAAGTGGGAAAAGGGAAAGCATGCAAAGTGATAATCGACAGTGGTAGCTGTCACAATTTGGCAAGCAAAGAATTATACACCAAGCTGGGACTGAAGTTTCTTCCACATCCTCATCCTTACCATGTTCAGTGGTTAAGTGAGAATGGAGAGGTAAAGGTGACCTACATGGTACGTATACACTTTCAGATTGGCACTTACCGTGATACCGTTGATTGTGATGTTGTCCCTATGACTGTTTGCCATCTACTGCTGGGTAGGCTATGGCAATATGACCGTGCTGCCATACATGATGGGCGCAGCAATTGCTACAACTTCAAGTGGAACAACAAGGATGTGTTGTTAAAACCACTTACTCCTGCTGAAATTGTGAATGATTCCAAGCGAAAGACGGAGGTTAAAGTAGAGAGTGCGAGTGAAAAAGAGAAAAATAGAGAGATTCCACCTTCGGTGAGTGAGCGCCACAAGTCAAATCTGAGTGGTAAAAAGAAAAGTGAGGGAGAGAACAAGTTAGTGATGATAGCCTCCAAATCAGAAATAAGAGAGCTGAGTGAGAATCCCACTTTGATGCACTTTGTACTTGTGTACAAGGATGCATTACTTACTGCTAACAACTTAACTTCCTTTCCTAGTGGTGTTGCTCTTGTTTTGCAGGAATTCAGCGACGTGTTTCCCAAGGATGTACCCGCTGGGCTGCCACCAATTCGTAGGATCGAACATAAGATCGACTTGATTCCAGGAGCGTCGCTGCCAAATTGGCCACCAGACCGCACCAACCAAGAGGAAACAAAGGAAATTCATAAACAAGTACAAAAGATTCTATCCAAAGGGTACGTTCGTGAAAGCCTAAGCCCTTGCGTTGTTCCTGTTATTTTAATTCCTAAGAAAGATGGTTCATGGCGTATGTGCGTAGATTGTAGATCGATTAATAATATCACTATTCGATATCGTCATCCTATTCCTCGCTTAGATGATATGCTAAACGAATTGAGTGGTGTTGTTATTTTCTCTAAAATAGATTTGCGTAGTGGTTACCATCAAATTATGATGCACGAAGGGGATGAGTGGAAAACAGTCTTTAAGACAAAATTTGGTTTGTATGAGTGGTTGGTAATGCCTTTTGGTTTAACTAATGCACCTAGTACTTTCATGCATTTAATGAATCATATTTTACGACATTTCATTGATAAATTCGTGGTTGTATACTTTTATGATATCCTGATTTACAGTCACACTGAATCTGAACACATTGGTCATATTAGACAAGTTCTACAACTTTTACGCGATGCTAAACTATTTGGTAACTCGAAAAAGTGCACATTCTGCAACGATCGTGTAATTTTTTTGGGATATGTTGTTTCTGCGCAAGGAGTTGAAGTAGACGAATCAAAAATTGAAGCGATTAAAAATTGGTCAACTACTGTGAATGTAAGTCAGATTAGGAGCTTTCATGGTCTTGCTGGTTTTTATCGACGCTTTGTGAAGGATTTTAGCATTATCGTTCCCCTATTGAATGAACTTACTAAAGAGGGTGCTGAATTTGTGTGGGGTGTAGCGCAAGAAAATGCTTTATCTGAACTTAAGAAACGCTTGACTGAAGCACCTTTGCTTGTTTTACCTTATTTCACTAAGAATTTCGAAATTGAATGTGATGCTAGTGGACTTGGGATTGGCGGTGTGTTAATGCAAGAAGGTAGACCCGGTAGCTTGTTTTAGCGAGAACCGAATGGTGCTCAATTGAATTATCTAGTATATGATAAGGAACTTTATGCGTTAGTGCGTGCTTTAGAAACTTGGCAGCACTATTTATGGCCTAGAGAGTTTATTATCCATTCTGATCATGAGGCATTGAAGTATTTAAAGGGACAAGCAAACCTGAACCGTAGACATGCCAAATGGGTAGAGTTCATCGAATCTTTCCCATATATTGTGAAATATAAAAAGGGGAAGGACAACGTGGTTGCTGATGCTTTATCTAGGAAAAACATGTTGTTGACTCAAGTAGGTGTCCAAGTTCTGGATTAGAAAGTTTGCGTGATTTTGTATGCGGTGATCATGATTTTTCGATTCCTTACTCCAAATGCACAGATGGGAAAGGTTGGGATAAGTTTCACATACATGATGGATTCCTTTTTCGTGCTAATAAGTTGTGTGTTCCAGAATCATCCATTCGTTTGTTCTTGTTGCAAGAAGTGCATGCAGGTGGTTTGATGGGCTATTTTGGACGTGAAAAGACTCTGTTGATATTGAGATGTGGACATGTTTGTCCAACGTCAGATTACTTGTCATAAGGCTAAATCTAAGTTGAATCCACACGGTTTGTACACTCCTTTACATGTTTCTAATGTTCCTTGGGAAGATATTAGCATGGATTTTGTTTTGGGGTTACCAAGAACTAAGAAGGGAAGGGATTCTATATTTGTGGTTGTGGATCGCTCTTCTAAGATGGCACATTTCATTCCGTGCCACAAGAGCGGCGATGCGTCGCATGTTGTCGACTTGTTTTTCAGGGAGATCGTGCGACTTCATGGTGTTCCAAGGACTGTTGTCTCAGATCGTGATGTGAAGTTCATGAGCTACTTCTGGAAGACGTTGGGGGGCAAATTGGGGACGAAGTTGTAATTCAGCACCACTTGTCATCCCCAAACTGATGGTCAAGCGGAGGTGGTCAACCGAACACTCTCTATCTTTGCTACGGGCCATGATAAAGAAGAACTGCGTGAGTGGGAGGATTGTTTGCCGCGACGTAGAATTCGCTACAAACCGGTAGTGCACTCCACTCGTAGCCGTGTCCGTTTGAGGTGGTATATGGATTTAAGCCAATTACGCCACTGGATTTGTTGCCACTGCCATTTTTTGATCGTACTAATATGGATGCTTCCAAACGAGCTGATTTTGTAAAGCAATTGCATCTGAAAACGAAGGCTGAAATTGAGAAGAAGACGAAGTATTATCTTTGAAAGCTAAAAAGAAGAAAGAATGTGTTGTTTCAACCAGAGATTTAGTATGGGTACACTATCGCAAGGATCGCTTTCGTAACGCGCAAGTCAAAGTCACGCCAAGAGGAGATGGTCCTTTTAAGGTGCTTGCAAAGATTAATGACAATGCATAAAAGATTGAGCTGCCCGGAGATGACTATGGCGTGAGTTTTACCTTCAATGTAGCTGATTTATCACCTTTCTTTGGTGGTGACGATCCAGCGTCGAGGTCGACGCCTTTTCAAGAGGGGGAGGATGATGAGGGCATCCCTAACTCTTTGCCATCTTCTACTACTATTGATGAGGGCATCTCTAACACTTATACATTTCCTCCTATTGGTGGTGATACACATATTGATCTGCAAGCCATAAGTGAGGTTACAAGTAATACAAGTGCAGAAGTGCATGTTAGTCCACTAACAAGAGCTAGAGCTAAACTTCTAAATCAACAGGTGCTTTTGTTTCTTAATGAATCTTCTGTTGTCATTGATCATAATTGGGTGCTACCTCATGCAAAGGTTTTGTGCATTCTAAGGTTTGAACAATTTGAAACCTTCGGAACCAAGAGGGACGCCGGAGCCAAAGCAATGGAGGAGAAGCTCGTGGGAGACAAGCAAGGGCAGAGAAGCCCAAAAATCCAAGTCAAATTCGAAACTTCCACAAGCCCAACCAAATTCAAACTCGGAATCAACTCAGAATTCAATTCGGATTCGGAATCAGCCTCAAATTCGGATTCAGAATCAGTAGGACTGTCTGGAGTAAAATGGTCATAACTTTCTCATACGAAGTCCGATTTGGGTGTTTTTGGGCTTGTTGGGCAGATAACTTCAAGACCGATCTAATGGATCCTCCGTCACTGCGAAATTCGTAATGATTCAAAAGATATGACAGAAACAATATGATGATTGTAAAATTAGAGTGTCCTTTTTGTTTTAGATTGAGTCAGGATTGGAGAAGGAGTTCTAAGTCCGAATTAGAATAAGAGTTGGGCCTCTTGGACAGCCATGAAGACGAGAAGGAGCACTATATATTGAGGGTTAGACCCCCATTGTAACCGAAGACCACGTTTAACATATTTTCAAAGCTTTTCCTTGATTCTCCTATTGTGCTTATAGCCAAAACAGAGGGAATTGGGCGTTGAGAACAAGGGGTCATTCTTGCTTTTTTGCTGGGAATTGAGGGTTTGACAATCTTCGCTTGTGGTTAGCGAGGATCCAATCAAGTGTGTGTTTGGGCGAATTTCCCATAGAGTTGCAAGTCCATGCATTGGCGCGAGGGAGCAGCTGGTGGTTCGTCAGGATGCATAAGTTATCGAGAGGTTCTACGTCGAGAAGATCGCACCTGGTGCATCGTGTCTCATGTGACCCCCTCCATGCTACTCTACCGAGATGAGGATATGAGGAGAAAGGAAGGAGAGGAAGGGACAGGAAGAAAGGAATAGGAAGAAAGGGAGAAGGAAGAAAGAGGAGGAAGGAAGAGGCGAGGAAGGGCATGTTCACGCAGCGAGTCATCGATCTCCAGTGGTTTGATAAGGGTAAACTGGTTCCCCGATTGCTTGGTAGATTAATCGATTCGTTTTGATGCTGTCTATAGTAGATCGGTTTAGAATAGTCGACGTTGGTTGTCATTTTTGAGTAGGTTACGTGCATTATCTGGTCTGGTCATCTCTTATAAAGTTGTAGTGCTCAATCTTTGCTTTCTATAGGCATAAAGATCACTCAATTTAGAGTTACAGTCTAGAAGTTATGATGGTTTCTTTACATCTGTCTAGAACGGCTGACGATGATTAACAATTACTTTGTGTAGCCAATATGATTTAGTTAGAGGCCGAATCAGAGAGTTAACCCAACATGAAAGTTGTAGGAAATCTTTTAAGCCTTCCAGATTGGTAGAGAACTTGATTTTTGGTTGAGCCAATAAAAAAAATGAATTTTCTTCTACCGCAGTAGTTCTGATTGGCAGATTGTAGGTGCAGAAACTTCATCTGATCCTTAGATATATTAGATGACCGAATCAGAAAGCCTTGCCAGCTAGGTTATCGTAGATGATTTTTTCATGTTTCCAGAGAGTCCAAGGTCACTCCTTTTGAGCCAGAGTAACATATATGGAGATTTTAGTACTGTTGTCCAGTGTGACCTTCTGCTAGACTGTCGGATAAATTGAGTAGAACCAATATTCGAATCTTGCGCTTTGGGAAGACGGGTTAGGTGGTGTGTGAGAACTTGGGGTATTTAACTTGTAATACTTAACCATCCGAATGGCCCTAGCATTACAAATAAAATATCTCGATTCTCGGCGCATTTGTAGTTCCTAAAATTGCAGTACACATACCCCATACATAAATTAAACATCCAAACCGTACAAGTCATTCATTAACCAATCTACAAGCTTACAACATAAAGACATACAAGTTCATATTACAAAAGCAGGGCCGACCGGCCAAATGATAGGAATAAACCAAAGTAGCAGCGGAAACATAAGTCGTAAGATGGCGATAAACAAAAGCCAAACGGTTTGCCATTACCCATAAGGCAACCAGCTGGAAACGTCCAAGCTAGTCGTCGAGAGCAAAGTCGAAGTCGGTCTTACAACAGTTAACCCCTTGGGGGTCAACCTCCTCTGCAACAATTAAGCAAAGCAACTGAGTACAAAAGGTACTCGCAAGACTTACGAGTAACAAGCTTATACATAGCTACATGCAAGCTGAAACAAAGGAGGAGGATATATGGTTCATTTGACGCATAAAGCAATATTTTATTTGCAATAAGTAATAGATTGAAAGCAATTTGACAAATCTGTTTTTAATTGATTAAATAACAGCGAGACAACAATAATAAACATAAACAACATCCTAGATATGACTATCCAATAGCCACCACAACATAGCACGAATTACCCATTCGTACCACCCCAAAATCAAGTTTTATCAAAAGTTGTTGAGTCTAACTCTTGTAGAGACCTAACCAAGCATGTCCATAACCAATGACTTGGCTATTTGAAGAGATTATACCCTGCAGGGGTGTACCAATGTACCCACACGTCAGACCGCCTTTTTGCCACATGATTTAGCACACTTCATTTGGTATGCCGGAACAGCTAAGTCCTACGAGACATTTCCAATATTATGTATTAACTACAAGTCGCCCGTATGGATAGAAACACATACGTTGTGTCGGAGTCATCGTAAAGCCTCGGTCAACTGCCCCTCACGGGTAAAGCCTCGGTCAACTGCCCCTCACGGGTAAAACCTTGGACAACTACGATGCCCCTCGAGGTGGTGAACCTACCCAGAACTCCACAACCGCACACCCAACAACAACACACATTTCCTTTTTCACACAACACACAAACCACCTCCTACGACCCAGAGGTAACACACGCCAAAGTACTAAGTCAAGAGAGATCCCATATCCCTCTCATGTGGTTAGCATGCAAAAACGCTTGGGTCAGTGTCCAAGATGTTCGGTCCTTGTTGACTCGGGCACCATTCACACACCCAATAACCACACCACCAAACCAATGTGCCCAAGTCTAAAACATTTCACTTTTAGTTTTAGTTTTCCAAATATAATTACATACATGAGTATCCAGGACTCAAATAATTATAGTGGTGATAAAATGACCATTCTTGAGGCGATGATCCCCATTCTATGGTTCTAAGTATTTATAAGAAATATCCACTCGCAAACTATAAGTAAAGTGATTATAGCCCATCCATCGAACTCTAAATCACAGCGAATAAAACCTAGGCTCAGTGGTAGAGGATGAACATATACCAATAGTTTATGCAACTATAGGATCAACTACTCGATCGATAATTTAACAAGAAAATAGAGCATGCATACATACACTTTGCAAACAAGATAATAACTTTGAAGGTAATGTGATCAATATGATCAAATGGAAACAACTGCTTAACTTGCTGGAGATAACTTTATTGCTGTAGAGGATCACTCGTGTAATCAATAAAGTCGTCGGAACCTATTCGAAAGAATCAAAAGCACAATAAGAACGAGTGATACCGAAAGACCTAAAATACAAATTTGTCCAAAAATTATGAAAAATTCACATAAGGGAGAGCATGATTTTATATGAATTAAGCAACAAAAATCAATTGAGTTGGATGCTCCATGCAAAAGTTATGACAGTTTGAAAGTCGGTTTTTCAGAAAATCTAATAAATTGCTAGCTATCACTATTCATTCGAATTTAAAAGTTTTGGTAAAAATTTCCAGAGAGGTGGTGGATATGAAATTTTTATGGTAGACAGAGCTTTACATGAGATGATCAACGAAAAATGATTCACCTCATTCGGAGCTAAGATGAATTTTCTATGATTTTTGAAAGACAAGAAAGTAGTGCACAAGATAGTTATAAAATCAGATTTTCATAGGTAGCAACATGCTCAAAACCTATTTTACACTAAATTACAGTAACAGAGGAAAATAACAAATTTAGTTTACTAAAATTGGAGCCACAGAGAAATACTTATGCATTTTTGAACTCGAAATAATTTTTAGAGCAATAAAAGTATTAAACCTAAAGTAATTTTGCCAACAGTATTTTCTGGAATAGTAAAAAGGTTCAAACCATTTTTATAATAAAGTACATGCAAAAAGAAATCTAGCAAATATTGAATCATCAAATTTGGATTTAAAATGAATTACTTATGTAATTTTGAAGTTAATGCATTTTTCAGTTCATAAATAAAGCATTCTGGATTTTATAAAACATAGAAGACTTTTTACAGCCAGCCGAAGCTAGCCACGGTCACTGACTCGTGGGCCCCTTAAACAGTGCCTTACCGATTTTGAAACCTGAATAGAAAATACGGCCTAACAGGTGGGGTCCACATATAGTACTCACGGCTCATAGAATAGTGCGTAGACTCACGGTCCACGGTCGGTCCACGAAAACTCAGCCCGTGCACTAAACCCTACGGCCCACATGTCATACACCAACTCAACCGGGTTTCAGCCCTCGATTACTGTGTTCGGCCCCACATGTCAGTCACACCGTAGATTCGAATAAGAGAGCCATTAACTACTAAGCAAACATTAGTAGTTAATAAATGAGATTTGGCCTTAATGACCTTGCTACAGTGCTTGTCGAAATCCGACAATACAACTCGCAGCCATTTGGACTCTCACGGCATTCCCGACAGTGGTCTTGGCTAAGGGCATGGGCGGTCCACAATACTCTTTGCGCACCCAATGGTGGTACTCACGGTGGTGGCCGGCC